>CAHIKZ030005560.1:1730000-2171477 GCA_903632075.3 Acanthosepion pharaonis
TCCTTTTTTAGTCACAATCTTATTGGTAAAAATGAGTCTGGTCCTAAAAATCTTTTGTTGATTACCAAAGTCATTCATTCCTGGTTATGTCAGTGGCATGACTCATTGCATCATGCATGCCGTTGTTTGAATTCAATCGACATTTTTAAGAATAAAAATCCAAACTTACTTGCTTAAACATTTTATGCTATCTACAAGACAACATAATTGCAGCTGATCATTTCATTTTATTTTATTGGTTTCAAGTGAATCGCAATTATATATAAATTTTATTTATAAAGTTTGTGATTGCTCGATAGCATTTGCCGATAGCAGTACCAGCCAATTTATGATGCATCAATTTACAATTTTACACACACACGCACACACACACACACACACACACACACACACACACACACACACACACACACTAGTATTTGTGCATGTATGGCCATACATAGAAAATGCGTGCTTTCTTCAAATTTCTTCTTTTTTAAGTATCTACATCAAGTCTAGTTTGTAGTGAAACGCGATTTATTCCGCACATACTGTGTAGTGTATATATAATTTACTTGTAGGCACATGTATGTGTGTGTGTGTGTGTGTGTGCATTTACACTTATTTTCACATGTGCACACAATTCAAAAGCGTACAATCACACTCAATGAATTCATCTCAAAGTTGCTAAAGTTGACAGTTTATTTCTTCTCATAAATAAAACAAAATGTTTCATTTATAGACATGATCACCAAGGTGATTTGGGCCTGGATATATATATATATATATATATATATATATATATATATATATATATATATATATATATATATATATATAAGTCCACATGTTTATATAATGCTCAATCATTCTTAAACCAAAATATCTTTCTTCTTGTGATTCTTCTAGTTAATAATAATAATAATAATGTTATTTACTGAGCTTAGCTCACATGGCCACAAGTGTGGGGGATTCCTTGAAGATCTAATTCACTATACCCATGCATTGGTTAACGAAATAACCATCACACAACAGTAGGCGCCCTATTTATTACCATTGTTTTTTGTTGCTGTTGCTGCTGTATCGTTATAAATGAGACGAGAGATGCACCGTAACACTATGTTTCACGCTTGTTCATATAACTCCATCATCCATACAGGCATGGATTTTTACGCACACACCCGCGCGCAGATGCGATCAAGAATGTGTCAAGTATTTATTTATTAAATAGATAAAAATCAATATTATAGGAAGAAATGGGAAGGATGAAAACCACTAAGGACATACCGAGACTTGGAGGAGATATCGTTGGTTCAATAAATTGCTTCATAGCCGCGTGTTGCTGTTTTAACCTTGTTCATCGATTTTCATCTCTCTTCTTTCTCTCCTTCTTCCACTTTTCTGCAATGGTTACGCTGCTACAACCGTTGGTACATTTTAATATCACTTTGATTATAATTATTAACAATTAAATTCTAATATTAATCATTATTCCTATCATTATTACTTTTATTATTTGATAATATTTAGCAAGATCTTACTTGACACATAACGTTCGATTTTTATCCGTTTTTTTTTTCTCAAACGCTTCAGATTAGGATTCTGCTCATCTGTCTATCACTATATTATCAGGGAAATGACTCTCGATCTATATCATTTGAATCAATCAATTAATAACTCAGATATCTAAGCAAGAATACTATCTCTACCTCAATAGTAATCTATCATCCTTCTCTGCTACTCAGCTGATCAGATAATCTGCAATTTACATCTCTCAGTCTGTCAAATCACATAACCACTTCATAAAAAATAAACGTTTTCTTCATCCACATAAAATTATTCAAGAGACAGATTGATATTATCCAGATGTCCCCTGTTATAGGTGTCGTAACAGTAGTAGTAGTAGTCACGATATTTTTTACTTTACTAATATCAGCTGTTGTGACAATTATTGCTACTTGAAACTTTGTCGTATAGAAGATAATAATAATGCGGCATTAAGAGTGTAACGTTTTGCGGCATGAAGGAGGCAGGTGGAATCCCAGCGTCCACCACATAACATTTAGAAAAAAAGTGACGTAAACTGTAGCAGTATCTGCTGCATTGTACCACAACATTATACGTACAAATAATTATTGCAGAAACAGCAGATAATAATAAAGTAACCAGTATGATTAGAATCAAGACAGTTTTTAGATCAAAAAAGAAAAAGAAGTAAAAGAGTAAAACTGTTAGTACCTGTAAAACTGTTCTTAGTCTTGGTAAAATACGGTTTGTGTAGTGAACTATCATATTTTTATTGCGGTCAAAACCCATGCATTTACTGAGCAGAATTAAAATATTTATTTACTCACTTTAAGAAAGATAAAAATTGCTGGTTCATTTTATAAGAATATTATATAGTTTTAAGTAGAAATCATTTTATTGTTTTCTCAAAACTACAATAATCCCGAGCTTTATTTATTTGTATATTTTCTCAATGTCAAAAAATCCCAATACTGAGCTGGCAGAGGACATATTGAGAACACAAGACGCCAAAATTCATTTTGTAAAGAACTTAAATAAGGAACTGTCATTATCTTTGAATGACCATTTACTGGTTTCTGCAAAAGTTGGTGTATTTGATAAGTGTACGCCAAGCAAAAAGGAAATGTTTATGCGCGCCTGTACACACATACACGCGCATATGCGTACACGCACACACAAACTTGAACACATGCATATATGAGATAAAATCTCTACCTGTTTGACGATATATGTGTGTGTATATGTGTGTGCGCACGCGTGCATGTGCGTAATAGATATACATTAGTTACAATACCCACGCCTAACATCGTGGCTTGCATAGCCTCGTCGTATGGTGTTCCTACATGAAATAAGAAGCTCCTGTGGAAACGGAATATGGGTTTGAATCACATCGGAAGCTATATCATTGTTCTGGATTTCCGTGATTTAAATGCATGTGTATGCAATAACATGTTATATATGTATGGATATATATTGATGAATTAGTAGAACTGATGCATCATATATATATATATATATATATATATATATATATATATATATATATATATATATATATATATATATATATATATCTAAGCTTCTAGGATTTTTATGAGTATTTCTTTCATGCCCAAATTTTGTAGTGTGTTTTGTGATAATATGTATATGTGTATATGTGACGCATCACAACTGAATTCACACATATACCTTTATGAATACATAAATATCTAATATGTGTGTGTGTGTAGATATATATATGTATGCGTTATATATATATATATATATGTATGTATATATATATATATATATATATATATATATATATATATATATATATATATATATATATATATATATATATATATATATATATATATATATATATATATATATATATATATATATATATATATATATATATATAAAACCACTTTTGGATGTTTAATCACCGGTACATTTCCCTTTACGTCATATTGATGTATCAATGCACGAGATGGTGCTGAAAATTTCTCAGCCCAGTTTACTTCCGAAAGTCTTAGGATTTGACCAACGGTTATTCTTTTTGTAATCCCTTAATGATCAGACAGAGAACTTGCCATATTCTCCTTGTGCGTATGGTATTCATTTCTAATCGTTATCAAATATCTATCTATTGAAAAAACTAAGATGCATATACGATAATTATCTAACTCAATCTTAAGTGAATAGTTACCTTTCGGCAAAGTAAGGATAAATTTTCTATAAATGATCAGCCCAAAAATATATCTGGAAGCCTGCAAATTTGTCCTAAAATGAAACTGCCACTGTATGAAACAAGAACCCATTCTCTACCATAAAAAATGAATTCATCTGTTAAGGTAGCTTTTTTTTTTCTTTTCGAATGGAATACATACAAATTTATGATGTCCAAGTGATAATTATATTTAATCGGAATTTTTCCTGCACTGTTCTCTGTTGATAAAGAACGAAATTAACTTTTTAAGACACGGAATGCATGCAAAAGAAGAAGACACTTCTTAAAAAAGTTGTTAATGATATTTTGATACAAGATGTTACGACAGACAAAACGAAAAAAAATGATGTCTTTACTTTAGTTGTGCATATTTAAACACAACTATATGAAATTGTCCACGCTAACTGTTAGTGTATAGACACGAGTATTTTTACTTTAGTCATCTTGTTCAAAAATAATTGTGTTAATTGTTTTTTAATCAAAATCTATCGTTAATATGTATCGATTAAGATTTATAGATAAAATCGTAGTTTATGCTAAATAGCCAACTTTAAATTAAAATTATTGAATTATGATACCTTTGTATTCCAGGTTCTTTATACATCTTGAATAAATTATAATTTTAAACATTTAGTGATTTTTTTTTTAATTTTAAAGTAAAACTGACCCTAATTTTAATCGACAATGTTCATTCCGTTCTCTCAAAAAAATCGAAACTTCATACGCATAAAATAAGATAAAAATACACTTTTTCTGTTTGTTTTAAATTTGAACATTATTGTCTTTTTAACATGTAACTACATACGCTAGGGCGTGAAAGTATATCACTTTTATGTAGAAATCAAAACGTATATTTAAAGCTGCAATACAGGTTGCAACATGAGTAAATGGGGATTTTCTGGGATTTTACCAATCTTTGTTTATGTACACACGCACGCGCGTGCACGCACACGCACATATACGCACACATACGGAAAGAAAAAAAAAGAAATCTACGCTTTTATCATGCCAATAATAATGTTTGCTTGCATGGATGTATCAGTATATTTGTGTGTATATTTATATGTTTGATTAACATTTGTTAATCTATCGTTTATCATTATTCACACAAGTACACTACAGTTAATAATACTTTTAAAAATAAAAGATCTCTTATCGCTATCATGTCTTTCATCCATACACGCAGAAACCATGTGTCTAAATTCAATTATCTGCCCCAGTGATTGTGGGTAATAATGTGTGTGCAAGTTAGAATAAAATATATAGATATAGTACAGGTTTTTCTATCTATTTTTAAAGCATAGCTTTTTATGAAAAATAATTTTAATTAACAACACTTATATTGTGCAAACAAACTGATTAGGAATTTCATTCGTTCTTGCGTGTGCGTTCATCTGCGTAAATAATTTATAGTAAAATAAATCAAAATTAGAAATACATGTGCCTACGCCTACATATTTAATAATTTAATGTAAACTGTTACAGAATATGACTGACAATTAACAATGGACCTTCGTAGTTCGATGAACCAGCACATATTCTTCTTTGTTATTTAAAATATGACTTACAAAAAAATTCATGATTTGGACAAAGTAGATATATGTGCAAATGTTTCTTTTAATTAAATTTAAAATTAGCATATAATTTTAAATATTATTTCATTAAAAAGAAGGAAGACTGAAACTGAAAAATGAATTCGCTATGTATTTTTTCTATTTTTTTTTTAATTCTAATTGCTGGTTGTGAAGAAAAAGGGAAAGGACAGATGTTAAGAAAGAAAGAAAGAAAGAAAGAAAGAAAGAAAGAAAGGAAAAGAAAAGAAAAGAAAAGAAAAGAAAAGAAAATATATTTTCTTACCTGCAAATATAAAAGCAATTCCAAAAAGTGAATGCATTTTGTTTCCGTAAAGTCTGTGCTGAGCTAATAAAAATGACACTTATTTTTTCAAGGTCTTTGAGTGAATTCCCAAATTGCTAAATTTTTTTAACCAAAAAATAGAAGAATAGTTCCCTTGATTTTTAAATAATTTTAGATCACGTTTTTTTTCAACCAATATTTAGATTGGTTTATGAGCTTTTGGCGAAGAAATTTCTCTACAAATCTTACATACATGTACATGTATGTATGTATACAATTGTAGCAATATATATTTTTCTATATATGTTTAGTTAGTATGTCTGAATGCGCGTGTGCGCTGGTTAAAAGGTATATTTTTCCGGAACTTGTAATCCGGTCACAGTCTCAATCTCGTCTTTCACTCGGTTATAATGCTGTTGTGTTAGTGAGCACCGATCGTTTTCTTTCCTCCTGAAATTATACTGATCGTAAGAACGTGCAGTTTGGTTGGCTGGTTGATTCGGGGTGAGTATGTGAATTTAGTACCTAAGAAGAAAGGGAGTGGGACAGATTGTTTGTGAATGATATACGGGGAAAGAGAGTAAGAGATGTGAACGAATGAAGAAAGGGAGCGGACTGAGAGAGCCTTGAAAAAGACTAGAATAACTGAATCAAAAAAGAAGGGGTGTGAAGGTGTGGGTGATATACATAGAAGTAAAACCAGTATTAAATGTTGGTGAAAGGGTGAGGGAGAGAAAAAGAAAAAAAAAGAAATGAAATTTAGGAGAGAAAAAAACAGAACAGAAAAAACAGGTGAGAGAGAAACGAGAAGTGACACATTAAGAAGAGAGAGAGAGAGAGAGAAAGGGAAAAAATTCTATAAACTGACCATGCAAAAAAATGGAGTGGTTGCAGAGAGAGAAAGATGAAGAATTGACAAATATAAAATCCGCTTAAAAGTAGAGAAACAATTCGAGAGAAAGTGAAAGTTAAGGAAGAAATTGAGAAAGAGAGGGCGGAAAAGCAGAGAAAGAAAAAAAGAGAGAGAGAGAGAGGGGGAGAGCAATATAAAAATTAGATAGCAAATATAAGGGAAAAAGGAAAGGTAAATGATATAAGCGGAAATGGATCGAATAAGAGTTTAATCATATGAAAATGAGGGAAGGAACTAAAGTACATCAAATTATACGTTGACTCCTGCTGATGATACCTCCGCCTACCTCCGCCAACGGTGGTGCATGATTGGCGCTCTTATGAAGTTTGTATATGTATAATATAATGCAGCAGACACTCATATTAGAATCATACACGAGACCTTGTGTGTGTGTGTGTGCGCGCGCACGCGCGTGTGTTACGATGCATCTTAAAATTGTTCATTGCGCTAGTAATCGCGATGATAATGATTGCATTGGTGACGTTGATTTCGATACCCAAGGTATCATCGTGGATTTTACAAACACACAACGCGAATAAACTAACACCACAAGTTGTCTGGATAGTGGTTTGATCGCGGGTTCAAACCCTTACTAGGACCATTGTAACACCCATATTAACACAAATAATTAAAAACTAAATGTTTTACCAAGTGAACATCAACACATACTCCTTGATTCTTGTCGATGAGCATTTTGATGACGATGTACATGCATAGATGCATAAAATTATTATTTATCTTTAATTTAACAACTATTTGTTGATTGTAATGGATTTGACGTTGGGGCGGGGCAAACTTAAAAGCACTTGAGGTCTGCCGTTATCTTGCATATATAAATGATGACTGTTTGGGTTACCGCTGTTGCTGCTTAAAATGGTGCTGATCGTGGTAGTGATGGCTGCGGTGAGTAGTAGTTGGAGGTTTTCTTCGATGACGAACATTTTCGATCGGTAAAAATGAAAGAGACTGACGAGAGGAGAAGGTGTAGATAGAATGAAGGTTAGAGAAACAAAAATAGAAAGACGCTAACAGTGGTTGGAAGCAAAAGAACGGAATGAAATCAAGAATGAAAGTGAGACTGATATGTGAAGGATAGATGAGTTGACTGCAGTTGAATGAATGAATGAATGAATGAATGAATGAATGAATGTCCCAGGAAATGAAGATGGTTAATAGAGGAAAAAGAGGAAAGGATTGAAAGAAAGAGAATAGAAAACAAATAATAAATAAAAAGAAATTTTTACAAAAAGAATTAAACAAACTAAGCGAAAAGAAAGAAAGAAAGAAAGAAAGAAAGAAAGAAAGAAAGAAAGAAAGAAAGAAAGAAAGAAAGAAAATTAAAATAGTGAAAACTGCTGGGTGACAGGAAATGAATAAAGATGAAATAGAAAAAGGAAATAAATACAAGAATGACTGCGTCAACAAATGAATAAATGAAGAAAAGAAAAAAGGAAAACAAATAGAAATAAAGAAAAAAGGAAGCAAAGCGAGAAGTAAACAAGATATGAAACCAAGATGTATAGCAAAAAAAAAAAAAAAAAGTGATGAAAGAAGAAAAAAGAAAAAGGAGCACGAGAAAACAAAAAAAAAAGTACAACTTTAAAACAAAAAGGAAAAACAAATTACTGATTTACATAACAAAAGGAAAAAAGAATAATCAAAAAAAAAAAAAAAAAGATTAAAAAGGACAGGTTAAAAAGGAAAGGAAAATGAATAAGAAATGAATGAAGAAGTGACGAATGAAGGTGAAAATGGAAAAATTATTAAAACATGATTGATTTAAAAAGATGAATGAACGAAGGAATTAATGTTTTGTATCCATTCGACAAGAAAACGAAATGTTTTGTACTTGTGAACTCTTCAATATAATGTAATAAATGGTTTGCCACAAGAAGAGCAGACGAAGTTTCTATTCGGGATACGTCATCAGTGAACCACTTAATCCCAAATTCATCCGAGAGAAAGAAAACACTTAATAATTCTCAGAAGTTTCTTCACTTGAAGGTACTTGTAAACTGTTCGATGGCTGCAAGTTGTCGATAGCGTATCTAACTCAATGTATGTGCCACCGGTCGGTGTTGTGTGATAAGCTTTACTTCCCAATTCATCCTGAAAGATGCTAGACAATCTTTTTCTTCGTGGCAGTCTTTTAATTCTTTTAGGTTATTTGGGGGTACAACAGAGCAAGTAATTTAACTGCAAAGATGTCTTTACTGACATGATTTGAAGACACTTGAAAAAGCTTTGGTAAGTAAAAATAAATAAATCTCTATAACTTTATCAGATGTGACCAATCTTAGCTTTCAACTGGTAAGTAACTTCATCTAAACCAAACTACTTTTTAAGTTATTCGGTTTCCTGCTACTAAATCACCTGCTATTCGTTCATCAATGAAATTTCATATATTTTCCTTCGCTCGTTTACTTTCTCTAATCGGAAGCAAGTGTACTGAAACCTCCTGACGAGTGGACCAAACGATTGGGTAAAGTTTCATCTACGCAACTCTGGGATCGGGGTGCTGAATATAACACCATTTAGCTAACTGACAAGTTTTATACTTGTAATAATCATATATATATATATATATATATATATATATATATATATATATATATATATATATATATTAAAAAAGAAGAGGGTTTTGCCAAACGTTTTTTGGTTGTAATGTGGATTTATTGAGAAAAAATATTATACTTTTTTTTACAATTTCACGAACGTGTTTCTGGATTCTGGTCTCACAAACAGTCTTCTCATATCGAGAATATTCCACATTGATTATGAAAAAAAATTAATTATTTTTAATATGTTCAATTTCACCTGAAGATTCTCGAGACCAGACCAGAAACACGTTCTGAAATTATGTAAAACAAAGTATAATATTTTTTCTCAATAAATCCACATTACAAAAAAAAAACGTTTCGGCACCCCTCTTCTTTTTAATATACATACTTTTCTCTCGTTGGAACCACTACAACATATTTCTTTTTTATATATATATATATATATATATATATATATATATATATATATATATATATATATATATATATATATATTAGGAAATGGAATAAAGTATATTTTTTCATTAATTTCCTAAAAAATTGTCTTTGGTTATGTTAGGATACGAAACAGAGCAGATATGTATATTTCGATAATTCGGAAATATATGTGCCCAAAAGCAATGTTCATGCTTTGTTTGGTCAGGTGGTCCTACGTGGCCGAGTAGTCTAAGGTACTTTAGATATAATGACCGTCAACCCTAGAGGACGCATGTTCGAATTCTGTCGGAAGGCACATATCTCGAATATTCAGGCCGGTAGCTGTAAATAAATATGATGTTTTAATAAATAAATAAAACAGAGCATCTACTCAAATATGAGTATTCATTTAAAAATAACGTTTAAACAAATATAGAATATATATATATATATATATATATATATATATATATATATATATACAATTGAGAGAAATGTAGATATCAGTTTTATTCGCAGAGTAAATATGTACTCATAATAAAAACTATATTATGGTGTATGAAACAAGGTAATACATCTATACTTTGATCCTCACAAGATAGATTGAAGGCAAGAGGAACAGAGAAAAATTACGCATAACCTACCAACGAGCTTGTATAAATGGTTGACAGAACAAGTATTATGAGAGATAGCAAAAAGATAAAATTTACTAAGAGCTACAAATGAGAGGAAATTGTGGAGCCATGACCGCCAACGTCCTGAAGAGACACGACACAAAGAAAAAGTAGAACCTATAACTGATGGAAATTATGCTGAAAATTCGTTGTGCAAACGAAATCTTTTTTTCTTATCATTAGAACACGGACATATTGATTTTCCTATGTAGACCAAGCTTGAAGAACTTCAATAAATATTATCATTACCATCATCTAACAAATGATGAAAACAAGTCAAATTTTGAAAATAAATTTATATTTTGTACAATGTGCCAAATTTAAGGAAATATGTTCACAAGCGCATCCTTAAAAGTTCTAATTACCTCTGTTAGATGGTTCACATTTGCAATGTTTTTTAGACATCGTTTTGCATTTTATGTGTTATGAATAACAATTTTCAAGGAGATATATTTTATAAATGATAAAGAAATGTTTTACGTGACAGAACATACAAAGTGTTAGTATTTTAACAAGAAAGACAAATAAAAGCAGTTCAGTATAAAAACTAAAAATGCTTCCTTGATTAACATGAACAGTCCAGCTAAGTTGTATGTTTATCTTGTAAGTTCATCTATTTCGAAATAAAGGCATTTATTATTTATTATTTATATACTTATAATTACTTTTTTCTTACACATCGTGATATATACATGGTTTTCCAGAAGTCTCATTGCCATTTATAACCCTGTAAATTTTATATTTATTCACCAAAAAGGAATCATGTTTCTGTATGTGACGATATATTATTAAGAAATGTTATTGGTCGAATTATGGAATATGATGTCTTGCAAAATTTCCCTACAATAATATAATTACCAAAAGAAAAAATATTGAAAATATTTTATCTTTGCTGGCAAATCTTATCGATATCACCTGAACTTGACAGTCGGATTCCTATTGTAGCCTTATCTTTGACGAGGCCTAAATCTGAATTAACATCATAGAACCATATGTCAGATTAGCTATTATACGTTGGCATGTTTGTTTTATCTTTTTACCTCTGCAATATATAGAATATTATTCCAAGAGCTGTTTGGATTAATATTCTCATATTTGTTGGTTTTATCGCTATGCTGGTTTTCTACAAAAGACTTATAGAGATTCCTGCTAGTGGTAACAATATTTTGTTATTTACTATTGCAAATTGCAGGGATTGCTGATGCCCAAATCTGGAACTTTAAAGATGAGAAGATTAGTGGAACTAGTTCGACTTTTGGAAATCCCACAGGTTTTGCCAATTAACCTTATCCATTATCTTATGTCTCTGTTCTTCTTTTGTCATTTGTCTGTATCTTCCCATTATCTCCTTATTCCTTCCAATTCTTGTTGCTTTTATGCGTTTTTATCTAAACGTTATACAAACCTTCATTAGTTTCATATGTGAAGAAAGAATAAGAAAAGAACAATTATTTTTATTTTTTTTCTGACTGAATTTCTGGTATGAGGAGTTATCATTATTTTAATTCAAAATATTGTTCTTATCTTTGTTGTTGTTATCCCAACGTTTCTGCCGCTTGCCCTCCGACATTCCTGAAGTGCATATCGATCTTGATCTTCTTTTTTTTTGGGGGGGGGTCTCTTTCACTCACTCTCTCTCGCGCGCGACATAGAATGTTTTAATGTATCACTATTTTTATGCTTTTCCATCACTACATGTCTTTCAGTCTTTCGCTCACTGTCTCTTGTTATACACTTGTAAGCTTCTATCTCTATGCCTCACTTTCTTCATCATTCTTTACCCTCCCACCTCTCTCTCTCTCTCTTTATATATATTTTCTTTTAGCTTTCCTCCAACATTTTCTCCTTATTACCCTTTTCCCTCTCCTCCTCTACTTCGCTTTCCCAATTCTTCTTTGGTTCATATTATGTAGTTTTTTTGCTACGACTGGGAATCGGATAAATACTACACTCTGATCCTGTATGGAAAGCATAAAAGTCATACATACAAAAAAGCAGAATAATAATGGTGATGACTCATCATTTCAGACAAAATTTATGTAAAATATAGTCTAATATTTGTTAACTGCATAGTTCGACATTCTATAGAAATAATAATTCTCCCGGATTCTAGGCCTCTCCAATTTGAACCTATGTCTACAGTATGAAGTAAATGTCATACGCTCTGGCAAGATAAAGTTTTTTGAATAGGCTATCAAGGTAAGCAAAAAGGTTGAATTTTACGTTGACTTCTGCTTCTTTCAAATTGTTTTATTTAGCGAAAACAATAACTGAATTATGTATTTTTACAGCTTAGTAGAACCAAACCAAAAGTAATATGAGATTTTTAGAGCTTATAAATACTAAAGGGTTATGGTTTGTCTTATTTACATATAAAAATGAATAAGTCTGTGGCGTAATTATAAAATTTTTAACATAATCTCCTTCTTTGACAATTTACTTAAACTATTTTTGTTTTGTTAATCACATAGATCGAACATGATACAGTGAAAAATTTGGATCAAAATTTAACTAATAAATAAGTGAAAATTTGAGACCAGTAAAGAAAGTTGGATTTCATTACGACAATTGAAATTTAAATTCACCCACAGGAATTGAATGTGCGCCTTTTTGTGGGTATGTCCGAGCCAAAAAATAAATCCATCTAAAGACCAGTCAACCTCCCTGAACGAAAGTTCGGCGGATTTCATTACGACAATTAATATTCCAAATTCTAACTTTGATCGTAATGATACAATTACCATTATAAACATGTCGGTTGAATACTTTCGGAAATATGACAACGTATAACTATAAACGTTTCGTGATTATAATTCCACGAACAGAATTCTGCATTGCACCACCAGATTTCCTGCATATAGTAAAAGCAAAAAAAAAAAAAAAAAAGAAATGCTGTTAATTTCATGTGCAGAGTGAATGCTCTATCAATATGGCCTTGTACTTAGCTTTATCTGAGTAAACTGGTGTATTCCTGATGACATACCGTTTGAGACTTCAACTCCGGATACCTACCAATCAATGTTAAAGCCAAGATAGAAGAAAAATTCGACAGTAAGTCTGGTCGTCGAAGATTCTAGCATAAACATCATATATACCTACACTTATAAGTGCGTCCTTTCAAATAAATAATTCCTTCTTTCACCCTTTTCACTTCGCATCTGATTCAAATGCTGACTTCGCATTTCATAACTGAAAAAGAAAAGTTAAATGAAAATAGTTTAAACTTTCTACATTCCAAAGTAGATGTCATTCAAATCATTTTTCTCTTCACATACAATAAGATAGAAAAATAGTTTCGAAAAGTAACCCAATTCTCTTTTCAATGATTACTCATTTAAAATGTTAAACGAAGAAAATTGAAGCATAATTCGTATCGCTCCTTCACATGGTTATTTGTCCCCACAATAAATAAAAGTCACCAAACGACTATTGTGAAAACCTGATTTAGTCACTGTCAATGTTGCTGTGGAGAATAGTTGTACTACTTACACGTAGATTCTTCAAGGAGGAATAACCCAAATGGGGATCCCAGTCTGAACACGATTTTATTGATTATTTTTAACTTGTACTTGACATGTATGATATCACTATAATGAAATTGCACTCGTTTGAAATGCATTACAAATTCTCCATTTAGTCAAAGTCAAAATATTACGCGAGGAAATGCTACACTTAAAAGAATAGTGGTTAACCTACTGGATTCACAGGCTAGTGATAATAAAATGTGAAGTCATCAGATACACTATGAGTGTTACTATTTCAGACTAATTTCGTTCGAAATAAATATAGACAGAAAGAAAGAAAGAAAGAAAGAAAGAAAGAAAGAAAGAAAGAAAGAAAGTGAAATGAGGGTGTCATTGTAAAGCAATAGATGGCGTATTTCTACGGAATGGGTTAATGATCATTGTTAATAATCAAATAAGACAGGTTTTGTAATCGCCCCATATCAAACCAAACAATAAAATCTACATTAAAAAAAAAGTTACTACAACCGTGGGCTTGAAATATCTATAAAAATCAATTTTCGTAAACAATGATAGACTGAAGCAAATAGTTTGTTACGATTCTATTTTTACTGATTTGCCCACACACGTGTGATTCCCTTTCTGGTCATTATTTTGAAACTAAATATTTAGTAACAACTTTCTCGTTGATATAGCCAATTTAAAAAAAGTAATCTGTTAATTCACCCAAGTATTATCACGCATTAAATAATTAAATAATTAAAATTAAAATAATTTAAAAGATTAAATGAGGATCACGAAAATCAAGCGCCATGAAAAATTTTTACTTTTCTCAAAGGAACATAAGAAAATCTTACCAAAATTAATTATACGAAAAGTATACTTTCCTCACCAAACTGAAATCCCATCAGGGTTAAAGGAAGTATAAAAAAAGCTAGGGGCTGTTCCCTCCTAAGCATTACCTGTCCAATAGGAATGGGAAATGATTAATACTTGGCATTAGGAGCGACCCCAAAGAAGAAATTGAGCCATTTTTGTCCCTAGTTCAATGTATACAAGTGACTCCGACTTTAAACTTGGCTATGTGTCCAATTCCGTTGGTGTGGGCGTTCAGATAAATACGTATGCGAGAAGTAAAACAATTTTAAATTTGATTGCATTTCCAGATAGACTTACGAGTTAGCCTCGAATTTTAAATTTCAGATTCAAACAATTAAGTTAATTTTTCCCACTAATTTTACAAATTATATTTGCAAGAATGTTGTCTTCTCAAAAAAACTGCTGAAATTTGTGGCATTTTAAATGAAGAGATTCGAAAAGTGATAGAAATCAAGTAGTTTTATTTATTGCAAAACCAGCAATACCTTCTTTAATTCAAAAAATCACCATAGATAATTTTTACGCACACGTTAAGTGACACTTCCTGTATTAAAATCGATCAACAAAATAAGTGTCATTTATCACGAGCCTTCTAATTTTTTCTTTACAATCTACCATTTAAAAAATTCTCTAAAATTCTAATTTGTGTTTTAAAAATTCAAATAATGTATGTTAATGTTTGTATACATTTATGGATCCCAAAAAACACAAGACTGTGAAAGTACTAATTTCTTGAAGCCATTTGTTTCAACAGAAATTATTTTTATCTCCCGTCTAAATAGAATAAGAAAAGAAAGAATTAATTCCTACAGATATGAACTTTAAATAAAACTGAGTTTTAGTATTTTGGAAATATGCCAATATGAATAAAGTAAAAGATATTAAAAATAAACAAGCAGCATGGCCCGGCGTTATCCGTGCTTGATTCAAAAATCGTACGACTCATACAGCAATCGCTATCACTTGACTTAAAATATTTTTGCCCTTCCTTGCCATTAAAGGATTGCCCTTTGCCGTGCTGATGTTGCTACATGCCTTACTTCTTGCCTATCTCACACTGCGAATTTTTCTAAGCTCTATACTAAACATTAAATCTGTTACGAAAAAAGAACTAAACAAAATGAATACAAAACGATCAGCTTTAAAAAGGACTTATAACTGGAAAAACCGAATGAAAAAAGAATGTTAAGAACAAATACTTTTTCACACCCAACCCAGTTCTGCGGAATCAGAATCAACGTTGAGTTTAAGCAAGCGAATGAGCCAATTGGAGTAAAGTGCCATACAGATTTAAATTTTTCCCACTTGTGACCAATGCAGCTATCGATTTTGTTTTTTTTGCATGTAATTATACTAGTTAACATTTGTGTCAGTCAGCTGTTGGCTCTTACGCTGGCCAATAGAATCTTCCTGCCTATTCGTGACAGCCAGCTATTTGGCTCTCACTCTGGCCAGTAGAAAATGGCCGCAAACTACATGAAAACTGCCGTAGAAGCATGGAAAATCGATTATTTCCACTATCGATGGGAGTTGGGAAATGCAAAGTCGGTCTTGGCCTTCCAGCTAACTTGGAGCATGTGCATATAAATTTTGGTGCAAATCCGTCGAAAATTGCGGCCGTGCATTCGTTACACACACACACACACACACACACACACACACACACACACACACACACACACATCCTGCCTTTTATAGATATAGATAAAATATTTCTAGTTTTGAATCATGATGAATTTGTTAAAAAAAACAAAAAAAAAACAAAATCCAACAATTAGTAGATTTTCATTTTTTATTCTAATTTTTTTATCACTCCGGAGAAAATAATTAACAGGGTTTAACGAAAACGACCCAAAATATACGTAAATATATCAATAAGTCCATATTCTAATAAATAAAACATTATTTTACACGACAAATTGCTGAGAATACCATGGACCAAACAAGTGAGCAACGTCTAGAGGCAATGGAAACAAAAAGGACACTTATATTTAACATCAGGAAAGGAGTGGGCAAATAATAAGGAAGAGGCTTGTAAAATTTGATACTCACAGGACAGATTGAAGACAGAAGAAAGCAACGCCCAGTCGAGCTGATGAGCTTCAGTGAATGGATTTTGGAGGAGGGATTGGGAGAGATGGCAAAAAGACAAAGATTATTAAGAGTTACAAGAAACAGGAAATTGTGGAGAGCCATGATCGGCAACGCCCTAACACATAGAAGAGGATGAATTTATTTTTCAACATAATCTCATAATCTGCCTCATTGCTAGTGCTCATAATCAAACGCTTCTCCATTGACCCATTGACTATGGAAGACAGAAATTTCAATCATTGCAGTTCTCTGACTCAATTGCGAATGATGGAAATTTTCATTAGTCATACTTATACAACTGTAACTCAATGCGAATGACAAAATTTTCGTATTATTGTGATTAATGGATATTCAGATCTGTAAGTTAGGGCATGAAATCGGTACTCCTTCCTCCAACTGTGCCAAGAAGGATAATTTTTCTCATTCAAAATAGTGAAAGTTACTCTTACTGATGAAGCTTTACGAATATTTTTTTGGAAATTGATCAGATAAGCTTGGACTGACCAGGGACATATCATATATATAAAGAGTGCAATATTGGATTATGCCTTATGATACCTTGGATTCTTCTAAATAAATATTTTTAATTTTTTTTTTTAAATTTTTTCCCTCTAAAATATTTTCTCTAACAAGATTTAAAAGACAAAAAATTTAAAAAAATATCTTACGACTTAAAAATTAAAAGTTATTACCTCATCTACAAAACTAAACTCTGCTGCTTCTGATGCAAATAATGGCTTAAACATATAAACCGAATATTATACAGTGAAAATTTCAGATCAATATTCAACGTTTATGAATTTCGGCTGATAAAAGACGATATAATCCATTTCCTTTAAATGATATTTCAGTGTTTTATCATGTATGGAAAATTGCATGTTTTTACAATGTGATTTTATCATTTTCTGCATCCCTGTCCATGTAATTAAAATATAATTTTCATATATATTGTTAGATTATAATGCATATATTATGACATTATATTGGATTATATTTAAAGAAGTAAATACCTAGAGTACATAAGATGTGGCATGTTTTATGTTTCATGACCCTACCTAATAAATTATCTATTATGTAATAATAATAATAATAATTAATTAATACAATTAGTTATATTTGGGATGCTGGTACAACGAGACATTGCAAATAAGTGAAAGATCCCCATCATAAAATAATTAATAAATGAAATCCTATTGCATGCGCTGCTCACAGATGAAAAATGGAGTTGTTACACAAAGATAGAAAGAGGCGTGACACAAGAATGGGTCTTCTCTCCATATTCAATCTCTACAGCGGCACTAACCTATAAGAACTGGAAATCCTACCAAGATTTATTATTGGTGTGTGTAATTTTAATATAATATATGAAGTGTCTGTGTTGATGGCTGATTCGGAAAGAAAACTACAGGATCTCCTGGACAGTGTAAGTAGAAGAAAGCGAGGAAAAAGGACTAACCATCAACTGCAAGAAGACAGAAAGTATAGTTATCAGCAAGAGAAAAAGCTTAAGATGCTAGTTACAAATTGCAGATGTCAACATCAAGCAGATGCAGAAGTTTAATTTTCTGGGAAGTGTTTTAACAAAAAAAGAAAAATGCGATACCAAGATACGTATAGACTTTGAACTAGCGAAAGAAACATTCCAAAAGCTAAAGTGCTAAAAAATGGAAAAAAATTGTTAGAAACAGTGCGCTAAATTGCTATATGTTATCCATCCTTTTATATAATAGTGAATGCTGGACAATCTCCCTACAAATAGGGAGAAAACTAGTAGCAGAAATGTGATTCTACAGAAGGATACTGAGGATTCCATGGACGGAGAGAGTAAGCAACAAGGAAGTCTTAAATAAAATGGCAGCAGAAAGAACACTTGTACTCAGAATCAGGAAAAAGGCAGTTGAAATTCCTTGGGCATATAATGAGGAAGAAGAGCTTGGAAAATTGAAACCTCACGAGGCATATTGAGAACAAAAGAGATAGGGAAAGGCAGCGAGCCATATACTTGACAAGCTTGGGGCGGAATGCAAGGCGGAAGCCCTAGCAAAAGAAAAACTGCGATGGCCTACACGGGATAGGAAGTTGCGGTGAGTCATGATTCCCTATGTCCTGAAGAGACGCGGAACACAGAAGAAGATAGCAGTCGCAGAAAAAAAAAGATTATATAGAAGTGAGTCTAGGAATTCTGCTAGATTATATAAGTCGACAAATTCAAACAATTTTATATCCTGATTTGTGTCATGGCGAATAATACCAACTAACGAAGAGTGATTAAATTTGTGTTTATAAGTAAATGCAAAGTTTCATCCTGTTTATGTAATTCTAACGACATAAACAAGATAACATTTCAAGCTAAGGTTTTCCACTGACATGGAGGTCTTCTGATAGGCAAGTTGGTTCACTGTGTCATTCTAGACAATTTTTCCTCGCTAGAATCCATTTTATACATTTATGTCCACCATTCGTCCATTGTTGTCACATTCGATCTGGTGCCTCTGCTATGTTTTTTGAGATTCTTGATAAAATACAAAGAAGAATCCGCAATGTTATTGATCTTGGCCTGGTATCTCAGTTTCAGTTATTTTCCCACCGCCATAACGTAACTTTTAAAAAAAAATCATTTCACCCCAAGCAAAGCAATAAAGCCACTAAAACTCAAGGGGTTACTGAGTGCTGCAGGATATGAGAAAATACTATTAGAGATAGAACAATAATTAAGACGACAGAAGATGACGATTGACATTCCATTTAAATTTTTGAAAATCAAAGTTGACTGTAAAGCAAAAAACCGGAAGAGAATACCACAAACGAAAGATGCGATAAAAGAAACTGTTAGCATAGAACTTGCGGTTACATCTAGCCATTTTAACTGTAAAATGATGGTGTACACTCTTTTGTACTTTGAAAACATTAAGTAAAGGTTGATGGGGAAGGTAAATCAGAGTCTTAACTGAGCATTTCTAAAAAAAAATATTCTTTCTATTTTTAATTGATGATTTTTGCTATGTATTCAGGTTAAACTTACTACGAGTACCTCAAATGTTTTAGTTCTTTTTCAAATATACAACACAAACTATTTTTGAGTCTGTATTAATGAGGTAAAAATGTACTAACTAGTAGAAAGATACTAGCGCACTCCGTTTCTTAACTAGATATTGAATGTACAGTATATATATATATATTTTTAATTCTGGAAACTTCTGCAAGTACATAGCTAATAAAAACTGATGCGATTAAAATTGAAAAATCGGATAAAAATATATAATTTATATGCAAGATTCACTGATTCTTCATGACAAAAGATTATTTTATGCGCTTATGATCGCTAACATTTAATAATGAGATAAGTAAATGTTTTCTAAGCTGTTTACGGAATATAGTTATTCCAATGGGACACGGGCATTTTAAAATTCTATATGAACAATTGCTCTATAAACAGCATTAATCGAAATAATTTTAATTAGTATCGATGTATTCATATTAGCAAAGCTCGATCAGTAACTTGGAAGGAGAAATCGGCGATCTAGGGTTCGAATTCCGGCTAAATTTATTGAGTTCACTTTCGTATAAATATCCTCGTTTGGGCACAAGCAACCAGTTCGGACTGGTAGCAACCTTGTGAGATAGGCACCGTCAGAATATCTTGCTCCAGACACACTATGGCCGCTTTACAAGTGGTACACTTACGACTCTAATGGGTTATGAAAATTGTGACGATTCAAAATAGTTTAAACTATCAAATATTTCTTGTTTATTTTCAGTACTTCAAGAATATTAAAATTGAAAGTATAATTAAGTAAAGATAAATAAAGGATCCAGTACCTTTTCATATATATATATATATATATATATATATATATATATATATATATATGAAAAGATACTGGATCCTTTGTTATCTTATATATATATATATATATAGAGAGAGAGAGAGAGAGAGACAGACAGAGACAGAGATGGAGACAAAGAAAGAAAGAAAGAAAGAAAGAAAGAAAGAAAGAAAGAAAGAAAGAAAGAAAGAAAGAAATAGGCGCGTGGGCTAGTGGTTAAAACGTTCGCTTTCTGACCATGAGACCGGGGTTCAAATCTCTTGCCTGGGAGACGACTTCCTGATGTTAACGGATTGAATCGAGGTGAATCCCAACGTAAGGTACCTTTGGAAAGTATCTGAAAACCAAACCTTGTGAGTGAAATTGAATAGACGGAACTCTTGGGGGTCGTCGATAGCTGTGCTAGCACGAAGCCACAAGTCATCGAGGGCTTGAGCTTGCTGGCCTTGTTCAAATTGTTGTGCACACTAAATAACACGCTCTCTCCCAGAAACTGTAACTAAGGTATGCTCATAATGTTTGCATAGTTGCAGTATGTTACATTATATATATATATATATATATATATATATATATATATATATATATAAGAAAGAACCAATGGAGTAAAAATCCACAGTTCGTAGCATTTACTTTTTGAAAAAGTGTTCAATACAAAGTTGAGCAAAATATTATCATAATATTATTATTATACGAGATTATAATAAAATATATAAAATGTACTTCCTCAGGTGATGATTGGGATACATGTAACGTAAGACGTCTGGATAAGCATGTGGTTGTGTAACCGATGTAATTATTTATGAGTCCAGTTTGATCAGGAACACAGTTCCTTAAGGGGCATTTGAACTCATAGATAATGTTCGTACTTTGTAATTTTGATTTAGCTGGTGTGTTGTTATTTTTGAGGCTGTCTTAGATTTTTTATAATAGATAATAAATTTGATTTTTTTATTCGGATCAATTGGGGTAGTATATTTCTTTATAATATGCCTTAGAGAAGATTCGTCTTGTTTGTAATTAATATGCATTTGGTTTTTGTAATAAATATGTATGTGATTTTTGGCTGTGTGTTCACTATCGTTATTACTTTATTTGTGGAGAAATAGTCTAATTTGGTGGTCTATAAGGTGGTTAGGGAAGCCGTTGTTGATTAGTGTTTGTTTAACGTTATTAAGTTCTTTGAGGAAGAGTAGTTGAGAGGATGAATTCTGGTGTGCTCTGTTTAGAATATATACAGAACGCACACACTCAATTAAGCTGAAAAATCGAATCATCCTCGATAATGGCTAAAGGTATAGCCGAAAGCGTTCGGAAATATAAAACATTTGGACATTTCTTACACACCCTTTGTCCAGAAAAGAAAGATCTTGTTAGAACACAAGAAAAATTAAATAAAAAGCTTAAACGTAGTACCTTGTCTGTCGTTTTTAATGAATCATGCATAAAGGAGGGATTGCTGCCTAAATATACAAACAATATATATATATATATATATATATATATATATATATATATATATATATATATATAAAGAGTTAATGAATTTACTTTTAATCCAACATTTTATTATTTCAACTAAAAAAATAACGTTTAAGGTAATACATACACACACACACACACACACACACACACACATATATATATATATATATATATATATATATATATATATATAAAATCTCTAACTATGTTTCATGGATACACGTGTTTGAGCAGACACCCCTAAATTTTTCTAACAGTTCAAGTCTATGTTTACTGTCCTGAACATTCGAGAGAGTCTTAATAAAGTAAATGCACCTTCTGGTAGGAGTCGGTACTACATACACCATGTAAAGGAACAAGTGTTATATATATATATATATATATATATATATATATATATATATATATATATATATATATATATCTTTTCATATCTGTGGATTTTGGGCCTAAAATGACTTATTCATATTTACCTTGATTTACAGAACAAAAAACTTACAATATTAGAATGTATAAATTATAAACTGTTTGTATATCCTCTATTCTAGATTATTGCTTTGTTGTAACTGAGTGACATCTGCGAAATCATTGAAAAATATGTCAGAGAAACTGACAGCAAAGCCTCATTAATCCATTCCTATACAGAATCTCAGCGTCCCTATACAAGTGAAGTGATAATTGGAATAAGTGACAAATATAAGTGATTGCGACTTCATCGACAAAAATCCCTGTTTTTATTTATCGACCTTTTGTCAATCGAATGTTCAAGACCGCTCATTGGTCAGACCTCCCCCCTCCAAAACTCTTTTATAAACAAATTCGAGTGAAAACTTTAAAAAGTTTAACAGTTATTATGTACACTATGCATAACGGATTTTACAAGTACAATTTTAGTATTTAGAGTAGTTTTTCTTAGACATGTCTCGTCTTTGAGCGAAAAACAGAAATATGAAAACATAACTTCATCTCTAAGTAAGTCTGTTAAATAGCACTTTGCTCTATTACTAACAGAGTAGGATCAAGGGTATTACTTGTCACCTTCAGCAGACGAGGCAATTTTCCTTTTAACCACGCGTATAGGGCTCCGCATAAAACCTGACCTTGTGTGGTATTTGTTCTCGTTAGAAGCAAATAAAAAGTAGTTAATATTTTATTTTAGTATTGTGAGTTTTAACAGTTCAACAAGTAACTGTAACGGCAAAATGTGCGATAGGTAAATTGTCGCCATTTCATATGTTTAATTTCGCGCAGGTGTATTGTTTTTGATTTTGTCGACTGCACAATATAGTAAGGTCAGTTGGGCACCATCTGAGAGAAAAAAGAGCACCATAACACAATTCACTCTACCAGAAATTTAGAAACGATTTGCTGTACTGCTTGGCATTCGCATCAGAAGCTCCAATACGAATATTCAAAGTTTTTGACTGTCTATTTTAGGACAGTGCAGTGGATTCGGAAACGGATGAGTCTAATAGTGATTACAAGGTGTTTGGAGTGATCGCTAGTGAAGGCGATGTTATGCCTCCATTCATCATCCCACAGGGCCTCAGACTCAACACGGAAACCTGCATCAAGTGCCTTAAGGAGGTAGTGCTGCTCTGGGTCAAGAGGGTGGCTGTTGGAAGATCCTATGTACCATGCCACACAAGCAGAAGAACTCAGTCATGGCTGTCAGACAATTTCTGTAACCACATCACTCCTTACATTTGGCCACCTAACTCCTCAGACTGTAGCCCCCTTGATTATTATGTGTAAGGAGCAGTTGAGCGAGAGACCAACAAAACTCCTTGTAACACCAAAGATGAACTGAAGGCATGGATTATGGCAGCATTCACCAACTTAAACAAGGAGACTGTCTAGAAGAGTTGCAGGAGATTCCGAAATTATCTAGAGGCCATGGTTGAAGCCAATGGCGATTTTATTGAATAAATTTACTCTTTAGTATTTCAAGATATTTTTGTGTAATTTTGGTAAATATATCAGTCAAAATGAGATGTGTCAGTGTTATTTTCATTTTTGCGTAATTTAGGCGACAGTTTATCCATCGCACCCTGTAGTTGTAGTAGGAGTTTAGTTACGAAATGTATTTGTTTCCATCCCAATAAATCTGGTACTTGCAAACAAAATCTTCACAGCCAACGGATAAGATTTATTTGACAGGAACCAAATCCGAAACAAGGTTATATTTTTAGAACATTGGCTAGTAAGAACGTCTCCCCAAATATACGCTAACAGTACGTCTTTAGAGGCAAAAAAGTTCAAGCTTGATGCAATTATAATTAACCCCCGCCAAAAAAGTGACTAGGCCAGTCACACTATATTTTCCAATGTAAGTAATTATAAATTTGAAAGGTTTCAAATAGAAATAACTGTTTGCTCATCGATTTATAAATATCGATTAGACCAGCTCTGTTATGTCCATTAGATATTCAGTTTAGCTGAGTTCTTTTGTTTTATTTCTGAGCATATGTTGTCCAATATAAGTCATCAGAAAGGCTTATTTAATGGGTGTCAGATGGCTGCTAGAAGAGCCTGGAGCCACTTATGACATGTCGGCATCTGCTCTTTACTATATACATTTTCCTCATATTTTTTTGTTTGTTTATTTGCCCTGATAACAATTCTAGTTCTAAACTGTGTCTAGAGATTATATGCAAGATATGAATTGGTATAAAGAGTTGCGTCTTTAATGTTAAAAGTCCTATTATGTTTGTTGTTTAGATTCTACTCAATATTATTAACTTAGATATATAGTGATAGAGAAAACTATTGTTTTTGGTTGGAAAAAATTTTACTAAGTTAACAAAACAGACTAATTTGACTGTCAGTAGTTTATTTGCAACTATTTATTTTGATACTTTTACATTATTATACCTTGTAAAACTAATGTAAAAAAATAATATGAAAAGATTTTAGAACACATTCGTCAATTTCTTAAAGGAAAAACATTAAAAAAAATATTTTAAAAATAAAAGATATATTAACAAAAAGTAATAAGAACCTCCTAAAATTTATTGCACAAATGCTCCTTTCTTTTCAATAAGTCTTAGCAGCCTATTGTCAACATCTGATGTTAGATTTGCAATTTTAGCGGCTGGTAAGTTGTTTGCAGCAACTTTAACTGCCTCCCAGAGGTCACACTTGCTGTTGAATTGCCTTCCATTAGAATAAATATCTCTCTTGAGGTTCTCAATGGGAATCAAGTCACAGCTATTTGAAGGCCAGTCCATAAGAGAATCTTCAACAAATCCCTTTTCTTTCAACCAGGATTTAGTAAACTTTGATGCATAACTTGGTGCGTTGTCTTTCATAAAGATCATAGATCTACGCTTGGCTAAAGACTGGTTATCAAGCCATTCAAAGAAGTATTGCTCTAGAAAATCACAGTAACTTTTGGAATTCATTTTAACCCCGTGTTTCAGTTTAAATGGACTCACGAGCTCATTACCAATAATCCCAGCCCATATCATGATCCCACCGCCGCCTTGTTGGCGTTTAAAAAATTTTCTTGAGTCATGTTGCTTGCAAACCCATCCTCGAGCCCATCCATCGGGCCCATCGAGGTGATCCTTGATTCGTCTGTAAAAAGCACTTTACTGAAATCAGTTTTCATGTATTTTTTGCCCACTGCAATCATCTTTCCTTATTTTTTTTTGTTAAAATGGGTTTCTTTATTTGATTTTTACATCAGCAAACTTCCTTAATGCTTTACACCTTGTTTCCTTGACACCATAGAAGCTCCAGCGGCCTCAAATATGAACGCACTTGACGCATTTGGGTTTCTTATTAATTCTCTTCGGATATGTGATAGATCTCGCTTTGTTAAATTCCTGAATTCAGCCTGAGACTTTTTTTTCCTTGGTTGAATTCCCATTTGACATATTTTCTTGATTGTTCGATGATCCCTTTTCAAATCCTTAGAAATTTGAAGCGAAGACTTTCCTTTGCTAATTTCTTTGATTATATAGTTCTTTTCATTCATTGTTAGTTCTTTTTTACGAGCCATAATACTAAATTCTAGTTCTTGCAAATAATCTCTTGACACTGCAAATTGCTATAATTACTGAAAAAATACTAAATATCAATCTGAAATTGAAAATTGGGACTTATTGCTTTCATGCTTACTCGCTATACATAATAGTATAAATTATTTCATTGGATAACACATATCTATGAATTTTACATAAAATATTTGACAATACCTCTTTTGCATATAATCTCTAGACGCAGTTTATAATATCATTTTAATATTTCCCAAATATATTATACCATATTAAAATTATATGATGTGCACATATTTATTACAAGAGTGGATCCATAAGTCCGTAATCTGACACGTGTGCCAGCGAAATTTTAATGTGAAATTTTCACAGTATAGAGTTCGATCTACGTAATTAATATTAAATACTGCATAGACTATGAATTTATGTTGAAAATTGTGTAAAATAGATTCTTTTTTATATAATTAAGAAACGGAGTTAATAGCTTACCTATGTCCATAAAGGTTACGTAGACAGAGAATGAAATTGGTATAAGTTCGCATCTGAGATTACCAGGTAACATTATTTCTTGTTAAAGGTATAAAGGTGCAAATTCACATAACGAAGGGATTAAAATATGTTTTTAAATAATCAATATCATATTAACAAACTATAATTGTGCTTGAGTTTATTAATATTTTAATGTTATATAAGCACAATATTATGAATAGAAATGATTTTAATAGACATTTAATCGGATATTTATATGCAAAATAATAATTATATTATGCCAAGCGTTAAATAGAGTAGAATGAATTAATACCTCACCAGGTAATTATTTGAATGTAGATGTACCTAATGTCCTCATGTCTGCACAGTACGTAAAGAAGATGATTGAACGAAAAAGAAAAATACATAAGAATTAGAGGTTTTTAAAGGTGTGTGAGATGAAGAGCAAAACAGAAATGTAATTACAATAAAATACAGTGGAATCTATTAATCATTATTGAAATCATACTTCTCTCCAAAGTACAGTTAACATTTTAGAGATCTTGATATTAATAAAGAAATAAAGTTCTTCTATATCCCCTTAACTAAAACCTCACGAACAAACTTGATTTTATATCCAACCAATCTTCATTGAGTTTCTCTTTCGATCTATTATAAAGGCGAAAATTCACCAATCAATTGGTTCTCTTTCTTCGACCGAAACCAATACAGTTCACTAACTTGTATACGGATGTTAAAATGTTGTCCTGACAACTAACACCCAGTTACCAACCATGAACATCGGATTTTTATAGATATATCTAAATAATGTTATTCAATGGGAAAAGGAGTGGCTTGTTAATTTTAACACCTCAAAAATGAAACTGCTCTTTTTTAATCATCTGAGAGAACTTGGTCCAGACCTGGCATCTCGACTTCAGTTACTTTCCCATCGCCATAACGTAGTTTCCCTGTGTGTTTTCTATAAATACTTTCGTGGCAATTGTTCTGATGAACTTTCCTTTGTGGTACCTAGACTTTATGAATTTACGCGCAGTACTAGATTGACGGCAAGCTCTCGTCAATTTATAATTGAAATGGCTAGATGTAACCGCAAGTTCGATGCTTCTTGCTTTCCAGTCAGTTTTGATCTTCAAAAATTTAAATACAATGTCAATCTTCTGTTTTCTTATTCTTTTATTGTTCTCTCACCTTAATACTAGTTTTTCTCATATTCTTTAAAACTTATTAACCTCTTGCGTCCTAGTGGTTTGGGGTGAAATGATTAAAAAATCAGTCATCACAATAATAAACTCCAATTTGTTCGTTTCTTCTATAAAGCTTCATTCATTTTTTGTAAATTAGTTCAGCCGTTCCTTTTGTCAATTTTAATTATTATCACCATAAATTAATTTAATTCGTACATGAATATGTGGCAAAAATTAGAATGTTGTTCTGTGATAAAACGGTATAAGAAACGTCTTTTTTAACTAGTCAATGGAACAGATCCGTTCGTGCAAATTACAATTGAAAAAAAGATATTTTTTCAGCAACAAGGATTCGAACTCTGTCATGTTCAGACCCTGTTAGATAATATTTGGGACAATAAATTTTAACTCTATGTTATAGACGAAAGCATTATTTAAAATAAAGAAAATAACTATAACCTTGCAAGAAACTATATTTAATCCTCAGAAACTACAAACATTAGTCAGTTGATATCTTAATTTCTCAGATCGGAAGCATCATGAGAGGTTCTTGATGCTGTTTTAAATTCAATCAGCAAAGATAAAAGAGGTGTAATTGTAAAGAACGAAAGTGAAATGGAGATTCATTTAGATTTGTTTATTGATGCATTATTATTCGTAAAAATATATTTCGCTTTTGGCTATCAATAGACATCCGATTATTATTACTATTTTATTTCAAGAAACAGAAACCACCTTTCCTGCAAAAGAAAATAATCTGCCCTTGGAGCAATGCATGTTTTAATCACCACTTCTGCTGATCCATTGCATTGCTTGAACCGTGTAACAAAAAAAAAAAATAACTTTATATTTTTAAAATCTCCTTTATGCTCTAATAACGATTTGCCCACGGAAAATAACTATTGACGACTTTAATAGATGCGCAAATTACTGCATATTTTATTATTTTTTTTTTACTTAAAATGCAAGGTGAAAAATTTAGCTGCGTCCGATGTAAGTTCTTCGTCATGAAAGACATTGTGTTGAGCAACGATATAAAACAAAGCGTAAGAATGTTACAAAAATATATAATACTAGCTTAAAAGCCACCCTATCGGGTGGCATTTAAGACACAAGCTCTCCAGTTATGGAATCACTGGAAGGGTCTTCTCGATCATAAAATCTTTCCTAGCAGGTATGTCCCTGAAGTTATTAATAGCCAGTCCTCCGGTGCCGTAGCGGTCAACGCAGGCGTCCCACAAGGGTCACTCCTTGTACCAGCCCTATTTTTGATCTATATAAACGCTCTGCCTAAGAATATACTAAGATCATTTATAAAGATCTATGCTAACGATACGGCAATATACGGGTGCACTTCTAAAACTCTGTATGGCCAGAGATTGGCGATCTCTATTCCGTTCTTGTACAAACTACCCAATGGGGCAAAAACTGGCTAGTTGCATTCAATGCTTCGAAGACAAAGATAGTTACGTTCCATCATCGCCGATCTGACCCCGAACTACCACCAATCAAAATGAACGAAATTCCTCTCGAGGAAGCACCGTGTCTTGAAAGACTGCTGGGCCTCAAACTCACACCCGACCTCTAGTAGAACTCGTACATACGATCCGTTGTTAATCATGCAGGTAAAATGGTCGGCTCTCTGTACTGCTCCAGTAAGTACCAGGACTCCTCCTGTTATCCTCTACCATTACAAGAGCCAGATCAGGCCAAAAATGGAGTACTGTTGTCATATCTTAGCGAGAGTTCAAAAGCGCCTCCTAGCACTTGTGGGTGACAAATTATTCCCCACCCTTCAACCCCTCTCTGCTCTACCGATACTTCCATGGAAAGTGCTTGGACGAACTACATTCCCTGGTCCCACCAAGACAATCCTTCACGGCAAGAACACGTCATGCCACTTACATAGTAGAAAACTACCCACATTCCCTCCATATTCAATCGGTAAGAAGTAAGTTCCACTTGAGCAGCTTCTTCCCGTGAATCACTGCCCTGTAGAATCGACTCCAAACACTACAATCTTAACCTATTCAAGGTTAGGGTTAATCGTTATATTCCTCAGCTAGACACACAAATGGCCTCCTATCGTATCCCTCGACCTAGAATGCCCCCCCCCAGGGTTCGCAAAGCGTGATTCTCGTCGTAAAAAAATTAAAAACAAAACATACCTCAAATAAAGTTTCAGAAAAGTATATTTTATTCTTGAGATTTTTTTTATAATAAAGAGCATTGTGATCCGATGGCTAAAAATGGCGCTAAAATTAGTGAGTCTTACTGATTTCAAAATGAAAACTACTTCTAGTCAATTTAAGTTAGTTTGGAAATACGGAAAAGTATTTTGCTTATTGAAAATATTAAATTTAATCTATTAGCTTAAAATTAAAACTAAAATAAAAGCTTCAAGAAAGATTTGTCATTTTTTAAATTCATTTTAAACCTTAGATATCGCGTTTCTGTGAATTTAAAAGCAACAATATTTATTCGCAATAAATTGACTGCTATAATAAATGCAAACACGCCTTCGTATTATTATACTAGAATAGGCAATTCTCTTAATGTCACACCAGACCATCATAGAAGCTAAGTGCACCAATGAATTGACCTAAACTTATCACTGGGCACCGAATACACAAGTACATGACCCGACACCTGCATTTTTTGTTAGCGTTGGAAAGATTCATAATACACGCAGAGAGAAGGGGAACACTCTTACATAGATCGCAAACGAGAATGTAAGGATGGTGTTCGAAAATGTAAGGCTTTATGTGAGGGCGCACACACACAGTAAATGACGAAGTACTGGAGTAAAATAAAATGTAATGTTATGTAACGAAAAAGTTAACTCTCGTCTCTGACATCAAAAACTTGATTACACCATGAATATGTTAACACGGAACATTTCATGTCTGGTCTGGTTTTTTAGATAAGGTGTAGTGGGGTTTTTTTCAGATTAATTTCCTTGTTTTGGGGTGGGGGGATTTTTTGCTTTTGACTTTTATCAAATCCTTCGAGACCCCCCGCCACCAAAAAAACTTTGCTCGGTTATTTGATGAATAATTCCCAAAATCTAAAATAAGTAAATGATTAATCATAGATATTGTTGTAACATAGAAAGGGCTATTGAATGAGGAATAACTAAAACGGGGGTTGGAAATGAAATGGTAATCTTTATAACATCAACAAAATACAATACTCACCAGCGGCGTGAAGTAGGTAAACCACTCCTAGTGGTGGACTACTTAGACAGCATATTACCCCCACTTACAATAGTGCCCAACGTATTTATGAGGATTGGGACATACCCATTAGTGTTCATATATAACAGATATTTTATGACAGTTCAGTTAATAATAAATTAATGGCTGGCCACTCGTATTTGAAGATATCCGTCTACTAGGGCGGTTAGCTTATCCCTATTGCAGACATTTGCTCAGGCGCATTTTGTGTTTGTTCAATACACACAGAGCCCACCTGTGGTTTATACTGTAACTATGCTAAGCAAAAAACTTAATTCCATTTTGTAGAGAAGCGTGTTATCTAGCGTGATCAACAATCTGAACAAAGGCCAGCACGCTCAAACTCTCGGTCATGATGACTTGTGACTTCATGCTAGCACAACCATCGACGGTCACCGAAAGGTACGGTTTACACAATTTCACTCACAAGGCTTGGATCAACCCGTGGTATGTTTTCAGCCCCTTTCCAAAGGTGCCGCACGCTGGGATCGCCTCCTCCAGACCGATAACATTAAGTAGTCACCTTCTTGACAAATCGACCATGTTGAGATTCGAACCTGGGTTTCATCGTCAGAAAGCGAACGGGCACAGTTTATGCAAAACTTATAACATTTACATACTTCTCGATTTCATGATTTCTAACAATTTTCAGTTATTTATATCCTTCTTATTTTTTTAAAAATATATAGATTCATCAGAACCAATTATGTCAAAACGAAGATACAGAAAAATTGAAATATTGTTTGTGGAGCATGAAACAATGGTTGGTCGCTCGTTTTTTAAATATACCCATTTTCTAGGGTGGCTACAACACTAGCTAAAATGGTTTGCAGGCACCTGCTCAGGCACTACTTCAAAACATATAAAAGTTAACCAGTGGTTTATACATCAACTACGCTGAGCAAAACTTAGTCACACTTTCTGGAAGGAAGCGCGCAATCTAGTGTGATTAGTAGTTGAACAAGGCCAGTATGACTCTCTTCTGCCGGTCGGTGTTTGGTCAAATGCTGCCGCTGGCTGTTAAGTTGGTCACTGGTCTAAACCGTTGCTCTGCCCACATTATGTTGATTGATCACGGATCTGGCAAAGAGCAGATTGTCGTCACCAATTGCAGTATTGGTTCGATCCCTGCAAAGCTGTGTCACAAAGAAAATTAAATAAAATGTTCTCGCAGACGAGTAAAGAAAAGACAAGAATTTTTCTTCTATATAATTTTATATCAATTCCTTGTACAATAATAATGGTTCTTGGTACAGAAATACTGACCCTTTCCATTTTGAAGCATATCGTGAAGTGACATTTTGCTTAACTTGGCTAAGTCTGGAACAAGGCTCGAGTCGAAGATTCTCTCTGGCAGTAAGTCACGTGAGATTCGACAGAGTAGTCATCGTTTGGAATCTCTTCTGTCTTGGTCATCTCAGTATTCTGCTTATATTGACTTCCACCCAAAACAGGCAGAGGGTTGACGTGGATTATAGGGATTCGGTAGTTTCCCTATCTCCAACAAAGGCCTCCTTGTTGTCTGGAAATGGATAATTAATTATAATTCCAAATTTGGAGAGACCCCTTTTCCGATAGGTAGCAGTCACAGGATATCGATCCGCCCAACTCCTTCCTTCACTTATTTGTGCCTCGTACCAACACTTCCCAATGAGCGTAGGCAATTCATCCGATTTCCTCGGTATTTCAACAGCGTCTGTCACCTTGGTTGTCCTTCAACCAATCTGGATCTCAAGCGCGTGACGTAGCTTAAAATTAAATTATCATTATCAAATTGACTTTGCTCAAAAATTAGAAATTTCCCCCAATTCCGCTAGGGTCATTGTACTTCAAGCACCCTGGGTTCTGGGTCTTTACACAAAGAAACTCTATTCCCTTGATTTTCGTCAGAGAGATTACCAAATTTTATCTCTCCTGTGTGTGTTTTTGTAACTGGCACTCTTTAAGCTGCGTTATTAATCAGCTCTCAGCTATGTATTGCCATGTGGCTTTTGTGGTAATATCTTTTAATCACTTTTCTTCGAAGTATCTCTACCCTAAAAAGAAATAGATTTTGGAAATTAAAAGAAATCCCTTTTCCTTGTCTCAGTCTGTCCATCATTCTATTTTTTAACCCTTCTCGTTTTGTTCTGAGCTATGTTTTTAATTTAACCCCTTTCTTTCTGTTTGCCAGTGTCATATAGTGTCACACCAGTACGTTCAAACTTTCGATCACGATGACTCGTAACTTCGTGCTAACGCAACCATCGACTATTTCCTTTTAACAAATTTCACCCACAAGGCTCGGGTCAACACGTCGTATGATCTTTGGGCATTCTGAAGCGGAGCCGCACATAAAGGCCGATATTATCGTAATGTCACCACCTTAACAAATCAACTCTGGTCAGATTTCATAGTCGGAACGAATGGCCTAATCACGTAGCCAAATTGAAAAACGACAAATAACATTATTTAATAAATAAATGAATACCAAACCGAATATAAGACCGTTCAAGATACGGTAGGAATAGTTCATTCAAACATCTGTCTACCATGTGAGATAATGGCAATGCCTTGGTCGTTCATAATTACCTGGTGGATTAGATGAGAATGCCCTCCCTAGGGCGCATAGTATATAGCATCCTAGGCTGTCTCTTGCCAGGAGAAGGTCAATGTTGACAGTCAATAACCTTGGTTTTCTGTTTGGATTTACTTGTATAGCCCTTCCATGTCGGAAGTATTCACTAAATGACCTGATTAATAGGACGCATTTTCTCAAAAGAAATATCCACAATATCTCACTAAATGTGAAAATCTAATTTTTGCCTTTTCTCTTTTTTATTGTTTGATTAACTTTATCTTAAATTTAACTTAACTCGGAATTCATCATAAAAAATCAGGATGTGGAATTAGTAATTACCAAACACTTCAAATACTTCGGTGTATGGCTCAGTTATAGCAAATTATTTAGTATAAGGAAATTGAGGTTGTCTGGTAGACCAAGTCCATATCCTGCAAAAAAGTTGACAGATATTGACTATCGCGATAACCTAGCTAGTACTGAAGACACCATTATCAATGCCACAGTTCTCTTACATAATTTAGAAAATGCCGTCAACGATGTCGGACTCCATGTCAATGCTCCTAAAACTGAATTCATAGGCTTCAGTCAGCAAATTATTTAAATAAGGAAATTGAACACAGCAAATGCTAGAAATATTAACCTAAAAGCTCGATGCTTGTTCTTAAATAGCCTGATTGGTTCTAGGTTTTCATGAGGATGCCATGCATAACACCAAACTCGTTAATCAACATCTAAACTGTCAGCTGTATACAACCGATTTCTCAGATCAATGGTTAAAATAGTTTCAAGTGAATGAAGACTGCAGGTCTTAGCAAGGATCATCCTTCTTCGAACCTCTACCAAGTAACAGAAACGACATTATTTGAGGACTTTCATCCGCTAAAATGTATAGTATATACAACTCGAAGAGAAAATGACATAACCAAGGTATAATGTCGTTCCACACTCTAAACAAAAGGTTAGGAAGGAAGGCCTATCACCACTGGAAAGAGCGATAACAGTTACTGGACTTGAGAAATTTATTTTCCTGAAAAAATTGTTTTAATAGAAAGATTTTATACATTTTAACTGAAAGTAACACTAGCTACTCGGTCAATGAATGTGGAATATTTCCTTACAAGGAAACGGCTAATAATTACCATTACTTCCAAACACCGACACGCATTTTATATAACGTAAAAAAATCATATTTTCAAATAAAATTGGTTTTAACAATTTTTTTGTCATTCTTTATCTTTTCTGTGTTTTCTGCATTAAAATCTATTTTAAACTCTGATTTTGTTTTTGCTTATAGCAAATAAAATAAAAATTAAATGTTTTGAAATTTAGCTAAAATTTGTTTATGATAAAATTGGCTAGATCTACACCTCCAGTGAACATATTTTAACCAATAGAAAATATGTAATATATCAGTTTTATAAAGTTTATCGTCTGCATTTTTCATTACTATTATCACTTCTAGTCATACTTTTTAAACGAATTTAATCTGAGAACTCAAATAAAGTTATTTTACAGTAAAATTAGTTCTACATGATATTTCTATTTATACAAATCAGATGGTGATAGACTTGACTTATAAGCCAATTGTTAATACCTAGTGTTGGCATAAATTCCATCGAAGTAATCAGAGCGTACAAAATAGTCGCTTCTAGAATAAGCATATGCACTGGGGTGGAACAAAAAGTCGTAGCATTTTTTAATAGGTGGCGTTTGAACACGTGATTTCGTTTCACATGTGACACATATATGCATATTCTTAAAGGGGACATTTCAATGTGTCTTTCTATATGATTCGTGCGTTGATTGTGAATTTTAAATGGTTTCACGTTAAAAGTGCCAATGGAGAAAAATGAACTGTGTATTCGTCATTTGAAGTTCTTTTATTTCTGGAAAGATAAAACGCAGTACAAACAGCAGAAAAGATATGTACCGTTTATAGAGATGGTGCTATAGCTGATAATGTTTGTAAGTGGTTAACTACATTCAAAAGTGTAAATTTTGATCAGGAAGACCGTGAACGTTCTTGCAGGCCTGCAATCGTTGATAATGACCACATCGATTAAAATAACCCAGGTCGCATAACACGGGACATCGCAGATACTCCACATATCTCATGTGAGTTCTGTAAGGCAACTGAAAACAACTGGATACGTGAACCGCTACGATGTTTGGGTGCTTTATGTTTTAACGGGGAAAAAATTAATGGACTGCATTTCCATCTGCGATGTTTTGCTCAAACGCAACAAAACGGCCCATTTTTTAAAAGATTTCCAGATTACATCCATTTTATTCAAGGTGTCAATATCTGTCAACTTTTTCGAGATATCGACTTGGTCTACCAGGCAACCTCAAGCGGAGATTCTTTCGAGCCACTGTAGAGACGGTGTTAATGTATAGTGCCACTGACTGGACATTAACTAAAACCCTAGAGTCTAAGCTTGATGGAACCTACATTCGCATGCTGGGAGTTATACTTAACATCTCTTGGAGACAACATCCAACTAAGTCGCAGCTCTATGGACCCATCCATGATATTTCTACAATATTACGTGAATGCAGAACGCGCTTTGCATGTCAGTGCTGGCGAGCAAAACAGGAGCTCACCAATAATCTATTGCTCTGGAAACCAAGACATGGAACAAAATGGGTTTGTCGCCCAGCAACCACCTAAATTGACCAGTTATGTTATCGCACAGAATACTATCTTAGTGACCTTTTGACCTTGATGCAGGACCGTGATAGACTGATGATAGCTCGACCGAATAAAATATTTGAAAAAAAAAAAAACGATTGCAGTCATCAACAGATTGTTACAATAATGTGGAGCGAAAAATGTCTCAGGAAAAACGAAATGAACCAAACTGTATGGTCTGCGTCCGAAGAAAGTGATGCTGTGTATCTGGTGGAATTGGAATGGCGTTTTGCATTGCGAGCTCCGTCCGCAACATCAGACGTTGAATTCAAACCAATCTTGTACCCAAATGGACTTTTTAAAGGCGGAAATTGATAAAAAAAAAAGTGTCCAGAATTGGCCAATAGGAATAGTGCTGTTTTCAATTAGGACAACACCAAAACTCACGTCTCTTTACAGATCTGGCAGGAATTGGTACAGCTTGGCTTTGATGTCCTACTTCACCGCCATACCTAATCTTGCACCTTTCGTTTACCACTTATTTAGATCCTTACAAAAGTATTTTAATGGGAAAAAACTTCAATTCCCTGGAAGGCTATAAAAACCACTCAGAGCAGTTCATCATTTAGAAAGATGACAATTTCTGGGAAGATTGAATCACGAAGCTTCTTCAAAAATGGAGGAATGTAGTGGAACAAAATAGTTAATCTATGTAAAATATTTTAAATCATGTCTTTTAAATTCACCTAAAAACACTACGAACTTTTGTTCCGACTCAATCGCTGTAAAGCGTCTATAGATTCAGCTGGATATTTTGTTCTTGCAATGAAGTTCAGCGATTTACGCATTACTTTTAAGTTTCGTACAGAGGCAATGCAGTGTTCAATGAAAAGAAAACTTTATCTGTTATATTGGTCAAATCTTTCGTATTTGAATAAAGCAACCTTTACCAATTTTGGCGCGAAATAGAAGAGAAATTTTTCTATATCTCTTCTTGTTTGCAAACGAATCACGCCAATGGCCATAAAGGAGAGGAAAAATCAGGAAGCATTATTAAGGAGCATAAACACTTGACGATTGACTAGATTCTAGATGTTTTTTTACTTGTATAAAAATGTCAAGTGTCATCAAGCTCTTTTTGATCGTTGCTGAGTTAAAATATGATGTATGGATTAAAAAGTTAATTAGTTTTAGGGAAATTCTAGCATCTAAACAATTAAAACTACCGAACAATTAATATCTGAATTGACACAGGAAGTACGCTTAAAACTCGAGAATAAGAAATTATTTAATTATAACTTCCCGCTTGCTCTTGATGACTAGCTAATCATAATACTCATTTACTAGATTAGTAGCTACAATTTGCAAAACAAACGTGTTAATCACTGCACTAAATTTCACATTTCGAAGCCAGTTTACATATAATCTTCTTTTTCATATACGCCTTGTCTCTATCTTTTCTTCTTTTTCTACTTCTTTCTTTCAAAATTGTATAGGTTTAAAACTGGTAGTCATCGAGAATTGCACAAATACTATTCTTATTGATTAAATGAAAATATATTATCATTGTTGTTATTGTTGCTGCTGGTGATGGTGTTGGTGTTTGTAGTTGGGTTTATTATTATTATTATTATTGAATGAAAGAGAGCAAACCAACAAAGTGTCTCTTGGGTACAAATTTACGAACCTCAACCAGAAAAATCTATCTGATAATTTTATACCAGGTACATGTATCACAGTCAAATTTGCGAGATATGATGACAGATTTCGATAAAAGTAGAGCATATTTTCTCAGGTGAGACCCAGTTAGAAATCACTTCAAGTCGAGTAACTCAGTCTGCCAAAATGGTCTTCGATTGAGGGTATTAAGTATCTTGATGTGATTCTGAAGTCGCTTTGGCTGCCTCATCCTTCAAACTTAAAAAATAACCCTTGACGTCCAGCCATAATGCTATTACACTACTTCCGCTCATGAGTTGAGATATACAGTGATGACATGTCCAAATCGTTAAGATGAGGCAATTGACAAGCAATTCGGTGGTACTGAACAGGATATTTACTGCGGCTCACCTTAATTCACCAAAGCAAAACACGTACATGTTAACACTTTTAATCAATTAAGGTCAGAAGCCATGAGAGCTATATATCATATTACTGCTGTTGTTGCCGTTGCTGCTGCTGTTGAAATCGTGAGCATATGCAAATAATCATTAACCAGGTAGTAAACCGTTAGTGAAGATCTATTTACGCAATTTCGAAGACAGTGTCGAAAGTTTTGATAGGAGTGATCAAAATTTCATTCTTCGCATCAAATTTGCGTTAACAATTGACACCAATCTAGGTGACTAAATTCCAGATTTGACGGCCTCTAGTCCCTAAAAGTATTTCTCTTTTGCATAACAGTTTCGATTTTATGTCTTCACTGGCGGTGTCAGTTAGATCTTGGATGCTTTCCAAGCATGACATTGCCAAAGCAAAACGTTTGCATTATTCTGATTTGAATGATTAACAAAACTCAGGACTCAGGACTCGATTGAACAATACTGCAACCGATATCAGATTTTAGATATAGATCAATACAAAATCAATACACATACGCGTGCGAATGAATTTATTATGTTCTATACACATGTCTTTTACCTGCTAATCTCTCTCTCTCTCTCTCTCTCTCTCTCTCTCTCTCTCTCTCTCTCTCTCTCATTTATCTCAGTAATGGACGTGACAATGATTGTTGCTACTACCAACCGGTTTGATGGATAGGACACAAATATATGCTTTATTGTATCAGCTATATTTGTTAGTCTCTCGTCTGTAGATGATAATAGAGTCCATACTGGTCAAAGGCAATGCTGCTTTACTGAGTGAATATACAGGACAATTTTTCTCATACTATTTTCGAGTGGTCAGTCTATGAACTACTGCAGTCAACTATGTAATATTAATAGAAAGAATTTGGAATTTTACACAGACGACTGTGCTGGTCAGCAAAATAACCTAGGAGAAAGAAGCATATGACTTGCAGTCAGAGCAGTGGATAGTCTACTAATCAACCCACCGTAGAATAACTCAAATTCATTGTATTTCTGATAACATTTGTACTATATGTGATCTTATATAATATTCTCTCACTTTATACAAATAGGTACATTTGATAATCGTGTCTTTATGGGCAATCTAAAAATAAATTGGTAATATTAATTCTTATCCATTTATTGATTCATAAGTATTTTACAATTTCACCTTTAGCCGAACCGTGCCTACTTCCTCCCCTTCCTTCGAGAGTTATGGTAAAACTGTTAGCACTGACGTAGCGTGTGACGTCAGAGATACTACTATTTGGACGAACGTCAAATTGGCAAACGCCACAGTTTCTTCGAACCTATTGTTCTCCACTCTCTTTTATTGATTGGCCACTCTTACTTTTTTCTCTCTTTCTGCTTCCTGCTATATCAATATTTACCTTTCTCTTCCTTGTGCTCTATCTATACATCTTTCTCTTTCTCTCTCTCCCATATATATCTCTTTCGGTTTGTATAGTTTTGTCTTTATCACCACTTTTCCTTCCATCTTCTAATCTCTCATTCTCCTTCTGTTTCTCCCTCTCATTTTTTATTCTTTCAATCCTTGACTTGCTTCTTTTTTTCTCTCATTTGCAATGTCCTTCTCTTCTTTTCTCACTCTCATCTCTTGCTCATTTTTTGCTAATCCGTTTTGAGGTTGTTTTTTAAACTTTTATCGTTTGTTCATTCTTTCATTTTTAAATACATTTTTATCTTGTAAATCATTTTCTTTGCATTTTTATTGTTTTCGGTAAACCTCTCTCTCTCTCTCTCTCTCTCTCTCTCTCTCTCTCTCTCTCTCTCTCTCTCTCATCTTCAATATATTAATCTCTCCTCTCCAATGTTCCCTATTTTTAATTAACCATCTCTTCCTATTCTTTATTTAATATCTATCTATCTATCTATCTATCTATCTATCTATCTATCACACACTCTTTTTGATACTTTCTTTTATCAATTTTTTCTTTTTCATTTTTCGCTCTTTGTCCACTTTCATTCTATCTGTAGGTATTTCCCTTCCGCATGTAACTTATTCCATTACCAATCTCTCCTTTTTTTAAAGAAAAAGAGATGGTTAATAATGGAATTGGAATAAGTTATATAAAAAATAGGAGTAAATTAATTTACTCCTATTTTTTGCTGCCATTTAAACCACCGATCATTACCTCTTTCTAACCAGTAATTTATCTCTCATTTGTTTCATATTCATCCCTCAGTAAGTTTAAACTTTTATTTTCTGTTGGTCATTTTTACTTCTCTCGGCCAATATATTTTTCTTTGAAACTTCTTTATTTCACACAATCTTCTTTTCAATCACCTAAATGTATTTTTCTATAAGTATTCTACTTTCAGTTTTGATTTGTTTTTTCTTTCATGATCTTTCTTAAAATTTGTTTAATTTTTTTAATGTATAACTTTTCTTCTTTGTCAAAGCTTATCTCTCTTTCCATTGGTAACTTAATTTTTTTTTCTTAACCTTTCTACATTTCCATCAAATTTTATCTCTAACTGCCTGTTTATTCAGTTCCCGCATTCACCGCCCTTTCTACTTCTATATTCTCTCTCTTTTTTTCTATCTGTTTTAAAATCCCTACATTGTCTCTCTATTCAATATTTATCTTTCCTATGTTTTCAATTTCAACGTATCTTATCTAATTTCTTTTTTTCTCTCTATTTTTTAAATTTACCTCATTATCCTCATCTTCAATATTCTCCTCCTCGTTATCATCAGGTTTCTTTCTTCTCTTTCTATCTTCTACTTTTATTCTTACAGCAGTTTTACTTTGTCCATTTTTTTACTGCATTGTTATATCGAAAAGCGTCTTGTTAATGATATCGTTTAAAATAGCTTGTACCATAAACTAAAAAGTGATATTCGCTTGTTAAATGTGTTTTTAATAAGCTATGCCTGTTAGCCTTTTAAAGGAGTTTATCCCAAAAGGGATAAGTGATTTATAAATAAGTAAAATAAATCTAGGAAGCATAATTGTGAAAATATAAAACTGAATATTATACATACCTATAAAAGTAGTATGCTCGAGGGGTCATTTGGTTAGATTTGGGAATTTTTTAGCATTCCCTTATATAGTGTGTGCTTGTTTGAGAGAGAGAGATAGAGAGAATATGGTTTGATGGTTGATCTCTGTGCGTGAATTTTATCACCGCCGCAAGTCTTCAGTGTTCGAGTTCAAGTAAAATCTATGATTTCAAACACTGATTTTCAGAGTGACCGTCACATAATAATTTTCACTGGACAAGATTAATTGCTTAGACGAAAGACTTGTCGTTTTGAAATTAAATTTTTTCATGGTCCAGGAAGGCTGATAGTTAAAGAAAATCACTCTTGATAGCGTTCAGAAGCGTCTACGCGGACTTGTGGGTAATGAATTATTTTCCGCCTTACAACCTCTTTCCCACAGATGAAATGTTGTGAGCTTCTAGCAGCCCTATCGCTATTTCCATGGCATGAGCAACATTCTTTAGTCCTACTAACCCTGACCTTTACAACTGGGTTTACTATGCCACGTACACAAATGTGAATCATCGCCATTCCAATGATAAGAAGTAAGTTCCATTCGGACATTTTTTCCCAAGAGCTGCTGCCTTGTGAAACAGACTCCCGGTAGGATGTTTTCCCAATCATTTTAATTTTGACCTCTTCAAGTCCAGAATTATGCGTTATCTTTCTTGCATAACCCCATGAACTTCACTTCTTGCCTTTTCTTATGCTCACACAATAACCCTCTACCTTGAGTGGCGCTTAGGCCTTGTATCGGGTGAACATTAATGTATAAAAAACAACTCGTACTTAAAATGGACTATTAATCATGAAAACCACCAGGCATCATCTCTACTTTTGAGATATCATCATAAGTGTCCTTAATGTCATTACTATACCATACTCTTGAATGCAATTAAAGATGGTCTAAATTTAGAATAGGAAGTTAAATTTGGATCATGGCAAAGTTCATAAGGTGAGGGATGTGGGCCAAAAATTTATATATATCGCTAAAGGGTGGAGTTACGCCTGCAACACGTCTATCTATAATTATTGATTACAAGCTGCAAATAAAAAATGCTATTAATATATATAATATATGAAAGTTTTAAGTAATGTACCAAAATTAGGTAGCAATAAGGCGTTTGCGTTGTAAACTTTGAATTATGAATATTTATGCCATGGATTATGGCAAGTATGAGACCGATTGCCAAAAAACTCTCCCTGTTTATGAAAAATAATGAATGATTACTATCCAGTGTGTATGAAAATTCCTATCGCTTTTCTATTTACTTTTTACTAGGGAATCAATACACAGTTTTTTTTTTTTTTTTTTTGCTAGAAACTTTTAACACGACAAAAATACACAAGTGTCATTGTCTCGCTACTTCAATTACGACTGAGTAGTGAGTTCGATCTCCACTGGGTGCCCCATATTTTCGGCCTTGTGCCGCAACTAAACTAGACTTAGTAAATCATAGTGATTTACTAAGTGTAGTTTAGTTGTGGCACAAGTGTCAGAAAAGGCTGTAATGATTTTTCGATTCCTTTTTCACATATCCTCATTTTCTCCTTCATAGTGTATGTATGTAAATGTTTAAAGTTGAAATGCTCTTCTGAATTTCGATTTTAAATCGGCCATATTTTAACCAATTGTCAAAACTTAAAAATTTTGAAATAATGCTTAATAAGTTGAGTCCCTTTTTTGAGCATCAAATCTCGGCTGGTTAATTCTGAATTTTTGTTTAAGTGAATGTTTCAACATCTTAAAATCAGGTTCTAGTTTACCCCCAAATTGATCGTTAAAATTCAAGTGTTATTTATAATTATATCCATTTACCCTGATCAAATTTCTTACATTGAAGGATGAAGGTCAGTAAAGTATAGATAGAGGGATATTATTATCAGGTTATTTGCAATATGTGAGACAATTTTAAACCCCAGATTTTATATTAATTAAAATCTTAATTTTAAAAAAATATCAATGTCACTTTATGTAACCACCATAAAAACACAAAATCGTATTTTACATATTGGTCAACTTTCTCATTGTGAAACTCTAAGAAGTTTACTTTCTTTCGGGTAGAAACTAAGTCACTACAAATAAATAGAAGTATCATTTCAACAGCCAAATATTCCACATAAAGATGCAATTATTGTTTATAAGTAAATAGTTTTCTATCAGAAATGAAAATAAGAAATAATTTAATCTGAAGTAAGTGGAGAAAATGGAGCAATAATGAAAGCTTATACGTAAATTTGTATGTACTATTCCAATAAATTATGTGCATTAACAGTCAGCTGACATAGATTTAGTTGATTTTCTTTCAATTTCATACCATATTGTATCGCGTATAAAAGGAACAGTACCAATAAAGTTTTGCTAACCACCGCCATAGCATTTCCTCGTTTCTTTTTCCTTAAGACGAGAAGTAGTAGTGACACATACTGACCGCTGTTACTTCCTTCTTTTTACAGATGCCGTCACTTACCCATTCTTACAGGAGCCCAGGAAGTAGCCTTCACAGAATAATGAGTACCCGGAAGTGACATTCCGATCGAAAATAATTTTCTTTTTTTCAAACCAAGCTATCCTTCACCAAAACCAATAAGCACTTGTATTCTCCTTCCAGGCATAGCTTATATGGTATTTTTGCAATACATTTATTGAATACTCTTTATGGTTTTCTAATTCAATTCAGTTTTACGATTTTCGCTTGTAATGGAGTTATTGCTGACTATTTGGTGTTTTTCTCATCTTTAATAGGAGAACAGTATACGTCGGTAGAGTAACGGTTATCTGCACGAAAAGTGGAAGTGGAACCGGAACCGGCTCGCATAAAATGGAAATTAATTCACAAGTGTTTATCATTAGAAGTTTATTCATAAATTTTAGTAGCAACTGCAAAAGATCGCTAAAAATAAAAATAAAAATTTAAAGGTGTCAGCTACAGTCAGCTGAAAAAGAAAATGATTAAATACTTGATCACAAGAAATTCAAATAAAAAAAATAAGTATAAAAATATAACGTAAAATTCAACGTATTAAGATAAATTAGATGAAATAATTTGAATGGTTTAATTTGCTGAAGGTTTATGTGATATCAAATAATTATGAAATCTTGTCAATTGCATATTTTCCTTGTTCCAAAGTGCATCCACTACATCAGAATTTCCTTACACAGGAAAAACTAATTCGGTGTAATATACGAGACGAGCCAAGGAAATGATGTTGATGATTCTTTGGGATGTTTACGAAAATGCAATCTATAATATGTGAAAGTGGTACAAGGAAATGGACTAGTGCTGAGTGAGTCTTTAAACTGCCAAATGGTCATATTCACGCTTTCACCACCATAACCAAAATACTTGATAGCATTTAATATTTACATTTTCCCTCTAGTCGTCAACATATTACATATTCTTTAAAAACCTGTTTTTCAAATTGTTGAAAAAGATGCAAGAACGAAACTAAGCGAAATTAATTCTTTGGTCTACTATTTTTTCTATCCCCCCCTCCACCCAAAAAAAAAAGAAAAAAAAAGAAAAAAAAAGAAAATTGGAATTTACTTGATAGTCGGCGACTGTTGATTTGTTCGTCATGTTGCATTGCATGATGAACTAGATTATGTCTTCTTGTTTGTCCGTGTGTTTGTGTTGGATTTTTTTTAGTTTCTTTGTAACATCAATTTCTACGCTTGGCTTGCTGATGGGATTTTTTTTATCATACTATGTATCAAACTTTCTTACTTTCGTATGAGTTATTGAGATTTTATTTCAGAAATGGAAGTTATTTTCTTTCTATATATTGTCTACTTTCTCTGATACTGAAGAGTCAACTTGTTTCATTTTTATATCTTCTGCCAAAGATGTATAAGATGCTGAACATGTAGTTCTTACATTTTTATCAAGAAATGAACTCTATCTTTTTTTGCTTTGGCTGCGTACATTGTCACCAATCTTCTGAAGACTGTCTAATATTGTTTTTCTTACAGACGCTTTATATTTTTCTGGCATGTTTCACATATAAGGTAGGGTAAAAATATTTTTTATTTTCCAATATTGTTTAAGAGATATATTCGTTTCTGTTGAAAGTCCTTTTATTAATAAACATTTTGCATTGATAAGTGTCTTTATATTTGTGATTTACTCAAAGTTACAAAACTGTTCATTATTGCACGTGTGATGGAAGTTAAAGTTTACGTATGGTTCGTTTATAAGCACAATTTATACATCTGAGAAAACAAATTCTTCTAATTGTAAACTGTATAGATAGTCTAATGTCATTCTTCAGTTTATGAATTTTCTCAATCTATCCAGGTCAAATGTATGGCCTTGGATGTGTCGTTCTTAAAACCGTTTCTTAAAATAGTTTCTTAGAAATATTATCCATTATCAGCGACAAAATTATTGTCAAGGCCAAGCTTTTCGTTTGTTTTTTATTTAGCAGCATATCAATCTCTATGGGGTATTTAATGTCGAAATCTAAGTATTTTGTATACAATTTTTTCTTGCGATAATAATGGTTTTAGTGATACAAGTTTACTATTTAACCCATACCCGGGGGAGAAGAAATGAATTCATAGCTTTCCCAAGGTTATTTCTACGTGAGTATAACGAACCAAGCTGGAATTGTAACTCGACTGTCCGATTAAAAGTCCCAAACATTACATTACCCGCACATCCAAGCTTACATAACCTGTTATTGCCAAGCGGCTATCCATCTAGGTACTGACCAGGCTCGACGTTGCTTAACTTCGGTGATCGTACGGGAACCGGTGTTTCAGTGTGATGTGGCCGTAAGCCTCCAAGCTTTCCTTCGTGTAAAAACATTGACATTTCTACTAGGTTGACTATCAAAATGCTGAACGATTTGTCAGTTTCAAATTATCAACAGTGTATGTCTGTCCACTATCTGTGAACACTTTGCCAAAATACGTATAGCTTATCACTATTTATGTAGGTTGGATGGATACATTTTTGATTAGCTCAGACGAAATATTCGTACTGTATCCATTTTTTTGAAGGGCATAGAATACCACAAATAACGAACGACATCTATTAAAATAAACGAAGATTATTAAAGTCTGGATTAAAAGAAAACGAATACGTGTTTAAAAAGTCTGACGACTATTTAATCACTTATCATAAGCTTGAAGAGACATTGTTTTGTCAATTGTTGGTAGAATTATTGTAGGTCACCATTTACTCAAAAATCAAATCGAGATCACCGGCTTTGTTTGAGGCTCAGATGTAGTTGTGGACTCAGTGGTAAGATGAAGGGATAGTATAGCGAACAGATGAAAAGCAATCCAACACGCACCGCTTACTCGAAGTCGTAGCGGTTGTCGATGACTCGAACGGGGGCTCGTTTGGTTCGCTGAGCAACTCGTCGGTAGCGACATGTCAGTGCTGCAAACGAAAACCTCTAGCGAGCCACAGGAACGAAAAGAAAAGGAGTAAGAGGATATACATCTAGCCAAAGATGGGGCAGCCAGGGAGGAGCAGTTCGTAAACATGAAAAAGAAAAAACAAAATAAACGCTTTTCTTTTTGCCAAACAAACAGGGTCAAAATAAAACAAGCGATGTTGGAGCCCTGTCCTGAACATAGGCTGAAAGATCAATTTTAACTCCAAAAGCCCAATTGAGCGGTGCACCGATGAATCGCTACCGTCCTATGCTCACATCACACAGCAGAAAAAAAATGCTACATCACTGTACTGGTTCCAACCATAAACACGACTTTGTTGACCCGGTCCTAGGAACATATAATTATTTTGATGATACTGATCTAATTTGCTTATTTCATTTATCTACAATATTGGCATCACTAGTTGCTTAGTACTGGGTAGAGTACTCAAAGTAAAGGGTTATTGAGTAGAGTTGTTTTATGAAAATGTAGATTAGGATTATATATAGGATAGTTAACGGTCGAGCCTAAACTTCAAGAGATTAAAATTGTAGTGGTCGGGAAATTATCCTTTCGGGAAGATGTTCTACAAAACAAGCGACTCTTGGGAAGAAGCTGTCTGGGTGAAACTTCTTTCTTACCAATGGAATGCAAGAGGAATAAGGATGATTCAACTCTGTGTACATGACATACAGCCGGTCTTATCTGTAAAAGTATGAATGTGTGGAACTAGGAACTGTAGCACATCAGAACACTATCATAAAAGTAGCGAGAGGCTTGTGACGTCTGTGAGAAAATAGTTGTAGAGTGAAAGTCATTGCCTACAAAGCAGCGTAAACGATTTTGAACTTGGTCGAGGCTCGAAAGAGAGGAGTGGGCAAACCCAATCCAAATATGGCACCAATACTTCGTTTTTTATTTCATCTCGCTCATATAGAGCATGTCGGGAACTTTCTGGAGAGCTATAAGAAGCTAACCATTTTCCAGCGTATTTAGCGATGGATCGTATATATGAATTCAACTCGAGGCCTGGGATGAACTTGAGCCTTAATAAAAGCGCCCGTTTGATAGTGCGATCATTCATTGTGATTGGTGAGGATTTCGGGCCAGCATGGTGTTTATCCAAAATTACTAGCTTTGTTTTTGAGGTATTAAAAGTTAAAGGCCAGTTTTCCTCCATTGGATTGTTAGGGCTAGATTAGGTGAGAAATCAGTTGCCAAAACGTGATCATATAGATTTTGGAGATGGACCCATAAACTATGGTATCATCTGCATAGATATTTACTACCGATCTGAAAACGTAAATATAAAACTCGTATCAAACACAAAATAATTCTCGGGATATGGAACATCCGAACACTGCGGCCAGTTTGATAATGTTAAACAAGAGATGAACAGACTTAACATTAACATTCTAGGTGTATGTGAAACCAGATAGCCAAACAACGGTGATTTTGTCAGCGACAAACACAGGATTATTTATACAGGCGAGAAGAACGACGAAGGAGTAGGACTAATACTAGATAGTGCATTTTAGAAATGCGTTCTTGGATACCGCCAACTTCCCGAAAAAATTCTGGTAGTGATGTTGAAAGGGAATCCGTTTAACGTGATTATTATAGTAATGTACGCACCGACGGCACAAAGCAAGGAGGAGGACATCGAATCTTTCTACCCCATGCCGGACAGTGCCAAGGCTCTATGCAAGTCACAGGAAATCATCATTATCATGGGAGACCTAAAATCCAAAAGAGAGAAGGAAAAGGGCAAGGAAAAGGCAGGGGAAGATTCGGACTAGGAACCCGTAACAAACGCGGAGAAAAATGGATCCAATGGTTTACAGCCAATGACCAGGTAATAGCCAATACATGGTTCCAAATCATCCGAGACGACTATGAATATGGAGGAGTCCAGGGGGAGAAAGTAAAAACAAAATTGATTATATAATCATCAACAAAAGATTCAGGAATGCAATGATTCATTGCAAAACCTACCGAAGCGCCGACTGCGGAAGCGATCATCGTCCTCTTATATGTAAACTAAGAGTGAAACTACGGAAACTGAAAAAGCTTAATGCAGCACTCAAACTGCAATACAACAAACTCCTGAGCGATCCTAACCTAAAAGAAAAATATATGGACAATGTGAAGAGAAGATACGAGGCAATGGAAACTCAAAATGGGGCGCACTAAGAGACACATCAGCAAACGGAGACAGGACGAAGAAAGAAAAATGATTGGCTGATGAGGTTCTCGACATGATGGAAAGGAGACAGAAAACTCTGTCAAGATATGGAACAGAGTACAGAAAATTACATAATGAAATAAGGACCAAATGCAGGTAAGCTAAAGAAGTATGGCTAAACAAAAAATGTGCAGAAATAGAAAGATTGAGTACTACCAACAAAAGGGACATGCACAAACAAATAAAACAACTAACAGAAGACATGCTCGTCAACAGGCTGCCTAAAATCAAAGGGTGAAACGCTCATATTAGAGAAAGAAAAAGTTCCTCAACTCTGTAGCGAGTATATTGGAGAACTCTTCCACGACGAAAGGGAACAACCAGCAATACACAGAACTACCGACGGACCTGGAATTCTTAAAACCGAAGTAAAAGCCGAACTGGCCAAAGTGAATAGAAACAAGGCATCTGGGCCAGACGGAATTGTAACGGAAATGCTGACAGCCTTAGATGACTTTAGCTTAGACAAGATCACCGAAATAACAAATGCAACAACGGGAATATACCGAAAGACCTCAGCAGATCTATCTTCATAGCTATGCCTAAGAAACCAGGCGCAAACGAATGCGAACTCCACCGAACAATAAGCTTAATGAGCCACGTGACAAAACTTATCATCCATATTCTGTTGAACAGAGCGCGCAGAGATAGTACAAGAACAGTGCGGGTTCGTTAAAGACACCGGAACAAGGAACACGATATTCATGCTCAGAATGTTATCAGAAAGAGCGATCACAGATGCAGAACGACATGTACCTATGTTTCATAGACTACGCAAAGGCCTACGACAAAGTACACCACAAGGATCTGATGGAACTGCTCAACAACTTTGATATATTCGGGAAAGATATCAGAATAATCAAGAACCTATACTGACAGTAAACAGCATGCATACGCATAGGGAACGAGTTCAGTGAGTATACAAAAATAGAAAGGGGCGTAAGGCAAAGATGCGTTTTCTCACCCGACCTGTTCAACGAAGCAATTCTAAGAGAATTGGAAACCCTACCCGGATTTAGCATCGGCGAACACAACCTTAACAACATAAGATACGCAGATGACACAGCACTGATAGCAGACACGGAAAAGAAATTACAAAATCTCCTACAGAAGCTAGCAACGGAGAGTGAGAAGAAAGGACTAAGCATAAACTACAATACAGAATGCATGGTCAACATTAAGATTTGCAAGTCGGGACACTAGAATTAAGCAGATACGGAAGTTTAAATATCTGGGAAAAGTCTTGATAGAAGACGGTAAGTGCGACACTGAGATCCGTAGACATATTGGGATGACCAAGGACACATTCCAGAGTAGAGTATTGCGAGACAGAAGGGTTTCTTTGGTAACAAAGAAAAGTATACTGAGTTGTTACGTGACATCTGTTCTTCTTTACGGCGGCGAATGTTGGACGATTTCCTCAAAGATGAAGAAGAGATTCGAACGACAGATATGTGGTTCTACAGAAGGACGCTAAGGATATCCTGGACCGAGCGTATGAGCAACGATGAAGTCTTAGTGATGTTGTAAACAAGAAGAAGGCTTATACTTAACATTAAGAAGAGGCAGCTGAAGTTTCTGGGACACATAATGAAGAAGGGGGGGCCTGGAAAATGATACTAACGGGTCGAATAGAGGGAAAGAGAGACAAGGGAAAGCAGCGCGTGACATACCTGGCGAGCTTGAGCAGGTGGATGACAGAACGTGGACGGGGGTGGAAGCAGAGGGAAGGAACTTGTTGAGAGCTGCAAGAGATAGAAGTAGGTGGAGAGCCATGATCGCCTACGTCCTGAAAAAAAAAACAAAAGAAAAAGAAAAACATAAAAAGAAAAAGAAAAGAAATATAAAACAGAAATCGGGTAGGACCGAGTTGTGGGTCGTGTGGAACGCCTAATTTATCAACATTTTTCATAGGTCTAATACGTTTTTAGTTGAGAGAAAAAGCAAGAAAATCCACTTAAATATTGCAAATTCCACCAAAGGCGCGTAATAAAATAGTAAATCATTCATGAATTAGCCAACGGTGATTGTGTAATTATTTGTTTTAATTTTTATAAGAGTTTATTTTAGTTCAGTTACGCCAACGTTCCATCTTGCTCAGTTATAATTATTGAGCTTATCAATCTCACTTATTATTACAGCAAACCTTGAATAGTCAAATGTTTTTAGGTACGTAATTAAAATTATGATTATAAATAGGTTTAGTAGATGACTATTATAAAGAGAAGGTGACTCATGTGTCACAAAACGATTCATTAGAAAATCCGTAGTGGATTTACGAATTGCTTTATCAAGTTTGGTAATTTCAGTTTAATTTCTCTTGCAGCACGAAAAACTCAAGTAAATTACTATTATTTCACGGGACAATAACCTAGTGGATTCGTGATAAGTATAAGTTCAATCCCTGGGATAGGTAGTACAGACTAAAGTGGGGACAGGGCGGGCAATAACTGAGTAGTACTAAAAAAGACGAGATATTCTTAAGTGTGGACATCGGAATAAGAACAATCTATTCCCGTCAATTTAATTTAGTTCAGTTAGAAATTCAGTGATGGTTACCCGGATCATCAGACACCTGAAGAAGATCGGAGGGAACAAAACCCGAAACGTTGTGATAATAAAAACAAAGATGAGGACATTGGTCCAAATGTAAATAAGTTATAAATTATTTAGCAACACTTGCGTCGATTGTTTTGGAATGCAAAAGCTTCGGGGTGCAGAAAAATTTAAACTATGTTGGGAATTTAACTCCTAAAATGTGGATTAGCTCTTATTTGCTCTTATCACGAAATTCGGCACTAGACACGATTATCCCATTGAGCTCCTGGAGTTGGACAGGAATTTCTTGTATATGCACCATAAATCATTATATAGCCTGTTACAAATACATATTTTATGCAAATTTCAACGAAGAAAATGACTTCAGAAAATGTCTAATCAAATATTCTTATTAAAAGTAATCGTTTTACAAACTACTTTGAAATCAGACATAGAAGATAATTGATACTGACATCGAGAAATGCAAACAATAATTTGTTTAATCACCCTCTCGATTAATCTCTTTTATAGTTTTAATTTGTCCTAAATTAGGTTTATCCGTGGAAATTTCACTGTAGCTTGCTTAAGAACTCTGAATGTAATCAACTTGGTTGTCACTTCAGTTTTATATCCTCACACCTAATCGGTCCAAATATTTACCTTCCATGTTGATGCAATTCATCCTCTCTTCAAGCTAGCAAGAATAATACGTTCAAGAAAGTCGATTAAATGATTGCGTTGACCTTTGTAGATGCTTTCTCTGTTCGAAAATTGAATCAAAAGTGTTTTATCAAAATGATAGAGGCTTACGAGAACCTTGCTTATATATATATATATATATATATATATATATATATATATATATATATATATATGTGTGTGTGTGTGTGAGAGAGAGAGAGAGAAGGGGGAGAGATTGGGAGAAAGAGAACGACTAAGGAATATCTGTGTGAAGCATTTTGAAGAGTTTCTGTTGGTGTAGAATAAGTCGCCTGTTATCAGGTAGAAACTTTCTGAAATTATCTGTTGTATTCCGAATACATTTGACCCCCATTGATCGTCTTCAAGTATAGAAGGTATAAAACCAAGGCTATTTTGCATAATTTATGTAAAATATAGCAGATGCAACGGTACCACAACTTCATGAATTTAGTTGTAAAGTTGATTGCCAGCTAACTCTCATCATTTTACTGTCGAAATTGCCATATGTAACCGTTCTGTTCTAATAGTTTCTTCTCTCAAACTTCTTAGCTTCTCGTTTATGAAACTCTCTTCTGAATGCTTCCTTTCCTGTCAACTACAATCTTCAAAAATTTAAATACAACATCAATCGTAATCTTCTGCCTCGTTGAATCCTGTTCCTTTCTCCTCAGTAACGTTTACTCAGTTTCCTTCACTTTTAACCACACTTTGTGTCTTAGTGGCTTTACTGCCTTGCTTGGAGTAAAATGATTTTTTTTAATTTATCGACAAGGAAATTGGGTTTGGTGAATGAAGTTTCAGTCGAATCCGTTGCGTTCATTTTCACACATATGCCCTTGGGAAAGGCATGAAACCAGCTCTTCTCCAGCCAGCTATGATTTAAATTGCAGGCAGCCTTGGTGTACAACCAATCTAGGAGAAGGATCATTCTGAATTCAAAACCGGTTGAATGTGACGCTAACAAGTCCACCTTGTAAAACCTACAATCTCCTGCATCGACCGACACACCTGCACTTCACATGATGAGCTACATTATTGAAACTCTAAGAAACATTGATGTATTAAAAATTATGAATAGAGAAGTGCACAAAGTTAACTAAACACCGTGTGCATTAAAAATTCTGACATGCTGATATACAGATTGAAGTGATCTTTTTTATTCTAAAGTTTACCCAAAGCCCAAGAGACACTAAAGATTAGAGGATTACTGAATCAAGTGTGTGATATGTACGTAAGAAGAGAAAATAGGAAGTGAAGATGACGAGGATATGACGGATAAATATCGACTGACACTAGACTTGTAGGGTCCAGGGAAGCATCCACGCCTGAGTCTGTTCCACACAGTAGCGATTCTTGGGATGAAGATTTGGGAGTGGAACGCCCTTTGTACCAAAGAAATACGTAGGAAATGAGGGTAGTTCGACCCTGTGAATGTAACAAGTCTGCTTTTGGCTATAAAGGTCTGAACTAGTGACATTAAAAAAAAATTGATTATATTCCATGAAAGTAGCGACAGATTGTGATGTTGCTTTTGTTGGGAAGGAGTTGTGGGGTGGGAAATAACCAATAGCCCACAATGCTGCTTAAACACTTTAAACCCTGTCATGGCAGGAAAGTGAAGATTAGTCAGCTTCAGTTCAGATATGGAGGTAATATTCCATTTGGGGTTTGATCTGACTCTTGTATCTATAATCTTGATTGATTGATTTGTATATAACGAATCCAACTGAGATTGGAACTCGGCTCTCCGTTTTCCAATTCCGAGCCGTTATCTGCACATCCAAGCTTACAACATCTGGTATACACAAGCGGTCACCCATCTAGGTACTGATCAGGTTCGAGTTTGCTTAACTTCGGTAATTGTACGAGAATCGGTCCGGGTTGAACTTTAGTCCCAAGGGAAAAGCAATGAGCTTCGTTATGCATGCTACTATTCATCATGACAGGGTCTGCTCGGTGATGATGAAGCGTTACTTGCTTGGTTTTGAAGGTGTTGAAAGAAGTGGCCTGAGACCTTTCCCTATGCATGTGCAGTTCGTAGCAAGCACTCGTGTAATGCGATTCGGACAATAAAAACCAAGAGTGTCAAATTCGAGATCTAGAGAACAAGAAAAAATCTTCGTTTTCGACTTACAGTTCTGTGGGAGTCAAACTTCCCAAGTTGTTTCGCGGCGCGCGTAATCTGCAAGAAAAACTTCAAGAACACGCACTTACTCGAAGAACAAGCATAGAGCAGACATATCAAGTATATCTAATTCAGATCACAAGCAACTTATACGAATATTTCTACATATGCAAATCTACCACATATACTCTATTTTCTCAAATATTTTTTCACTTTCACCAAATTTTCGTTATTTGTTAAACTCTGTCTAGTTCTTAGTTTATTTCAGCGAAAAGCCAAGCTCACCTTGTTCATTTAGCCCTTTCTTTCTCTCTATTATTGCTCTGACGTCTCTACGTAATTTGTCAATTACCGACTACCGAATTGTGGTTATAACTGACGTGACACTTCCACCAACAAAACAAAACTGGAGCTGCATTCTTTATCTCTTCTTAAATTAACTACTAGAGTTGCCTGCTTCCTCATAAAGTTAGTGGCCTCTGTCAACCAGCATCCGACCCCAACACGGTGCAAAAAATAATCTTTCTAAAAGTGTTTGGCTTCATTTTTAACCATTGCTCTCCACGCTTGCCGTAAAAAAAATCAATTTTTATTTGACCTGTCATCTTAACATCATCTGGAACTGGCCTTGGACACACTAGTAAAATTGCAACCCAAGACATCACACCATCCTATTGACGTCTCAAACCGTGAGGACGGTTTTCATCAATAGCTACTCAGATTGTCCTTCATTCGCCTGGTCTAATGAAGATAGTACGGCATTCGTCGATACGAACAGTTGAAAAAAATATCAGTCTTTATGCATTTTCTTGACTGTTTCATTAGATTTTTCTTTCGGTTGTTTTTTACAAGAGCCTTAGTGATCAGTTTTACATGTTTTGTCAATATGATATGGGACCCGACATGCTGTGCTTTACGACACTTCATCGCAGTCGTCAGAAATAAAAGGTTTGACAGAGGCGAATTCTTTTTAGAATTTCGAAAATAGAACACAAATATACAATATAAAATCATCAACTTAATCTTATCAAACCTACATCGGAGTCATCCAGGATCTTGAGAGTCTCGTTGTTATGCCAATAATTTTTATAATTTCTATCGTTGTTTTACCTTCTGCAAACTCTGAAGTTATTAAACTTTGCATTCATTCGCCAAATCAGTATTATCACCCATTTTAAAATTTCAAACTTGCAACATTTGAGATTTTGAAATTTAAGAAATTTCATACAATGGCTTCTGTTTACATCTGTACAGAAAAAAATGACTTTCATTCTAAACATATAGATTTCATTCAGTAAATAAACCTTCAGCTTCCAATAAGTATTTTTATATATCGATAAGTGGTTAATAATGTGAGACGCAGTGTAATGGTAAAGCGCTGTCCACAGTAACATCTGTCTCGTTTTCGCTTTTTCTTTATCGACTTATTATCACCTGCATTTCAACAGTTTACTTGATTCCAACTCGCCACGAACTGATTAGTACCAAACTGTAGTCCAAAGTACTTAGTTACACCTAACAGTGTAATGATTAAGTTCCAAAATTTATTACTGATAAAAAGTGCTGTCTATTTATACATTTCTCATTAGAAATATTCTCGTTTCTCATTTTGTAACATTATCATAGAAAATGCTTCATTACCAAGGAAATAATTAAATAGTCTGAAATGTGTTGATTGTTGTGTTGGTGCCTCTTACCGACAAAATATAAAACGAACAAAGATAAAACATGAAAAGTCCGTTTCCGTACAAAATGTATCAGAAGCTATTTATTTGTAGCTTATAATGATTTAAAATAGATTTCATTTATCTTTAGCTTATATTAATTTGTTAAACATTTTTGTCTTTTATTTTAAATTTTAGTTGAGCTTTGACTTTTAAAGCAAGACCAACTTCAAATTAAATTCATTATTGTCACTCAAACTTCATGTTTTGTGAAATTTGATATTGTCGAAGAAAATTGCTTCATTTTTGTGTCCAACGTGTCTGTCTGAATATTAAAACCTCATAATTCAACAGGTTGTTCCTGTTAATAAATTTTAGTGAAAAGATTTTGTTTCATGCATAATTTATTTTGGATACTATATCAAAAACATTCACTTTAATGCAATGCTAGTGAACTACCGATTGAATATATGTGGGTTAATGTTATTAAGCGAATGTCTTCGTCTAAATCTGGAATCCTAAATATGGCTTCTCCAGAAATAAAGAATACTCTTACAGATCAAATTCCCGTTTGGAATTATTACAAGTAAGAACCTATCTTTTCATTTATTTTCATACTGCTTGTATAAACATGTGTTAAAGTTTCGCTGCACGGAGCAAATGTAAATATGTGTATATATTTTTTGTATGACTCCCTCTGAGAACAAAGCATGTTTGCCATTCCTTTTCTTTCAGCTATACCATTCCTTCCGAAAATAAGGTGTTATTATATCATGGACATAATAATGCAAACTAGGAGAATATTCCTTTATTCAATAGTTCACTCATTATCTGGTCATCCCGACGTGATATATTATTAACCCTCATTATCTGGTGATTTTCTCGACGTGATGCATTATTATCACTTTCATTAACTGTTGACTACGCCGTGATATTAGTACCCCATTATAGTGCTTGCTCCATAACTAAAACTGTTTTTCACCATACCGAGTTGAACACACATTCTTGCTAGAAAATATTGTTAAAAATGACATTGATTTCAGAATTACTTTAATTGTTGTTGTGCATTAATTTTATCTATGAAAAAATCTTGAATGAAGGACGTTGGTAATTTTAAAATAAATTACAATATACTGTCGTCACTTCCAAAAATAACAATAAAATTTAGGGATAATCAAAATTCACATATCGAAAGAATTTGCTGTCAATTTCAAAGGCAAAAATTCAAAGAGTGAGGGCGTTGTAGTAAACCTATTGCTTGACTCTGTATTGCTTTTCTACAAATAGAATATCCCCCCAAGAAACCTCTTTCTTCCAACATAACGACATACATAAAAATAGTCAACACACACAGAACGAATTCCAGCTTCGACACACCGCTAGACTCCACGATACTTGCATACCGGGCAATTCTCGAAGTAGATCAAATGGTTAAGCTAGCTAGTGGCAGTAACTCCTATTAAAACAAAAATCTCCCCTGCTCCTGAACGGTAAATATAAATATATATATATATTGCATAGATGTTCCCTCGGGGATGCACCGTGCCTTCAGTGACTATTGAGTCTTAAACTCACCCTAGACCTCAAGTGGAACTCATACATATGATCTATCGTTAAAGATGCAGGAAAAATGGTCGGTTCCAAGTAAGTCCTCGTGCTATCTTCAGATCAGGCCTAAAATGGAGTACTGCCTCATATTTGGGAAGGAGATGTCCAGTCTTCAGTTTCCAGTTTCGATAGAGTCCAAAAGCGTTTCCGCGTCCTTGTGGGTGACAAAATATTTTCTACACTACAACTCCTCTTTCACAGTTGAAACGTCGCAAGCCTCTCACTGCTTTATCGTTAATTCCATGGAAAGTAATCAGACGAACTACATTCCTTAGTTCCACCAGTTTTAACCTAGCGCATTGTAATGAACTGCCATTATCTCCTCAATGAGAACCAAGTTCCACTCGAACAGCTTCTTCCCGCGAACCACTGCGCTATGGAACCGACTGCCAAGAGGGTGCATTTCCGATCACTACAAGTCTAGGATTAACTGTTATCTTGTCCACATATCCGTATAATCTGTACCTCTTAGTCTGTAATCCTCCACCTCAAGTGGCTCCCGTGCCTTGTACAGGGGGAGCACCATTCAAATCATGGAACATCATATCATTAAAAATTTTGAATGTACGTTTTGCCTGTAATTTTATCTTTTTTGTTTGAATTTGCACAATTTGTTCCCCATCAAATTTGGAAATACATTGACTTTCATTTACTCTGCAACAAAAATCGTTTGACTACATGTTGCGGAATTGTGTTGTTCCCGCCATAACGTAACGACGTGACGGAATCTAATTAGAAATACAGTGACCTAACAATAAATATTAAAAAATAACTCAAGCAATTTTATCTTCACTTTAAATACAAATTTGCAAAACAGTTGAAAAATCTTATTTGTATCAGAAGTGACTAAATTCAGTTGTTAAAATTATTGTGCCACTACACGCTTTTGTTTCCTATTTTTGCTCTTTTCCATAGAAATAAGATCAAGCTATACTTAAGATGAGTCAAATTCAATTTTTATTAGGTTTGTCTAGTTATCACTATAATAATGTTAACAGTAAATTCCTGCACTCTTAAGGCTTACAGCCATATCGCGTTGAAACATAGGTTGGCCTGCGATCACCGAAGTTAAGCAACGTCAAGACTGGTCAGTACATAGATGAGTGACCGTTTGTGTATACCGGGTGCTTTAAGCTTGGATGTGCGGTTTATGTACTGGATAACGGCTCGGAATTGGAAATCGAAGAGCAGAATTCTAATTCCAGATGGGTTTGTTATATTCCTGTGATACCATTGAGAAAGGTATGAATCCACCTCTTCTCCCCGCAGCTATAGTATAATTTTTTATCAGTAAATCATTATTATCTCCAAAAAATTCTTACAATCTAAAAATATTTTCTGGGCTTAAATATCCTTCAGAAGGTTGATAAGATGTAAAAAAAACAATCCAATTAATCACTCAAAACCTACACACTTAAATCTACATAATAAATGCAAAGATGTCTCTGTGTGTGCGACACTCTCTTTCAATTAAAACTCTCTAAGTTTTTAAATATCCCATCTTCTATATAATAAATGGTAAAATGCCCGTGTGTATCAAACTTTTTCAATTAAAGGGACACAACTTTTCAATATCTCAACTTCTTGCTCATCCAGGATTGGAATTGAATCCTCAGATTGCAAATTTAGCTCTTTGTGAAATTGAAGACAAAGTGATGAGCTTGGCTCAAAAAGATCTCAACAATTTTGGTTTGTCAAATCCAAACAGAGAAACTGGATAAATCAACAGAGAAATTTTGAGAGAAACAGGATACAGCATAGAAGAACTGCGGTAATATGTTCAAAACAATGAGCCCCTGTTGAACCAAGACCAACAGCAAGTAAATCAGAAGGTCCTTGATGACATCAGCAACAACAATGTCATTGTTAGTCCGAAGGCCAAATCAAGAACCCTCTACAGGAACCAGCTAGTTATATGATAAAATGTATGACATACATAAATGTCTAAACTGAATTTGATGTAAATGTTGCTGGTATTTTTTCTTCATTTCCATTTCGTGCAAATTATGACATAAGGATATTTATTATTGTAGATTTTTGTGGAAATAACTGCTGTAAATTAGTTTATATCGATAATTACGTTTTATTTATAGCGAACAAAAGTTACATACTTTTGTTGTTGTTTTTTAATCGTTTCATCCCCACCCCCCAAACGAGGCGATACCGTCAATAGAAGGCAGCGGGTTACAGAGAATGAAACTGAAAAAGAATGAGAAGAGGAGGAAAAGAATGGGGAGGATTAAGGAGAGAACAAAAAGGAACAGGGTTTAAGAAAACTGAAGATGGCGATTGACGTGGCACTTAAATTTTTGAAGAACGTACTTATCTGAGAAGCAAGAAATCGGAAAGGAGTTCGAGAAAAGAAACTGTTTGAATAGAAGTGACAGTTGCATCTAAGCTAGTTCACCAATGAGACTTATTTTCCAGTCTAGTAGCACGCTTAAATTCATGCAGTCGGGGCACTAGGCAAGAAAGCTCATCAGAAACAGTTGCTATGAAAATATTTCTTGAAAATACAGAGGGAAGCCACGTCAGGTTAGTGAAAAAATGACTCAAGTCGAGTCATGATCAGGATCGATTATGTTACTGACCCTTCTATGGATTTTGTCAAGAATCTAGAGATGTACAGCAGAGGCACCAGATATGGCAACAGAATTCAATGCACAGACGAATGGTGGATTTATAAATAGATCGATTCTGACGAGAAAAATTTTCTGGCACGACACACTGAACCAAATTTCATTGCAGAAGACGTAGCAATTGATTTGATGTAATTGCTCCACTTCATGTCAGTAGAAAACGTGAGGACAAGGTGTAGAGTGTTGCTCCCCTGGAGTTTAGCATCAGCCATGTTGATGGCAGGTAGAAAAGGTTCTCTGTGATTAAATGAAAGTAGTTTTGTTTTGGAGGTGTTAAAATGTAAGCTTATTTAAAACTAAAATATTTATCATTACACAGAAAATTCATCTTCACTGTTGGTGTAAAAGCGGCATGTCAAGACATCTATGTCTACTACAATTGTCATGGTGCTTCAAGAATTTGTTCTTAATAACTTTCATTTTGAATATTATTGCATTGAACAGAAAATTAATTTTGAGTAATAAAAACTTGTTAAATCACACGTTTTGGTAGAGTCCAATGCAATACGATTAAGCTGAAGTAAAGAAAAAGTACTGAAATGTTATGTAATGTCAGTCCTCCTACATGACAGCAAATGCTGGACAATCTCCTCACAGATGAAGCGACTTGAAGCAAAAATATATGTGTTTCTACAGAAGGATTCTGATATTACCATGGACTGAACATGTGAGCAACGACAAAGGTTTAGAGAAAATGGAAACAAAAAGGACACGTATACTTAACATCAAGAAAAGACCATCTAAAATTGCTAGGTCACATAATGAGAACAGATTGAAGGCAAGTGGAAAACAATGCATGACCTACTTAGCGAACTTGAGTGAGTATGTGAAAAAACAGGGTTTAAGATAGATACTAAAAAGAATAAATAAAATTATGATTACTTCTAGTATGTGCTATGCCAAAAATGTAGTCAGTATAAACAGGTATCGTTACCGGAGGGGCGTACTCTTCGGGCCACTGACGACATGTGTGAGGCGTTTCGGCGGCATTTCGAGAGGCGGTTTACCAAGGAGCCTGTTTTTCGTGAGGACGAATTTCGCAGCTGTTTGGCTGACTTTCCTCGGCTTTCGCCGATTGAAGCGGCTAGCTGCGAGGGAGAGATTACCGAGGGCGGATTCTACGCGGCATTGAAGAAGGTCGGCAGAGGTAAGTCGCCCGGTCTGGATGGTTTGCCCTATTGTACTTGAGGCTGTCGCGCATCTTTGTCCCGACTTTGACTGTGGTGTTCAACAACTGGTTCCGGCAGGAATCCCTCCCCTACCGGTTCTCCAGGGGTGTGATCACGCTGTTGAAAAAGGGCAAGGGTGTTGGGGGGAAACTAGATGACTACAGGCCCATAACTCTGCTAAACACAGAGTTAAAGATTTGGGCCAAGATCCTGCAGGAGCGTTTGCAGACAGTTGCCGATTCTCTGTTGGGTCCTGAGCATACTTGTTCTGTGAGTGGCCGAACAATTCAGAGCAACCTGCATCTGATCCGCACGATCATAGAGGGTGTAAGACGACGATGATGCCGCGCTGATCAATTTGATAGGGTTGACCATCGCTACCTTGCTGCTGTCCTGCAGGCCACCGGATTCGCACCCCACTTCTGCCGCTGGATTAGCCTCCTGTATCGCTACCCCAGTGCTGTGGTACAGGTGAACGGGAAGTTGTCGGGCACTTTTGCGCTCTCAAGGTCGGTCCGTCAGGATTGTCCGCTGTCGCTCCTACTTTATGCTTTGGCGTTGGAGCCTCTCCTTCGCCGGCTGAGGGACACGGCTTGCAGTCCGGCCCTACGCGGAATTGCCGTACCTGGAGGAGCTCGAGCTAGGGTTTCTGCGTACGCCGATGTATCTACTTTCTTGTCGTCCCGCAGCAACATTGAGGCGGTACTGAAGGCGCTTGATCGGTATAAAAAGGTGACAGGGGCCAAGATTAACCGCGACAAGTCGTCCTGCTTGCGGTTAAGTGCCTAGAAGGGGGTTGATCTTCCAGGGTCCTGTCCGCATTCTTGTAAGTGTGGTTTGGACCCGACCTCCAGCTGGAGAAAAATTGGTCTGAAGTACTAGCAAAGGTCGATGCTGCCGGCCAGACTTTACATCGACGGAGGTTGTCGGTGAACGATAGGGCGGAGGTGTGTGCTACATACATTTTCCCTCTTGTCCTTTATCGATTGTCCGTACTTTCTCTCTGTGACGACCATAGGAAGGCGCTTGAGCGCTCGCTATCCTGCATTTTATGGAGGGGACGCAGGAATCGGGTCGACAGACGAGTCTGTGCACAACGTCCGTGTCCTGGGGAGGAGGGCTGGGAATACCACACTTGGAGAGCCACAAACTTGCCTCGAGGTTGGCTTTCCTACGCCGCGCATTGACAGGAGATTCGATTATGTCAGGGATTGTTAGGGACGCGTTCCCTTTCCTTACTATCAGTCCCCGCATCTTGCGGGTTGAGCGCCATCGTAAACCCCGGGATCAATCGGATTTCCTTCGCGAGTGTCGGTCGGCCTTACTAGCCGTTCCTCGGTCCAGTGACCTTTCTCGGACTAGGAAGGTCTTCTATCGTCTTTTAATGGAGGGGTCGCGAAGAATTACCTACGTGAGAAGCTCGGCTTGTCGGAGGAGTTTCGCTCTTACTGGTCTTGGGCACCAGCGGAGGATTACCTCAGTAACCCTGAGTTTTCGCTTACCTGGCGATTGGCCCGAAATCGGCTACCTCTCAATGACAAGGCCGTCATATGGGGCTTGGCGGATTTGCCAAGCTGTAAACGGTGTGGCCTTGGTTTAGAGGAAACGGCTTCGCACGCCTTCTACCATTGCCCCCGGGTCCGCCCCTTATGAGACCATGTCGTCGAGCTGACGGCTCGTCTCGCTCCTGAAAAGCTTGTGCCCATTGATCGCGCATACTCGTCTGACAATGTGTCGCCCCCGTATTCCGGGGTGAAACGGATGGTGTTTCTGACGCTGCTAGCCACGGCTCGAATGGTGATATGGACGACGCGACAGGAGGAAGTCTTGCGAGGTAATCGTCTTTCTCACCAGGAACTAATCCGATTCTTTGAGCATCAGCTCAAGATGAAGATTAGAACTGATAGAAAACGATTGTATTCGACAGTCTTCAGCAAAAGGTCGGTGAAAGAGGCGAGCTTGGTTCGTTTGAACGGGGCTAGCCTTGATTTTCTCTTCTAGGTCACATCGGGGCGGTTTCCTGTGAAGCCCTCCCCTTGGTTAGGTTAGACAAGCTTTTGTGTACCTAGTTAATGTGAGTAAGTGTTGTTCCCGGCCTGTCCCCGGCAACATCTTTGGTTATGATCCAGGTTGAGATTCCCAAACTCCCCAGTTTATTTTTGGCCCCTTTTTATCTCGACTGGGTCAGCTTTATATTTTCCCATGCCCGTATTTTTTTTTATCCTTTTCCCACTCCCTTAGCGACAGTGCCTCTTGATTTTGTCCAATGGGCAGAATACAGCGGCCTCTCTGTTTTGAAGGTTGGACGCTTCCTACTAACATCAGTTATGTTTAATTTGATTTGTGTTAATATTTTAGTTTGTTATTGGGTTCATCCCCCTCCCCTCTCATTTTTTCATCATAGATTTTTTATATATTTTAGCATCATTAAATTTTTTATTGCATGGGGCGCGTTTTGTAGGTCTCCCTAGTGATAATGTGGTATTATGGTGTATGGAGGATTGATTGGTGACGGACGAGTTCTTGTGGTGAATGTGGAAATTGTAATGTATGAATGGGTCGTTAATCGGATTAGCTAGGTATAGGATAGTTAGTTAAGACCAGCCTCAACCCCTCCCCTTTTTCGGCCTCGTGCCATAATTGTATTTTTTAATGCAATAAATATTCAATCTATGGTTAATTGTTAAAAATATTATGAACCAATAAAGGATTAGTGACGTTACCGATGAGAAAAATCTATTGGAAATACCTTTTTTAAACAATTTCAATCTTCATTTCGCCTTTCCTTGTCATTTTATTTTCTTTCCTCTGGTGAATGAGATTAATGCATGGGTTCAAAATAATTCTGTTCACTAGATGAATTGGTAATATAGAAATACGCGCAATAGTTCCAATAAGATAATTTCTTTTAGTAGCCTCTAATTGTACGACGATTTCCAGAAGCGTTGGGATTAATGCAGTCTGTCCACATCGATAATAACAGGGATTTTATACTACTAAAAACATGATGTATTACCTTTCTTTTATAGATTATGAAAAAGCGTTTGTTAAGGTACGACACAAAGAAATGTTTGAACTAGGCAAGCTTCATTTATTTCGGAAAGGGATTAGAATAATCCAGAAGTTATACTAAGAGCAAACCGCCTTCAGACGGATAAAAAAATGAATTCAGTAGACATAAAAAAAAAGAAAGAGGCGTGAGACAAGTGTAAGAATAACAATAGAATAAAAAGCACTTACCGGCGTAAGGGTCCCCTAGCGTCTTGGGCAGACAAAAATAAAGCAGGTTTTAACTTAATACAAACCCTGCACACTGACTGAAATCAAGCTGGTATTTTATGCAGGGGTCACCTCCACTCATGTACCAGCAGCCAATCACAGCCCAACAATGGTATCCCAGAGCACAATGAGATGCTCCATGGCACCTTAAATAGCTCTCTTTTCTCAAGGTGGGGTATCTATTCAAAGGCTTCTTCGGGTGTCCAAGCTTTTTATTATATAGTTTAAGCAAATTTGTCTGGGTCCGTGTCCTTTACCGACAAAGGTTAGGAAAAACTGGATTCAACTGCTCGTTATTTGGCGAGCAGGACGAAAACCAGTTGCTACTAATGTTACAAAGGGAACTGACGGGGGCTGCAAAAAATGCCTGGTGGGACAAATTAAAATCTAAAATTTGAACGTTTTGCCGAAGCCGTCAACTCAAAAGATAGAATTATCCAAGCAAACGAAGCAAAAAGTGGATCGGGCTGTTACATCCCGTGAATCGTTAATCAGCCTTAGAATAAAGTTGGCCTCCTTGATTATCAAGAAGGATCAAGCTCTGGTAGTTAAGCTAGGTTAAAAAAGAATGTCCTCTGAGGCGACGAATAGGGCCGCAGAATCGCGTGCAGAGGAAAGCAGGGATGCATCACGGCGACATATCGCATGCGTCACATTGCCGGATAAGCAGACCGTTTTTCAAACTCGGGCATATGTGAGGCTTTTCGGGATTATTTTCGGGATCTTTTTACCAGGGAACCCGGTCTGAGCCCTGCTTAGTTCGACGCCTATTTAGCCGACTTTTTCGTTTTGAAGCGGCTAGGTGCGAGGGTCCAATCACAGAGTCGGAAAAGCGTTGAAAAAGTTGGCCTGGATAAATCTCCGGGATTAGATGGTCTTCTCTACGAAGTTACTTGAGGCAGTCGCCCCTGTTTTTGTTCCTTTGCTGGAACTGATTTTTCAACAACTGGATGAAGCAGGGGTCAAACCTCAACGCTTCATTTGTGATCAAGTTGCTGCGTAAAACAAAAACGGTTTAGGATAGGTAATTTTTCTTTAATATGTTAAATACAAGTTAAAAAATTTTGGCAAAGATCCTAACTAACCGTTTGCAGCTTGTCTGTGTCTCGTCTGATTGGCTCCGAACAGACTTGTGCTGTGAAGGGCAGGACTATCAGGACAACCTTCATATGGTCCGCTTGATCATAGAGAAAGTCGATTTGAAGCCGCGTTGATCAATTTGGATCAGTCAAGGCCTTTGATAGGGTTGACCATCGATTCCTGGAGGCTGTTCTTTTTCGGCTGCCGGTTTCGAGCCGGACTTTCGCTCCTGGATCCGTCTTCTTATGCAACTCCCAGTGCGCTGGTGGAAGTGAATGGGGTAAGATCGGGACCTTTCGTATTGTCTTCTATTCGTATTAAAGTTGTCTTGTTTCGCCTTTGCTTTACGTTCTTGCGTTGGAACCTTTCCTTCGCAATTAAAGGCGAATCCAGTCCTGCGATGAATTTCCCTACCTGGTGCTACCACCTCGGCCAGGTATTCTTTTACATGGCGACGTTTCGGTTCTTGTGTCGAGCAGAGCCGATTTAATTTTCAAAAAGAAATCAGTGGTTTGAGATGGTGACAGGGGCCAAGATAAACCGCGATAAGTCTGTTGGCTTGCGGTTGGGTGCGTGGAAGAAGTTTCCCTTCCCGGACATTTCCACTGGACGGATGGACTGGTCAAGATACTCGGCGTCTGGTTCGGTCCAGATATCCAGTTGGGAATGAATTGGTTACAAGGGAAGGCCGAAATCGCAATTAATTTGTGGTCTCGGAGGAATCTTTCTTTAAAGGAAAGGGCGGAGGTGTGTGACATATCTACCCGATTCTCCTTTACCTATTATTCTTTTCTCTATTCTTCCACTTCCGTCTGACACTTTGATGGCGTTAGTGAAGTTCTTGTTCTCCTTGTGGGGATGCAAGGCTGCCAAAGTCTCTCTCTGGAGATCCCACCATCCATCTGAAGGCGGTCTAGGTATGCCTAGCATTGAGATCCGTCTCTTTATGCTTCGCATCGGGTTCCTTAGATCGTTTGTGTCGCGAACCGGATGAAGAGGGCGCATTCTGGAAGGAAATGCCCGAAATTTCCCATCCTTGAGAAGTGTGCACTCGTGGAGGAGGGCCGTTTACCCCAACGTCCAGTGAATGTCGTCTTGCTCTCTATTACGGCCTCTCCAACGTCCAGGCGTTGTCTCGTATCAAGTGTTAGTTAGGGGGGCCGTTCATGATGATCTGATTGACGAGCTCGGTCTTACGAAGCAGGAGGCTCGCTCGATCTGGCCTTGGGCTCCCGGGTTGAAATGTCTCAATAACGATGAGGCATCCCTCACCTGGCTGGTGATGCGTGGGGCCCTCTGGGTCGCCAAAAAGCTTTGCGCAGCGGGCTTGGAGAAATATCCAAACTGCCGACGTTGTAGTGGGGAAGTCGAGTCCCTAGGTCAGGTTTTCTTTCATTGCAAGTTGGTAGCTCCGTTGTGTAAGTTTGTTGAAGGCCTCATGGTTCGCATGTTGCAGGGAAAGTTCTTTGTCCTTGAGGCCTCTTTTGTTTGTAGCAATGTGGCACCGCCGTTGACAAACGCTAAACTTTATGTGTTCCACTGCTTGCTAGGAGTTATGAGAGTCGTGATTTAGTCGACACGTCAGAAGGGATTCTATAGAGGTGAGAAGTTCACCTCTTCCCAACTGATCTTGTACTTTAGGCATCTGCTTAAAGTCAAGATTAGGACGGAAAGGCGGCGACCTTCTTCATCAGAATTTGGCAAAAGGTGGGTAAATCTTGCGCGACTGTGTAGAGTGAAAGAGGCTGACCTGGAGTGGCACTTGGATGTCGGTTAGGTACAGGATTTTGTCCTACCAGGGTTAAACAGAGGCAACCGTCCCCGATATTAGGCTAGTTTAGGATTTTTTGTTTGAATCTTTAGTTTCCCGTTTCTGGTTAACTTAGCTAGGGTATGCATGCTCATTGGCCCCTTTTATTTCTGTCCCTATTTTTCTTTTGTTTAATTCTCCATCCACTCCCTCGTTAGGTGGTCAGGGATGTCAGTTCTCTGGTTGTTGCGGGATGACTTTCGTTTCGTGTGTGTGTGTTTTCATATTTGTTATTGTGTCTAAATGTGGGCGTGTTTGTGGGCGTATTTGTTTTTTTATAATGTTATAATCCCGCAAATATTTCGTCCAGTTAACTGATGTTTCTGCCACATTTAGGGATGGGGGGGGTTTTTTATTACTAACTCTATTTTGTTTTGTTTTATGTAAATAGTATTAATTCATATTGTAAATAATCATTGGGGTTTTTAAATTGTTGTTTTATCCCCTCCCCCATAGACTTTGAAATGTACATATGGGGACTAGTTAGGATTTCATAGAGAATTTGAGGTATTATGGTGGACGCAGTAAAAAAAGTAGGAGTGAATGTGTTTTTTTGGTGATAGGAATATTGTTGGTATGTTTGGGTCCGTGTCTGTGACTAGCTAAGTTTAGAATTAAGAAAGAAGACCGTCCTTCCCCTAACCCCCTTTTTGGCCTTGTGCCACATTTTGTACTAGTGTACGAATAAATAACTATTCACTCAGCTTGTTCCACAACTGAGTGTTTATCTTCACAACGTGATTGTTCTACAACAAGGATGTTTCTTCTCAGCAGATTTATTCGATCCTAAAAGAACTAGAAGTCCTACCAGGACACAATCTTAACAACGTAAGATATGCAGATGATGCAGTGCTGATAGCAGAAATGAAATGGAAACTGTTGGAATTCCTAGAGAAAGTAGTAAAGGAAAGTGAGAAGAAAGACTAAACATTAAATGTATAAATATAGAATGTATGGTCGTCAGCAAGAAGAACAGTCCAAGATGTGAACTACGAATTGGAGATGCTAAAATCAAGCAAGTACGAAATATCTGAGAAATATTTTAACAGGGGGTGGAAAATGTGACATCGAAATCCGAAAACGTATTGGAATAGTGAAAGGTGCTATCCAAATGCTAAACAAAGTATTAAGAAATTGGAAAATTTCGTTAGAAACAAAGAAAAAGAGTGATGAATTGTTATGTAATATTAGCCCTCCTCTATGGCAGTGAAAGCTGGACAATCTCCTCACAGATGAGGAAGAGACTTAAGGCAACAGAACTGTGGTTCTAGAGAAAAATGCTGAGAATATCATGAATTGAACGAGGAAGTTTTGGAATCAGAAGAGGGCAGTTTAAATTTCTAAGAAAGATACATAATGAAGAAAGAAAGTTTGGAGAATTTGACACTCATGGGGCATACTAAAGACAAGAGGAACAGAGATAAATAGAGAGTAACCTACCTAACATGCTTGTATAAAAAGATGGCAGAATAGGAAGTGAGGGGGATGGGGAAAATACAAACCTTACTAAGAGCTACAAAAATAGGAAGTTGTAGAGAGTCATGATCGTCCACATAAAGAAGGGATACATAGAAGAAAAAGTGTTTCTTGTATTAGAACTACCCTCCAATCATCTTTCATTTGAAATATCTTTACAAATAGTGCACTTGAAAATATTTTATTATAGCTGATTCTCCTTAGCGAGTTCTTAGTCAGATATTTTATTGATTCTAGCTAGTGTTCACTAAGTTAAAACAAATCTACTTTGCATATAAAATACTTTTACTTAAATATACAATTAAAAATTGAATTAGATTTGTTTGGTATATCGTTCGGGTACTTGTCTGAAATTTCGGTCCCATTTGAAATGTAGTGACGTAAGATTGTCATTTTCGTTTTAAAGTTGTTTACAATTGTCTTTTTATCAAAAGTGTTCCAACTTTCCCTTGTACAATTATAATGTATGCAGACAGAATTACGATTTGTAAACAGTTATAGGTACCACCAAAATGGATGCTTTTTGCTGCAATGAAAACAAAAATCCATACCACCTGTTTATCTGCCAAAACTCAAGATGTTTTTTCAGTAAAATTTATGCAATATCAGGTGTGAACATACGGAAAATCCAGCCCACATCTTGCCAAAGACAATTCAATAAAACTAAAAAAAAAATATTTTTGAGAATTGGTGCTTACATAATTTATGTTATTTTCTTCCAGGAAATCATCTTTTATTTCAGATTCGAAAAAAAAAAAATCTTAACTTAATATTCATTTTTTTAATTACTTGTAATTTTTCAGTTCAATTTTTACATTAATCCCATTGCTGTTCGTTACAAGAGTTTATTTTATGAAATAAAGACATGTTTGAAGATTTTTTAAAAAATGTAATGTTTAAAGTAATTTTCGAATGTGAACCCTGTTTAAAAAAGATTTTTCCACTTAGTGACGGTTAGATTATTTTTGCTATTGATGTACAAAAAGGAAATAATTCTGATATCTCGCGTTTACTGATTATTATCCAATATCGGAGGAGTATAATGATATTAATCTAAATTCATATCTCTCGTTAAGTCAGTATAAAAAATAAAATTGTTTATTATACTAATTTTAATAAAAGTGTATAGAATAAAAAATATATTCTTAAACTATTGGTTACATAGGGTTAAAGTAAATTTAATTTTAAGCATAACAATTTTTTTATTATTGCACTGCTAGTCTTCCATACTTCTTTAAGTTTTATTTTTACTTTTTCCCGCGCTTTTGTCAAATGGCAATATTTCTATTTTGTCCTGTGACCTCACAGCCTATCGTGCATTAATAAAACGTTATTTTCATTCTGTTTTACATTTTTTTTAAGAAAAAAAAAAGTAAGCATTACTTTTCGAAAGATCCAGTTCACTCATAAACTTTGAAACACATCTCTGGGATAAATATTGGATTTTAAATTTGTTGTTTACATTTTTCGTATAATGCAAACTCGAGGATTCGATGAGTGACGAAAAAAGTACTAATGCTTTAAAAATGTCAAAAAAGTTTATTTATGTACGGGAATTGATTTTTCTTTTAATTCGGATTAAAATCATTATCATTCAAATAAAACCGAAATTTAAGTTCAAAGGCATTTAAAAGGCATTTTTTCCGTTTTATTAGAAAGTCGCTGACGGTATCTCTGTCTTTCCTACTGGTACCTTCATTTTGGAATAAAATAAATATTGCATGTTAATTTTACAGTAACTTTTACATTTATTTTATTTCTGGTCTTAATATAAAATGTTTTATTTTACTTCAATTTTTATAAGAAAATAAATTTATTTCTATCTGTGCCAAAAATACTTGGGATCATGCTTTCAGTCTTGATAAAAAAAAAAAATGATAGTAAAGAAAATATCTTTGTCTATGACAAAACATTGTCGTTGGTGATGTCCGCGTCACTAAAGAATTCCACGTGGGAATACCGTCGCTGCTAGATCGCATTGTTGTGGAAATGAATAAGCTGAAAGACAGAACACTGTTGTTGTGGACGTTAATTCCATCCCCCCCTCGGCAAACGTAAACTTAAAAAAAAATACACTGAGTATTGGTAAATAAATGTATAATTTATTTATATATATACAAAACTAGTAACTTCTATGTGTTGCTGTTGCTAAGGCAAAAGGGAGAGGGAATGGTGAAATTGGAAACGAAATAGACATTGGTGATAGTTGTCATTGTTGCTGACGTTTCTCTCTCAGTGCGTCGGTGTTGACATCGAACGTTGGTCTGTTTCGGATTTGCTTGAAATGAATTAGAGAATATATAGCCGTCAATTGGCTCCGAATTAAGGTTTTGGCTTTTGGAGCAGAAGTAGCTCTGACTGATCAATAAATATTGTTTGTTTTATTTTGGTTAAAGCAGATGTATGCATGGAGCCTATGCGCAAAAAACGTATTTACGCAGCCTGCTTTTGGTCATCGAGCAATCAACATCCGGTTTGTGTAGAAAAATGTAATTAATTTGATATCAGATAACAAAATCAGTGCATTTGAGTGTTTTTAGTTTAAATCAATACATTGCAATCATATTCCGTGTGTAACCTGCATACAAATATTCAATAAAAGGGTTGCTTGAATAGTTATCATGTGGCTCAGTTGTATGAAACAAAAAAAATGACAAATGATTTATATTAACAATAAGGTACTTGTTGCTATTGCAGGAGTTGTCTACTCATATGTGACTCATTTTCCCATCAAAGTATCTTTATCTAAAAGTGCATCAGTTATGACCACAATGCCTTGACCTTCCTTTTTAACATGACAGAGAGGTAGAGTCTGAGGAATGTCAGCTGTCACAGACTGGCACAATTAGGTGCAGCCAATTACGACACCTGCTTAGTGGGTAATTAGTGATTTAGCTTTTCAAAATAATCTAACTTTATTTAAAACTGAAACATTAAATCACAAACTTTTCATAGTTCTTTATTTGGTAATAATAAGCATGACTCTTTGAGTGCTTGGTAAATTCTATATTTTCAAATCTTAGAAGTTCCCATAATCTACTTGGATCTTTACATTTGTACCACATCTGAAACTTTTAGATTTAAAGTTTCAATTCATAACTGCTCATATGTCTGTCTTTCTGTACTTTACACATTCCATTAATGTCTATATTTTAAAATATTGCATGGAAAGTTTGTACATTAACTGAATGATTATTTGTGTATTCTTTTGTGAAAGGTTAAGGATATGAAAATTTTGCTTTGTAAAAATATTCAACTTTCCCACAAAGTAAAAGAATAAAGCAGATAATATGTAAATCCAGAATTTTTATATTCCAGAAATTGTTGAGATGTTTTATAAAAATTTCTTGTTTTTTTAATCCAGTTTCTCCTTACAAAGACAGTTTTCATTTGACAGGATATAGACTAAATATGGGAAAATTTCTTTATAACTTCTTTTAATACTTTAACTTGGACTGTTACATCAATCTATCATGCAGACTGACTACTTGATACATTGTACTTTTATTCATACCTGGTACATGGACATAGTATTAGACGCATGAAGATATGCAAATATTTAACAGAAAAATGCTTAGCTTTATTTTAATGTATGTTACTTGAAGAGTAGAACCTTTCTAAAAACTAAATAAGTATAAAACTGAAAAACAGAAACTTTGAAGATTAATAATTTGATATATGTTTTAAATGCTGTGTAATTTTATGTTTCTCCATAAATTATAATTTCATTTTATTTTAAGTTGACAACCACTCAGTAGGGATATAATATCTTATTACTAATAATAAATTTAAAAAAAATGTTTTATTTTGTCTGAAACTGATTAACAGAACATGTTATTATAATGTGTCATTATAATTTGAATCTGTCTAATTTCTTCATTTTACCAAATCTTAATTTATACAGATCTTTAAAGTTTTTCTTCACAAACACTAAATTTCCATGTTTAATGTTCTTTGATAAATGCTCTAAATCTGTAGAACATCACACCAAGACAGAAGTTTCATACTTGATTGAAACTAGAAATATATATTTAACTTTGAACAAAAGAAAATGGTAATTTTGAAACTTCATGGAAATGTTGAATGTTGAGCTCTTAAGTTATTTAAAATATAAAAATGATAATTTTAATCTAAAAGATATTTAATAAAAATAAGTTTTCCATAGTAAAAATAATTATAACATTAACATTTAAACAACCTTACCAAATTTCTAATTGTTAATATGACTAAAATATTTATTGAAATTTAACTTAATTTTATCACCAAAAAAAATCCCCATTAAATGATCAAAGGGAAAATAACTAAAAATTGCCTACTAACCAATTCTGAAAGCTGATGAAGAATCAACCAAAAGCACTTGATACTAGAACTTGCATAGATTCTGTACTAAAATCTTAAAAGGTCTGTGAATGTGGTAAAATTATTACAATTGAAAAATCCTAATTACAAACAATACTCAGGTAGACATAATAGGTTTTTCTGTATTTATTCTCATGTGTAAATATGCAACTATTATGATTTAACTTCAAAACATTTTCCATAACTTCTTTAATAAAATTATAGCAGATGACTGCAAATTTGTAGATTTATTTCTTACTCATTGGCAAATATTAAGGAGATGAACAGAATTTGTTTCATTAAACTAAGAATATTAGCTTCATGAAATTGTAATATTATACCTCCAGATCATTTTAAATATAATTCATTGGTCACAATTTATTGAACAGATTTTTGGCAATTACTTTTTATAAGCATTTGCTATTAATGGTATATTAATCTGAACAATTAAATTGCTTCAATTTTTTATTTCTTGTGATGACATTGTATATTTAGCCTGAACAAATATATCAGGAAATAAACACTCCATGTTAGAAAACATATGCACAATACATTTTAAATTTTAATGTCATGTCCATTCAGGACATAGGTGATCATCACTCTCTATAGCTTTTTTTTCCTTTATTATCTGTGAATTACCATAATTTCATGGGAAAAATAGTGGAAAAGTTTTCCCATTGCCTTCTCCACAGTATTGAATTCAGAATTTTCCTTCTCTTAGATTGGTGACCACCCAAAGTTTGCATGAATGGTCTATCATATTATTTAACCCATAACTAGGAGCAGAAGAAATGAATCCATGCCTTTCCTAAGGACATTTGTGTGACAACAGACTAATCTGGAATTTGAATTTGTTTTGCCAATTCCACTTTTCACAGTAATATTCATTATATTACTCATACATCCATATAAAACTATACAAATCTAAAAGAAATTTAGACAAAATTTGTATAAAGTTAATAAAATTAATATTTAAAATTATACAAAACTTATGAAATTTAAGTTTCTCTCAAAGACACTGAGAGGGTGATTTTAAAAACTAATAAATTATCAATATTATTTTTATAGAATAAGAGTTGCAATGAAGAATTGTTTGAAAACAAAAAATGAACAACAGAAAACTAAATGATTTAAATTAATTTTAGACTGTAGCAATTTTGATAATATCACAATTTATAAATAATCAGTATTTGGGTAAATCAATCATACCTCAACCTTATTGCTGTCAGTGTATCCATATTAAAATCTATGCTCTTCATCATGGTTAATAAGTTAGGCTCACCGAACTAAGTAGTGAGTAGGTGACTCATACTTATGATCATGTACCAAATCTAGGATACACTTTTAAATAACTATGTCATTAAAATCTATTATATTCATCAGTGGTGTTACTTTTGTCCTGCAAGACAGCAGAATGCTATGTAGCAACTTTTTGGAAACATGTAAAGTCTGACAATTTTCCCAAGTACTGGGTTTATTCTCTAAGTTGCTTCCAAACAAAAGTTTTATTTTTATGAAATTCATTATTCCTTTAAAGAAATGTGCAATGAATTATGAATGATAGATTATTCTTCTTTGGTCATGTCAATTAAATGATCAAGTAAAAGCTCTCAAATATAAAGAATACTAATTTTCAACAATTAACAAGACACTCTTTTTCACAAATCATATATTGAGTATATCTACAAAAGATAATAAATTACTACCTACATCTATAAAACATTTTATTTGCCAAAAATTAATTTATTTATATTTAATGTTCAGTTAAAACTGACATAAACATTTATTTATTGTGTAAAATACATGTTGGTAAATATAAAAAAAAAACCCTGAAAATTCAAGACCTGGATGTATTTGAATTATTTTGAGTTCAGAGATTCATTAAGATTAAATTGATCTATGGTTAGTAATTATAGGTCAATCACTAATTAGTTCAACATTGCACCATAAATATTCCATTCTTAACTGCTCATTGAATAGGAGTAACTTATAGAGAAATTCCAGAGGAGTCTGGAAGTCTCTTGAAAGACTACAATTACTATCACTACTAGTAATAGTTTACTAGAAATTTGAAAAGTTGAAATGTTTTATTCAGTGAATCTGCCATAAAAAAATTATTTGGGGTGTTAGAATTCTTAAATCAAAGCTAAATGTTCTGATAGATTTAGTGATTTGCACTGCTAGTCATAAAATATATGTTTCTTAATATTTTAAACTGTTCTTTAAGCCGATACTGAAAAACATATATATTTATCAGCATAAAAATGACAAGTTTTGGGATTTTTTTGAAATAATAAAATAAGCAGTTATAAGACTTGCTGTAGATTATGACTTTGACTAAACATACAAGAATATACCCATTAGTTTCTTTTCAATCTTCAGAAAATAGCAAAAATGACAACCCCCACCACTATACTGCTAAAAATATCATCCTGTTTTTACAAAGAAATTGACAAAAAAGATACTGTGTATATAAATCAAGATTTTAAACATATAAAAGCTCTCAATAGCTAATAGGCTGAGCATAAATTGCTGACAGCAGATACAAAAATAGGTGAATGCCTTTAGTGAAGAAGGTGAAAAGTGTCACAACTAGTAAACTTACCATTATTATAGCCTACAAATTCTGTCATGCAAAATAACTACCATAAGTTATGACAGTTACAATTTTATATGTCGGAGTTACCTCCTCCTTCCATCCTTGAACCTGCGGAGGAACAGGTCATTTCGACCTTGACCTCTCATTCATGCTCCTTACACACTCTTAACACGTCAGAGGGACCAGCAAATCCCCTTTTTAGTTAGGCTATATTACAAACCTAGTTGTAATATACATCTAGCCAATTTCTCTTGCTGGTCCCCCTCGTCACAAGACAGTGATTTCTCCCTAGATTCGCGGAGGCTGTCGGCGGCCGCAACGGTCGTCTACGCAGGTCCCTTGGCCTTCATTGGCCAAGGGCGCCGATCTACGGGCTGTGTATTAAGTTACGCTCCCATTTCTTTTTGTCTGCCAACTTGACGATAGTTGGGAACTTTCTCTCTCTCTCTCTCTCTCTCTCTCTCTCTCTTTCCCAACACGTCAAGTTGGCATCCCGGCAATGACAAACAACGTTGGCAACACGAACTGCTGCAACAAATTGGCACCCCGGCAATGACAAACAACGAGTTGGCAACACGAACTACACGTCAAGTTGGCACCCCGGCAACGACTCAGCTTCAGCAACCAACAAAGATCATCCTGGCATCACTCAACATCAACAACCACCAAGCGATCATCCTGGCAACAACCCACATCAGCTTCACCCCCCAACAACGATGATCCTAGCAACTGCCAACCTCGACCATCAATGCCTGCATTAAAACTTCTGCAGTACCCAGCACTCCTGCAGCATCCGGCTCACTCCTGCAGCTTCCGGCTCACCCCTGCAGCATCCAGCACTCCTGCAGCATCCGGCTCACTCCTGCAGCACTCCTGCACTCCTGCAGCATCCAGCACTCCTGCAGCATCCGGCTCACTCCTGCAGCACTCCTGCACTCCTGCAGCATCCAGCACTCCTGCAGCTTCCGGCTCACTCCTGCAGCTTCCGGCTCACTCCTGCAGCTTCCGGCTCACTCCTGCAGCTTCCAGCACCTCCACCATTTCCGACCATCTTCATTTCCTTTTCCTTTTAGAATAAACCTCTCTATATTATATATCCTCGTTCTGTCGTCCATATTGTTTCACTGTCAGATATAATCCGTCTAAAATGTTAGCGGGCCTCTTGTGACCTCGTTCACCCCCTTTCTGTGAAACGGGGCCGCTGGACCGCCCGCTACATATATGCAAGAGACAGCCTGAAAGAAATATCTATTTATTTCCATGGAAACTGTAAGAGATGTGAGTAGCACAAGAACACTGTTAAATAGAGCAAGGTTTAAACAGCAAAACATTATTTTCCTACACATTCTCCATCCTTGGTTAATCATTTTTACCAGCAACAAACAAGAGCTTGCGTGATATTCATAAAAATCTGCACCAGTGGAGGTGACCCACATTTTACACATGCTGCTATCACCACGAATAAAATGTATTAACCACCAGATAACTGTTCTCAAATTTGGTCTAAATAAATGTTTAGGTAGCACTGATGAAAGTCAATGAGTGCAATTTTGTCCACATGAAGAAATTCAATAACACACACATCAACTTCAAGCTTTCATTTCAGACACCATTTTATCAGAATGGTATCCAGTTACTATTTGTATTAAGGCAAAATATATTATGGGTTATTAATGAGAATGTTCAACCTTTACTAGCATACCATCGATATCTGCCTCATGTGATATCAATATAATAAAGTAAAAGGCATTACTTTCAGAGCAACCTTTCTACTATTTCTTTTTTTTTTGTTTTGTTTATTGGTATGATAAATTTTCTGTTGATTAATTATTAACTATTAAATTAACTAAAATGCAAGGTTTATACCACTTGCCAATGAACAAATGTAAACATCAACTGACAACATCTTTCCAAAACATAGTGGGAATCCAACATTACATTATCATAACTAAAATTCTAATAAATTATTGAAAATTTCATAATTGTGATAATATAGAAATGAAATTATGAAATTGACTGCTATGGTATTTTAAACTAATTCTTTTTTCTTCTTCTATGGGCCTTAAAGATGTTGGCAATGATGACTCTCCACAATTTTCTATCCTTTGTAGCTCTTAGTAAATTTTGTCTTTTTGCTATCTCTCCTAAACACTGTTCTCCTCTGTCCCTCAATATGTCCTCCTTGAGTGTCAAATTTTCCAAGCCCTCTTTCCTCATTATGTGCCCTATAAATTTCAATTGTCACTTCCTGGTGTTGAATATGTGTCCTTTTCATTTCCATTCTCTCTAAAACTTTGTTGTTACTCACAATCCATATTCTCAACATCCTTCTGTAGAACCACATTTCTATTGCTTCTTCCTCTGTGAAGAGATTGTCCAGCATTTGATTCCATGTAGGAGGACTGATATTGCATATCAGTTCAGTCCTTGTTTTTCTTTGTTTCTAACAAAATTTTCCTTTTTCTTAATAATTTCACTACCACAATTTCAGATTTTGGTGTTGCACTTTCTCTCTTCTGTTAAACACTTTCTAGATATTTAAATTGTTGTACTTGCTTGATTTTGGTATTTCCAATTTGTAATTTGCAGGTTGGGCTAATCCTTTTGCTGACAACCATACCGTCTATCTTCTTGCAATTGATGTTTAATACTTTCTTCTCACTTTCCTTCACTACCTTCTGTAGGAGTATTTGTGGTCTCCTTTCTATATCTGCTAAGAACACTGAGTCATCTGCATATCTTATGAAGATTGTGGTCACCAATAATGAAGCCTGATAGGTCTTCCAATTCTCTCATAATCGCCTCTCTGTATCAGCTCAATAAGTCTAGTAAAAAGACACATACACTCCTTTCTATTTACATATATTTACTGAATTCATTTTCTATCCATATGCAAGTGGTTTGCTGACAGTATAAGTTCTGGATTATTCTAATATCCTTCCCAAATATGTCAAGGTTACCTAGCAGTTCCAACAGTTCTTTGTGATGTTTAAAATAACTACCATAATCAAATATTGTATGTGGTACTTGTAAACGATGTCAATTATGTGCTGATTGATAAATACATTTTTGATGGTCATATAAGAGTGGTGGTACTTTATTTTCACTAGTTAACTAATACGGCAATTTGTAAAAATGAATTAACATCTCAGAATTTTGAGACTACGTATATGATCAAAGCAGACAACACACATATACCACGGGTGCAAGGGAAGCAACTGGTAAGTACATGATAATCTTTTGCATTGCAAGTGAAGTTGTGTTAAAAAAAATGATCAAGCATTTTTTCCTTTTTTTTATTAAAATTAAAAAAAGAATCTACTTATAATTTATGAATTAAGAATGACCAAGGAGTCAAATGTCATGTGGAAGGAAAGATTTTTTTCAAAGAATCCCTTATCAATTCAATAGTCAAGCTGCTTGATATAAGAATATTTTACAAACTCCAGCCTTAATCATGAAATCAGGTCAGTGATATCTAGATTGGGAGTGATTTGGAGAGAAATCATGGGATTTGTTTTCAAAACATGCCCTATACGTTTTGACGCAATATTTTTTAAACATAACTACTATCTGAAAATTTTAAAAAATATTTAAAGTCTAAAATTAACCTAAACCTGAATTTATTGCTTTTACATAAATTATATATATTATAAATTAATTGATTTAAAATGTTTTTTTCGCTACACAGTTCTAACCATGTTTCAAAAATTCCATTTTTGAAACATGGTTAGAACTGTGTAGGGAAAAAAAACATATTTTAAATCAATTAATTTATAATATTAATGCTCTGTAAATTTACATTGAGCACTATTTTCTAAAAATAAAAATATCTATAAGAACACCGGATTATATATCTTACTGTTCTTTCTTTCTATTTATATATATATATATATGTAAGCAAATGTAAATGGATATAGATCCGACAGAATGAAGAAAAATTTGGAAAAAACAAACAAAAATCCTTAAATGCAATTATGTTGTTTAAAATGAATGAAATGTCGACGTCTGACGTTTCGGTTTAATAAACCTTTTTCAAGACAATATTCATTAAAATACAATTCAGTTCAATTTGACAAAGACGATGGACAAACATATATATATATATATATATATATATATATATATATATATATATATATATATATGATTAATACAAATATAAAATCTATCACTTAACTGATTGTTGTTATATTCAGCACCCCAACTCTGGAGTTTTGTAGACGAACTCTTTTATAATTATTCAGTCCACTCCTCAGGAGGTTTCCACAATTGGCTACCATTTTTCTCAATTTTCATTATTTTTATACAAAGTTTAATTTAATTAATTTATGCACTAGTTGGGAGTTCTTATGATTGGTGTTAAGTTGATTTTGTGTGTATGTGTGTGTGTACACATGCATGTCAAATATTGTGGTTATTTCTCCACATACTCTCTCCCTACTCCTTTTTTCTCTTTTGGCTCAAATGTGTCAAATATATATATATATATATATATATATATATATTAAGAATTAATGGATTTAATTTTAATCGAACATTTTATTACTTCAAATGTTATTAGAGGGAATATTTTGTATTTTAAATTGATGACCCATTTTTATTTATTAAACAATGTGCATTACATCTATCAGGCTACAAATTCAAGAACTCTTAGTAAAGAGACTGTGTTTCCCAGCAGGGATCAAACCTGTATTCCACTTTGTATGGGGAAACCACAGTTTGATGTAGTGTGCTTTTACCACTTGCCCACAAAGAACATCACAGAAAGCAAGGTTCTATTTTCCCTTTTTAAGGAAAGCACATCTTCACTTAGATTATTTTCATGAAAGCCCATATCTGTTCAATTTCATAGCACTGAAGGAGATGTACTTTCTTTAAAAAGGGAAAATAGAACCTTGCTTCCTGTGATGTTCTACATGGCAAAGTGGTAAAGTATACTGGATCAAGCATTGGTTACATGGACAAAGGTTCAATCATTGACAAAGAACACATTTTCTGTATTAGGATTTCTTGAATGTAAAGGCTGATACACTTAATACACACCATTTAATAAGTAAAAATTGGTTATCTATTTCAAGTACAAAGTATCTGCTATAATAATGTTTGAAGTAATATATATATGCTCCATAAAATATCTGGAATAAAAATAAATATTGTACATGTGAATGCAAAAATGAGAAATAAAAACAAAATAAAAGCAGTGTCTCCTTAAAAGATAAAAATATCATTCTATAGTTTTAATTAGATTATGTTTATCATGTCTGTAAAGTGGGAAATAATAAAATTCAACAAGGGCAAATCAAGGATCGTGAGCATTCCAAATGGACAAATTTATACCAGACAATTGGATTTCAGTGTCCTGGAGTGAAGTTTGAGAACTCACTAAATTAAGAATGGATGGTTTAATTGATGTCAGTAAGCATTCATTGTTTCATTTTTTTTTTTTAAATATTTATAAATAAGTATTTATATACACATCTCATGTGAAACATCTGCACAATAAAATCAGCAAGTTTTGTTTAAATTCTTGCCTAGTCAGTTGTATTCACTTTTGAAGAAATTCCATGAAAAAGGTACACATTTATCTTCCCCTCTCCCAGCCTAGTTAGAGTTAAATAGCAGGGTAGACTAGGGCCTAGGTTGGCAGTCAATCTAAGAGGACTATGAATTCAAAACCAGGAAGAAAATGATAGGAAAGTACTCCATCTTGTGGAGGGAAAATGATCATATTGAAGGGACATACATTAAATATATAAGTGTACATTTTATGATAAACTGAAACGTTTTCTACATTTAAATATCTATTAATAATAACAAATGAACAAATCAAAACTATCTGATAGTTTAAGGCCTCTTCAAAGTTGAATCTGGATCATAGTCTCCAGTGAAACCTATTTGTTTCCAAGTGAATTAAAGGTCAATATTTTCTCAGTCATTAACATTGTCCAGAAATAGTCAGAAGTCAGTATAGTTTTTTTGAGTTTTAATCTTCAAATAACATCTTCTATGTAAAATTTTGCATTTAGATTTGAGCACAATACTAGGGAACTTATACAGTCTTCCACCATTTAACAACCGAAAATGGCCTTTCTGTTTTGTAGTTAGTAATTGTAATGAGGTTTCCAAGATAAAGCAGGTAAAGAAATTTGGAAACAAATCCTTAAATCAAGAGTTGAGAGCATTGATTTATTTAGAGTGTCTCACATTTCTTTCATTGCCATTGACAGATTGTTAACTACATGAAATAAAGATCTACCCTGGTAATTAAAACTTTATCTAATTGATAACAACACAGTAAGTGTACAAGCCATTGAAAACTTAAATGGAACATACATAACAAAATGAAAAGAATCAATGAATAGCACATTAAAAGGGAATTAAGCATAAATTTTTAACACTATGACTAAGAGAAATAATATCTGGTTCATATCCTAAGAGTTGGTTCAACTTGAATGCTGAAACAGCTGTGGTAGATGTGTCAAAGAATTACTTAGTCAATTATGTAAAGATATGTGCGAGTGGAATATTACAATTACCCATTTGAAATACTCTATCGAGGTTGGGCTTGATGAAAGAAAGAAAACTTTATTTTGCAAGAAAATGAAGTAATTAAACTTATTGACAGATTTAAACAAAATTTAAATAAAAAAATTGTTTAAAATATTATTTCTGTAATACAAAATAACTGTAATTATTAGTTTTAGCTTGGAGTATTCAGACCCAAGATGTTCAGCAATGTTTTATATGCATATATCAGGTGACCCAGTAACTCCACTAGTTTTGTATATATAAGGTTTAAAATGAATTTTTTAAAATGAAAAAGCTTTCTTGAAGCTTTCATTTTAGCTTTAATTGAAAGCTAAAGGATTTAAAATTTACTATTTCCAGTAAGCAAAATACTCTGTGGTGTATTTCAAACAGAAGTTATATTGATTGGAATTCTTTTTTTCCAGTAAAATCAATAAAAACACCCATTTTTGACACATTGTAATAAAGTTAATTCTTGGTTTTAAAAATCTTGCAAAAATAAAATATTTCTGAAACATCATTTGAGGAAAATTATCAAATTTAAGGTTAAATTAATCTGGTTTGAAACAAATATTACCTACTTATAGCATAAAATGTTGTATACAAACATTTCTTAACTACAGGTTCTTGTTTTTCTGATGTGTCTAATGGATGTCAGTTATCTCCTGTTAATTCCCCTATGAAAGTTCTCCACCACCTTAACCAGGTATTGAACTCACACTCTTTGTGTCCTGTCACTGGATCTAACTAACGCCTTTGTCCACTGTGCCACTGTGTGTAGCTTTTTAAATCCAAAAATCCCTCAAATTGGTCATTTACTTTTGGATTAATTCCTTGATTAACACTTAACAGTATATATATATATATATATATATATATATATATATATATATATATATATATATAGATAGATAGATAGATAGATAGATAGATAGATAATATTAGTGGTAAATATACACATACATATGCAATCATATATCTAAAATATATATACATACATACATACATACATACACATACATATATATTTGTATAAAAAATAATTCCAATAGGATAGAATCCAGGTAGAACTCAATGTCCAGGACAGAGTAAGGATATAATAAAAAGGCTTAAACACTAATATTCCATGGTCATAATTTATTCCATTGGAATCGTAAACACAATCCAATTCATCAGACCTACAAATTCAAAAAGAAAACAGAAAATCAACTCTGGGAATAAAAAATAAAATTTAGTGAGAGTGTATGTATGAGAGTGTGGGACGAATGTTAGAGTAAATAAAAGCTATAGAGAGGGGTAACAGACAATAGAAGAACAGGAGAAGAACAAGAATGTCTAAAGATGAAAGGGGGGGAAATTAAAATTTAACAGAGAGAAGTTTTAAAGCGGGGAGTCAAAGACAGTTTAAGTGAGAGAAATATGAATATTCTTGGATGTCTAATACATTAAAGATGTAACCAGAAAGGATATATATATATATTAAAGTCAACATCAGGCTGCAGTGTGTGATTTCCCTCACAAAAAGCCCCAAGTTTTACTTTTTGGTAAATTTGCTTTTTAACAGCCGCGCTAAATATCTATTATAATTTTCCCAAATCGTCATAATTCTGTATAAATGTACATGCTGAACTAGAATTAACAATTAAATTATGAGGAAACCTACCATTTTGGATTATAAACAAGAAAAAATCGGACTTCTTGTTGGTCATTCGTCCACCATTACTGCCATACCGTTTAGTAATTTACAGCGGGATACAAGCACAAATTTTGGCCAATTTACATCTTTTACAGACTTTTGGTGCAAAAAATCACTATGCACTACCGTAAAGCAATGACAAATTAAAAGGACAAATTAAATCTTACTTATTATAAAACGCAGATTGTGTGTGTGTGTGTGTCTGTACGTTTATATATTGGATCGGATTTCCTACATTTTTAAACCGATTTCAACAAAACTTCACAGGACTATGTAAAATTACCTTGCGGTGGTTCTGACAGCGCCTAAAATTGGAAAAACACAATTGTTTTTGCACAAAATCAATTTGAAAACCTGATTAAGAGGCATCGCGAGAATGAAAGGGGGACAACTCATATCGAGTTATACTTATTATAAAACCCAGGTTGTTTGTGAGTGTGTGTGTGTTCGTTTATATATGGGATCAGATTTCCTACATTTTTCAACCGATTTCAACAAAACTTCACTTTTTTTTTGGCAGGTAGTGTTTCTTATTGTCTTGCACACTTTTTTGTTTTACTTTTACATTCAGAATGCTTTAAAAAATTCCATTTACAAGACAATTGTTTATAATAAAATTCTATTCAATCGGTAGACTCATAATGATTGAAAACAATATTTTTGTTTGAGTTTGGGTTTGACCAATTCGTAAAAAAAAAAAAAAACGAAAAAAAAAAACTAATTAAGACACGCGTGTCCGTCAACCTTAAACAATAATCTTTGTCAATTTTATTTTTCAGGCTTTATGATGGTCGATACTTGATCTATCTCTTACTGTTATATCGCCAGGCAATGCCGGGCTCTACTACTAGTAATACAATAAAGCTTCTTTTTTAAATTGAAAAAAAAAAACATATTAAGTAACATAACAAACATTTATTTCATTTCTAGCATTTTTTCTATTTTGTAATTTTATTTTGTATGTTTATGGGTTAAGTTTATAGTTAGGTGTTAGGGTTTGTGGTTGTGTTTGGCCTCTTTCTGTGTAGAAAAGGGACAAATTAAAAAAAATAAATAAATAAATAATACAATAAACTGGGTTAAGTTTAGAGTTAGGGTTTGTTTGGCTTCTTTCTGTGTAGAAAAGGGGATAAATTTTTAAAAAAAATTAAATAATACAATCAACCTTTATTTCGTTTCTACTTTTTTACCAAGTTTCTTTAAAAAATATAAAAAATGCTTCATTGCATTATTTAATTTGTTCTTTTAATTTGTCATTGCTATTCTACACAGAAAAAAATTTTATTGTATTATTGAATTTGTTTTTGTTTAAAGTTTTCTGTTACAAATAAAACTACACTTATAAAAAAAATTGCTTTACAATAGTGTGTAGTGATTTTTTGCACCGAAAGTCTGTAGTGTAAAAGAAGTAAATTGGTCAAAATTTGTGCCTTCGCCGCCGGATGTATCACGCAGTAAATTACTAAACAGTATGGCAGTAAGGACCAACAAGAAGTCTTGTTTTTTTCTTGTCGATAACTCCAAAACGGTAGGTTTCTTCATAATTTAGTTGTTAATTCTCGTTCAGCATGTACATTTACACGGAATTATGACGATTTGGGAAAATTTTAAGCGATATTTAGCGCGGGAGTTAAAAGGCAAATTTACCACTTTTTTTAATTTTCTATCATCGCTAAGGGTATGTATGGTATTTTGCATTAAGCAAAAAAATTATGAGACTATAATAAAACCAAGAAAACAAACAAAGCAGATGAAATAAATATACTAACAAAATGCATATTTGAAAAAATTAAGTAACTTAATTAATTATTGGCTGTACTAAAAAAAAAAAAAAAAACTGTAATTGTGATTCTGAATATTTTCTCCGAAAACATTTAAAAACACTTTTTTTTTTTTTTTTTTTAAATAAAGAAAGAGTAAAGCCACGCCAGTTTCGTACCTAAAGTTAGAAAACTCAATCTAGAACAATTATTCATTCTGCTCGTAAACTAGAATTCATAAAAGTACTTAGTAATATTTTACACAAAGCACATTTAAAAAAGTCTATTATTGTCTGCGTTATGAAAAGATTAGATCAGACAAAACTAATCGATTATTTCTAAAATGAAAACCTGAAATTAGTAAAGAAAGATCAGCTTCAATATATTTTTAATTTTAAAGAATTCTATTTTTTTTCTTCGAAGAATTGTAAAACAACTGTTACTCAATCTAAAAATATTTGATAAACTGGTCTATCGCACGCTTATTCTTTTCTTTTTAATTATTCACTACGTCGTAAAGTTTTGTTTTACAGACCTAGAGATTAAATTTTTTAAAAAAAGCCACATTCTTTTTACTTTATAAATTTCTATCGTTTTGCTTGGGTGTTTCACTCAACAAGCTTAAACTCGTTAATACAAAAAATTATTTCCGCTTTCATGCATGAACAATCTTTTTATGATTCATAACGAAAACATCATCTGTTGACAATTTGAATTGCCCATGTCAACATTAGTCGTACCATCGAATAAGTACTGCTAGGAAATTAAAATATTCTAATATAATTGCCACCATTTGTTTAATAAACTGGTCTTCAATTGTGATATTTCACTTCAGCCAAGAAGTTGGACATTTACACTAAAAATCTGACGATAAGAAGTATTCTTTAAACGAGTGTAAGTACATTTTTGTTTTCCTATGTTGAATAATTTGTTCATGTTTTCTGAGTTTTCATTTAAAACTGATGAGAAGTGGTAAGTATCTACCAAATCTGATTAATAAGGAACTTATTCATCAGATTTGCGTTCGATCTGAGGACCAGGCATATACTCTCTAATTTTTAAACACTATTTATATCAGTTAAACAACGTTGTCGTTATCCTTTCATTTTCTCATTTTTCTGTAACGTTCATCGAATCACTTTTTAATGGTAGTATCATTAATTTAAAATTTGGTTCTCACATTTTCGTCTTGGTTAAGCTGTTCATAAATGTAACTAACCAAAAACTGCCGAACATATTGCTTTTCTTTCTCTTGTAGCATGGAAAATAATCAAGACTACACTTAGTGACACTCTGCCGGTACTAAAACATGCTAAATTAAATTCCGGTGTCTGGATACTGGAAGATACTATTCTACCTACCAGAGAGTTGTTAATTTTTGATATTTCTAATTTCATCATAAAAATACCAACAAAAAGTTGTTCCAGGACACGGAGAAGTAGATTCCAACTAAAAAGTGCTGAATTTTTTTTTTATTTTATCATTCAACGACATAATGTTGCGATGAAAAGCAACTGAAATTATTAAGTTGAAAGAAATATTAGTAAAAAAAAAAATGTTAACATTAACAATGTTTCATCTATAAAATTTGAAGGGGGCGCCTCAGCTTATGGTCAGGTAGTGGTTCGTTAGCAAGGCTAGTCTGGTTGATCATTACTACTACTGTGTCGTCAGTTCGATCCTCACGGGATGCCCTTGTGCTAATTCATACAGATTCAATATTAAATGGAAAATGTTTACTAATAAATTTAATAAAGTGATGAATACAATGGGTTTTACACTAGCTAGTAAATAAAATAATTTAATTATTATTGTTGCTAAATAAAGATTTTTAAAAACCATTAAAGAAAAAAAAAACTTTATTTTTTTCCAGTACCTTTAAAAAAATTGATTTTTTTTTTTTTTTTTTTTCAACAGATTCCTATGAACTTCAGTTACCATTGTCTTTCTTCTGCTTGTTTTAGGATGTCTCTTTCAGTCTTCAATATAGATTGTTTGGTGTGACTTAGAAAAGGAAAGTCAATACAATGTCGTTGCATGAAGAAAATTTAGAAGGTTTGCCCCCAGGAATTGAACCATTGGCTCATCAAGTGGCAGGACACAGGCCCAAAGTACCTAGCGAAATTAAAGGTAATGAAAATATTTTTGTTTAATATAAAGTCTCAAACAAACACAATTTCATTATTGATATTTCAAATGAATTCTTGGTATATGTGTTATCTACTTTTTGCCATTTTTTTTTTTTTTTTATAGAACTTTCAAATTCATCTGATCAAAAAATTTTTAATTAAATAGTTATTTTTTCAGTAAAAATCCTTCTGAATTTGTTTCTATTCAAAAGTTTTTAAAATATTTCATTTCCATCAATTCTTAATCATGAATTAATTTGAAACAAAGGAATTATGAGTGAAGTCTAGTATATTAGTAGCCTGAAGGACCTTATTGACTCAGGTCATGGTTCAAAATAAAAACTATATATTTTATAATAGACTTACTTTTTTACTTTTTGCCCAGTTCGTGTGACTGTAAAATCTTACAAACCAAACAGAATATTTAGGTCCATGTATAATCCTGGTTATACTGGGTGTTATCAAGATATTGAGTTGTATTATTCTGAATCCCTTTGTGAATGAATACACAAAGGAATTCAGAATAATGCAACTCTACAATGATTGTGTTATAGACAAGCATATAGTTGCAAGAAAGAAATATGACAACAGCAGAAATAGATATACGTGATTTATTTCAATAGGAACGTGTGATTTTGGGACAGCTACCTTGTGGTATAGTTCATAAGCCGGCTGCCGACCTGGGTTGATCTCTCATAGTAGTTCTCACTGGTTGGTGTGGCGCTACTGCTGCTGACTGACCGTGACAGGTCTCTTCCCTGGCCTCCTGTTGACTGCTGTTGTACTTCCCTGTGTGACCCCTTTTATGGCATTTTTTATGGCTTAACAGGCTCATAAAACGATGCGAGTATAATTAGGAGGGAAGCATTTTTATTGGTCGAAAAATAGAAACACTTTAAAATATTATTTTATTTTTCGACCGGAACTCGTGCGTAGACGATGATAATGGTCATTTTGTGACAGGGCCTTGCCCGGTTCACATCTGGCTCTCGCTCTTAAGTATGTTAGTTTATTTTCCTGCAAATCAGCCGAGATATGTCTTATTTTATTTTATAACAAGGCTCCCCTAGGTCTCGGTCTGATTTACAGTGAGTGTTATTCGTGTATATTTGGGTGATTAATTCATGATAGTCTCTGAAGCATGTGGGAAGTTGTCCTCGTGTTCTTCTTATTGGCATTTGTTTTGGCATGGGGTTATTTGCTGAGTTATGTGTCCCTGAGGGATGTAGAGGAGAATGATCCTGGTGTCTGTTACATGGTGGAGGCAGAGGGATTGTATTAGAAAGATGTTGGGTGTGGAGCCAGTTGTCGGATATGTGCACAGTGAATCCAGATTGTATCACCATCATCGTTTTGCACCTGACACATCATATTGTTCGTTTTTATAATGGTGTAATTTCCTATCCAGGGCAGATGAGAGGATTGGGCTACAGTTGAGTGTGGCCGATGAAGTAAAACCTTGTCGCCTACTTGTATTGGGTCCTTGTATGTGAGGCGATTTAAGTTAGTCTCAAGTTTGTGGACGGCTTCATCGTTGGCCAGGGTGATGTGATGGTGAACCTGCTTTAGCAGGGCATTAATTTGCATTCCATATGCTCACGGATCGTCACTTGCGATTTCTTTTCTGTGTAGTGTAGGTAGGCTGATGTTGGGGTGACGGCCAGTAATGGCATAGTGCGGGGAGACACCGGTGGCGCTGTTGGTCAAGGCATTCATGGATGAAACGACAGATTCTAGAACATCTGTCCATTCACAGTTCCTGTCTTCGCATAACATATAAAGTGTGTTCTTTGTCGTGTGATGTTGTCTTTCGATATTTCCTGAGCTTTGTGACAGTGAAGTTCTTGCGTGATTGACATCTGGTTACAGAATTGTCGATAGACTTCTCCAGTGAAGTGTGTGCCTCGATCAGAGGATACTATGCGTGGAATGTCTCTGTGTCGAAAGAAGAACTGGTACAATCCGCGGGCGGCGGCAATAGCACAGTCTCTCGTGCATGGTATGGCTGTAAAGTGTCAGCTGAAGCTATCCAATATGGTTAGGATGTAGCGTTTTTCCCTTTGAGTTGGGCATTGTGACAGTCTATAAAGAATGATCTCTTTCCTCGTTTGCAGTGGCCAATGGGCCAGTAGGTATGTCTATCGTAGTTGCCCTTGCATTTAGCACACATGTCGCAAGAGTCGACATAGGCCTTGATGTCGCGGTTTTTGAATTCCCACCAGTAGCTGGAAAGGAGTTCTCGCATACGGGTAACACCTGAGTGGTTATTGCCCTCATGTGCCTGGTAGAGGTATCTGGATCGTAGTTTGTATGGTACAACCAAACTCGGAGAGTGTTTACTGTCTCTTATCATCAAAACAGAGGTGCCTGGTTCTAGAAAAAATTGGTGCAAATGTTTTTTGAAAAGCGTAGCTCAGTGGTCGTCAGGATCGATATGAGGTTCGCTTGGAGTGGGGTGACTGGTGCCAGGGTGTCGTCCTTCTGTTGTTCATTTGTGATGCTGAGGTGGTTGCAGATTCTCTCAGTGGGGATGGTGGTGGTCGAGTGATAGGCGAAGAATACGTTGGTGACGTGCTTGTCGGTGCGGGCGTTTTGTGGTGTGTGAGTTTTAGGAATGAGCTGTAAACTGTTAAACTCGCTGAGGCACCAAAATAGGATGTATACGCGGAGGTCTGAACCACTTACCTCGAATGTCCTGCCTGCCGGTGTAGGGTCGTTCGGGGCTTTCGTTTTCTTATGTCTGCAACCTCTGCTGAGCATGTCAGCCCATACATTTGATTCGCCTTCGACATTCTAAGATGAATTTATAACATGAAATTTCTTCTTGCCATTGTTGTATTTTGGCATTATTGAACTCTTGTTGGTCCAGATATGTCAGCGATCTGTGGTTGGAGAAGATGACAAAGAGGCAGTTGCGGAGGAAATAATCAAATTTTAATATTGCCCACTTTACTGCATATGCCTCTCGTTCCGTTGTGGATTCTTGCATTAAGATTGCTCCACGTGCGACGTCACTGGCATCGGTGGTGAGTGTGAAAAGTTTGGAGAAATCCGGAAATGAGATGACGGGTGGCGAAGAGAGACGGTCCTTTTTTTTTTTTTTTTTGAAGGCTCTGTCGGCATTTTGCGTCCAGGTAAATGGTTTATTAACCTTGTTGAGTTCGTGTATGGGACCCATAATTTTTGAAAACATATCTGACCTGATTTGTTCATGAAGACGTGTCTCTAGAAATTGTCTGATCCACACTAAATGGTCAATAAGACTTTGTAATTCCTTTTTTGATGTTGGAGGTTTAATTTCCCTGATGGCACGAACGTATTCTGGATCAGCCTTGAATCCTTCGCTGTTCACTATGCGTCCGAGGAATTTTGCCTCTGATGCGAGGAAGGAACATTTATCTGGATTCAGCTTGAGTCTGAATTTTTGGAGGGCAATAAAAAATTGTTCGAGGGAGAGTATGTACTCCCTAAATGTCCTAGCGTGGACCAGGTTGTTGTTGACATAGGAAGAAATGTTGTCACGAGATGTGACCGTGGCTAGGGCTTTTGCTATGCAACGGGAGAAGATTTGCCCGGCAGATGTAAGGCCAAAGGCCAGGAGCGAGTATTGATAGCATCGGTCCTTCCATGTAAATGCTGTTTTGTATCGGTCTCACTTGTCGATCACAATTTGCCAGTAGCCGCTGCGTAGATCGAGGGAAGTGAAATATCTATTGCCTTTGCCGATTTTGTTGAACAAGTGGTTGATCCTTGGCATTAGGTAAGGGTCAAGATCGACCAAGACCTTGTTGAGAGTTCTTTTTAAAGTTAGCTGATTTAACGCCGAATCGATCCGCTTTTTTTGCGTACGGCAAATACAGGGCTATTGAAGCCTTTGGGGTCGCCAGTTTTCAATGATACCTTCATCAGCCATGCGCTTAATTTCGTATCAACATCTGCTTCCAAAGCCTGGGCAATCGGGTGTTGTTTCTGGCTGTGAGACTGGCCGTTGGTTGGTATGTGGATGGGTCGGATGAATGTGCCTTTGCTGCTGCTTTTGGTGCCGATAACTTCAACGTAGCGAATGAGTAAGTTTGCAGTGGCCTCTAGTTCATCTCGATTTGGGTGGTTTGGTAGCGATAGCCCCATGCTAAGCTTTAGCCAGGTTAGCTTTTGATCCAGTGTCTGGAGTTGGGCTGTAGTTCCATAGTAGGTTGGTTTTGGATGATGTCAGCTTGGGCGCCATATGCTGGATCGTTGGTTGACAGTGATATGATTGCGGCTGTGTGTGTTGTGTAAAGTGTGCGTCTGAATTCTATAGTTGCATTTTGGTTGTCAATTAGGAATCGAGCGTGTTGTGACATAGGATATTTTGTTCGATCAGGATCGGTGTAGTTTGGGTAGTTACCAGCACGCTAACCTTTTTGAATGTGGGTAAGTCTCGACTGCCGATGGTGATGGCGCAAGTCAGTTCGCCAAGGGCGGTGGTGCTGCCGTTGATTCCTTTTACTACGACATCGGAGCGGGTCATGTGTTTCTTGGCTTCTCTAGGTAACTGAGATATTGGTAAGATGCAGGTGGAGCATCCAGATTCTAGCATTGCAACGCCAGAGAAGGTGATGTCCCTGAAGTTGAAGGTGGACTGGACGAGCGGTGAATGGTGAGCGAGTCCTTGAAAGTTGAAGGTGTGATGGCTGACGTAGGGGCACGGTGAACGAGGCATCACATCTCGTCCTGCCCGAACCGAAAATCCTGTTCCACATCATTTATGGCTTGTATATTATCATTCGTTGCAGCGATATGGGCCTGTGCCCGAGTGCGAGGTGGGTGGCGATATAGGCAGTTGCGACCTCTGAGGTAGTTCTTGCACACGCTGATTCGTGGTGTGTGCTGATGGTTTCTGCGTGTCAGATGGTGGCCATGTTCGGGAGGGTTGGTGAGGCCTGTCTGCTGTGGGTTTGGTTGCCTGCTGGGTCGGAGTGGCGTGTTTTTTTTGGTTTGACCACTGTGGTTTCTGTGTGAAATACACAGTGTCGTGCGAAGTCATGTCGTTGGATTTTACACCGCAATCAAGGTATCTTTGAGCTTTGGAGGCAAGTCAATGGCTGAATAGTGGTTGTCCATTGTCTTGACAAGATGTGGGTAAAGATTTGAGTTCCAAATTTTCACCTTTTCGCTCATTAGCATAGTCTGATGATGGAAATAAGTCCATCGACTATTAAGTCTGTATTTGTTTTTTATGTGGACGGCTGCCTCTCTAAGGGTGTTTTCAAGTCAACCTGCGAAGTCTGTTAATTTTTCGCCGTCTCGCCATTTCAGATCCCAGGCTTGACTAAGGTATTGGAAGTTAGTCATCCGGCTTCCGTGGGCTGCTAATAAGTATTCCGTCAGTCGTTCGAAGATGGATATGTCTTTTTTTGAGTTAACCATCTGCTGAAAAATACTTTGGTCCAGTAAATTTTTAGCAGACTTGACGAATTCGCATTCCAGGCTAGTATAGGTGCTGAGTTCTGGCGTGATGTGGATTGTATATGCTTTGTTTAGAGCCATGATGAATCGGTTCACGTCATGTCCACGGTGAAAAGTTCTCTCTAGCTTCAATATATCATGTATAGTTTGTTGGCACATCATTAAGCTGTAATCGTCGTTTGTTTGAGTGGTGGGAGGTGTTAAAGTAGTTGATTTTAGGGCAGTCAGCATGTCGTTTATGTTGGTTTGAATTTCTTGTATCATGGCTTCGGAAGGCTGTGTTGGTCCTGTTTTCAAGTTGAATAGTAGTGTTTTCTGTTCCCTGATGAGAGTAAATAGTTCGGCTGAGGTGAAGCTCATGTAGTTGTCCATATTTCTCTTGCTGTACGCTTCTGACAACAGTGTTATAGACAAGCGTATGGTTGTAAGAAAAAAATACGACAGCAGCAGAAATAAATATGTGATTTATTTCAATAGGAATGTGTGGTTTTGGGACAGCTACCTTATGGTATAGTTCATAAGCCGGCTGCCGACCTGGGTTGATCTCTCATAGTAGTTCTCACTGGTTGGTGTGGCGCTACTGCTGCTGACTGACCGCGACAGATCTCTTCCCTGGCCTCCTGTTGACTGCTGTTGTACTTCCCGATGTGACCCCTTTTATGGCTTGACAGGCTCGTAAAACGACGCGAGTATAATTAGGAGGAAAGCATTTTTATTGGTCGAAAAATAGAAACACTTTAAAATATTATTTTATTTTTTGACCGGAACTCGTGCGTCGGCTTATGCGTAGACGACGATAATGGTCATTTTGTGATGGGGCCTTGTCCCGTTCACATCCAGCTCTCGCTCTTAAGTATGTTAGTTTATATGCCTGTAAATCAGCCGAGATATGTCTTATTTTATTTTATAACAATTGTTTCATTTGAAATTCATTTTCTTTTATATTTAAGCTTTAATTTATAAAGTACATTTTCATAGCTACTTATTCTTGTCTTAAAAAAGATAGTTTGGTTAAAGTGTGAAAATAATTCTTAAACATACATTTTTTTTAATAGTATGAAATTGGTATGAATTTAAAAATCTTTAAATGTTATCTAAAGAAACTTTTTACTTTAATAATTTATACTTAATTTCTACTAATCATTATTTTGTCTTCCACAAATGTTTAATTTCAAATGCTAATTATTTTTCTTTAGTTTTTGAACATAGTGGTACATTGAAAACCTAAAGAATAGTAATAGTACATTTATTCGTAATAATTATAATTGACTTGTAATATAACCAAAATAGTCCAAACTGTAGAAATATCTTCATCACAAGCTTTTGGAGATTTAGCAAGACATATTGTTCTTATAGATATCTAAATACTTTTAAAAACATGTAAATTTAAAAAAATAAATTTCTATGAAGCTTCTGTAAAACATTTTGTTGAGAAATATACTTATCATGGACATCCATATTTGGTGTTTTTTTGACAGCCTTCTATCAGGCACCAAATGGTACAATATTGAAACGTATGCGTACCCCACGAAGGCCCCATCGAGAACTTGAATTCTACCGTCTCGTTTTTGAGGATGAGAGCACGGATCCGATTCTGAAAGAACTGAAAAATTTTCTACCTAAGTATTTGGGAACATTCCAGATTGATCTTTTTCCTGATGGTAATTAATTTTCAAATTATTCTTGCATTGTTCACAAGATTATGAACTGAAGTGTCCTACTTTGTATTTTTCTAAATAATCAATGGGGAGGATGTAGGATTTATTCATCTTATCATGGGACATACTAGTAACAATAGCAACAATAAGATCAATAGCTGAATAACGACACTAGACTCTAAATGTTATGTGTTATCTCCGTAGTAACTAGGGTCAAATCAATTCATAACTTCTACATTCTCATAATGTTGTTAATATAAACTGAATGCAACATTGCAAATATTAATACAAAGTGTTTAAAATTTAGTGTCCAAATTAGAATTATTCTAGTTAAAAATTGGATAAATTTTGCTATTGGTGTTTTAAAATGAATCAATCAAATATTTTTGCATTTTGAAAATCACTTATCAGAATATGTTTATTGATAATTTTTCTAAATATCACTTGAATCATAGACTATATCAGGAAAGTTTATTCATTTCCATTAATTATACAGACTATAGTTCTTTTGTTGCCAAGCAATCTAATTTTTTATTAGTTCAATAAAAAGTTTTTCAGATGACTTTCAACTAACATTTCATGATCATATCGTATCAAAAAATGTTTTTTCTGTTATAAGATATGGCTCAACATATATACTTACAAATTTACTTGCCTGGGTTTTAAAAATGCTTCTTTAATCTTTGTTACCAGAATTTATTTTATTTGATCTTCATTTAAGGTAGCAGTTTATCAAATCTAGAATAAAATGATTAACAAAAAAAAGGGAGACAGAAAATAGTTTTGCTTGAGTTTTATATTATTACACTGCCAAATTGTGTAATATGGAATTCATTTTTAGACAACAAAGACATTTTTAGAATTTAAAAATGTAATAAAAGAGATTAACAAATTAACACGTAAAATTTCAAGAAAACTATATTATTGGTTTTTCATTATTGCACAATAAACATTTTCTAGATCTGTTTTAGTTTTTCAAAATACTAAAATATTTTATTAGTTTTTGAATATTTAGTGTACTAACAGACTCTTAATCTAAAGAAAATGACATTTATTAGAGGTTGGAGGTATGAACAAGTTTTTCAGAGCTATCTTCAGAATATAGTGGCTACTTTTTTCTTTTTTTGAAAGATATTAATCCCTTGAATGTTTTCAAACATTTTTCCAAATTTATGCAATTTTTAGGATTTGATTGAGAGCCATATGACATAACAAGTAAAGATATAAAATTTCTAATAGTCAAAAAATTTGAATGCCATTGCATTACAGTTCAGTCAAATATCAGAGTAGGTTAGGGGTTAAGCAGGGTTAAACCCACATAAAGATGCTTTTTTAATGAAAGAAAAGAATATGAGCATGTTTTTTTTAATTATTAAAAAGATAGTACTAACCAGAACATTAGTCATAACAGAAATCATTGTAATGTTTAGATCAAATTTTATTCATGTATTATGGAGTGTGGCTAACAGGGCTGGTATGTACTAACCCTGACCCCACCCCCGTCAGCTATGCTGGGTACGATAGTAAACTACATCTAGCAGAAAGGACTCTTAGTGGGAGGTTTTGAGGAGCATGGAACTACCTCTTAATTTCTGTTGTTCCCAGGTTCACGCCCGGTGGGTGGTAGCTATGGGCAAATAGTTTACCTCCAATCTGGGATCAAAACACTACAAAAGGGTAGAAATATATTTTTGTAGCAAAGGTGTCAGAAATACATTTTCATGATTAAAAAGTTGTCAGGAATGCATTTAAAAAAATAAAAATTGCCAACGATAAATTTTTGTAAAAGAAATTACCAATATTCACAAGGAAATTAGCTAAACTGTAATCTGCATTTTTTCACAAAACAATTTCACCCATGTCTTGTGTAGGACATTAAAATACTACCAGACATAGCAGAGTAAAGCAGATGAATTAAAATCTAATTTTTCATATGAGGAAAACTTCACTTACATGCTATCAGCTTATATGATAATACTATAACCTATGTGTTTATAGTTAGAATGATGCCTTTAGGAAAATGATATGGTTTCTCTAAACGAACAACCTATCAAAATTAAAAATAGACATGTTTAAACAACTAATAAAAAAATCATAATTCACAAACTGTTTACACAAAACACTATGCCTAAACTACCTGTCCATACAAAATACCTCTAAAGTTGCAATATATAGAATGCACATTTATAAAACCAATTCCCACAAACTACAAATTCCCTTCAATGAAGCCACCTGTTTGCTGTGGGTGGTGATCCATGATGCCTGAGGATGGAGTCCTGGTGACTAAGTGACTCCTGATTTGGTATAAAATGCCAGGAGTTTCCATAACACGTCACTTCGGTCCCTACCTGGGATAGATGTGTAGATGGAATAGCCCAATCCAATCCAATCTGCTAGTCACATAGTGGCAAGGGTTAGTTGGGATGAAAGATAATGGCTGTGACACAGCTGCGAATTCTTACACGATACTATACTTGGGTAGATATGGTGGTGAAATACAGGTGCTTGTATCCACTTACAGTATGATTATACTGTCTGTGTAGCCTTGGCAGATCAGGGCAAATGTGATTAGTTTCCCCTGATCTCGACCCTTAAGAACAAACGCCAAGGTGGGTGGTGAGCACAGACAGTGAACACAAAATTATATGGCTAACTCTTATAAGCAAACCAAGAGACAATATGTAAATTCAAAAACAAAAAATGACAATGAAATATCAGGAAAAAAAATTTCCAATTTTCATAGTTATAGAATCATTAGATGGTGAAATAACAAAAGTATCACCTTTTTGTGTTGTAAAAGGTTATATCAGCCATGATAGAACCAAAATCTGTAAAAAAAATAATAACACACTTCTAATTCTTGTAAAAACCAAAAAAGACGCAGAAAATTTACTAAAAATCAAGCAAATAAACATGAAAGTAAGAGCTTACTCCCACCAATATCTTAATTCATCTAAGGGGAGGTAATAAAATGCCCAGAACTGTCACTCTGCTCACCAGAAGAAATTAAAAATGATGACATCCTATACAAATATTGCTAAAATATCAAATCATCAAAATGACATCCAAGAGGACAATGCAATAAGAAACCAAGACCTTACAACTCTAATAAATGATTTAAAAAGTTTAATAGAACTACTAAAATTTAGTATATCACACATAAACCAAACTCTTATAGTCAAAACAAATCCTATCCCATCAACCTCAAACAAAAAAGAATCTATACAAATAACTCTGAAAACACCAATCCAAAGTACAAAAATCCTTCAAGAAGTAGAATCCTCCAAACATTCACAAGAGAATCAAAAGGTTCATAAAAGAAATAACACAACCCAATACATCATTGAAGAACCAAGAGAAATGGACATAGATGAACAAAACTCTATCCCATCTCAAGTAGGGGAATGGTCATCATCCAGACAAAGATCATCAAAAGAACTTAATGGAAAAACAAAGAAAACAAGATCAAACAAACAAGCAGAAACAAAAGACCTTCAAAGACCAAGATATGACAAGAAACAAAGTGCTAACAGATCTGAGAGCATATAAATTATGGACTCTTCACCCACTAAACATAAACCAGACAAGTAAAAACTCATAACACCCTAATACATAAACATGATGCAAAAAATTATGATGGAATTGTCAAGGCCTAAATGCAAATATAAATGAAGTACTCCCACTTATAACATATCAACTTCCTGCCATCATTTGCCTTCAAGAATCTCTCCTAAAATGTAATGGTAAGATAAGAATAAAAAACCATATTCAATATAACTACATACATGACACTCAACAGAGCGCATCTGGGAGTGTATCGATCCTAATCAGAAATAACATCCCCCCCCCACCCAAAGCTAAATACTTCTAGAAACCAATCTACAAACAGTTGCTGTAAAAACTACCCTACATAGAACAGTTAACATCTGCTCTCTTTAGATCCCACTGCACAATCCCATAAAAGAAACTGATCTAAATAAACTAACAGAACAACTACCAAAACCATTCATATTATTAGGTGACTTTAAGTCACAATGCAGATCCAAGAACTCAGACAAAAAAGGGAAAAACCTGGGAAATGTAATTAACAACAATGACTTATGTTTACTAAATGATAGGTCTAATACATATCTACATACTGCATCAGGTACATACTCAGCTAGTGACCTATCACTGTGTGACCCCTCTATTTTTATGGATTACAATTGGCAAGTTCTTGAGGATTCATGTGGCAGTGATCACTACCCAATTATACTGAAGAGTTCAGAACCAACTGAAAACCATCTATCTCAATGAAAACTTAAAAAAAGCTGATTGGAGGAAATATAATAACCAATGCTGATACCAACAAAGATGACAAACAAAAATCTATTGAATATTTCACTGAAACATTAATAGCAATTGTCAGAAAATGTATACCAAAAAGCAGTGAATCAAATAAACATCAAATACCATGGTTCAATAAGGTTATGTAGAGCAGCACTGTAAAAATTTAATACTCAGCCTACAACCCATAATTTAAATCTGTTCAAACAAAAAAGAGTAATAACATGTAGAGCCATCAAAGAAGCTGAAAGAAAATCATGGAGAGATTACATAAATAAAATAAACTCCAATACGAAACCAAAAAAATCAGTAATATGATAAGGAAAATCACTGGCAAAATTCTATCACTTCCTCTAAATTACCTTTCTCAAAATAACATAAAAATAACAAGCAAAAAGGATATAACAAGTCTACTTGCCGAAACCTTTAAAAAAATTCCTCCATTGAAAACTACAAACAACAATTCCAAAAAGTTAGGCATAATGCAGAAAAAAAATAAACTTAACTCATACAACAAAGATTACAACCATCCTTTTATCCTAAATGAACTTATAGATGCCATAAGCAAATCACATAGTACAGTCACTGGCCCAGATTAAATTCATTATGAATTTCTTAAACAACTTCCTACAAAATCCTTAAAATATCTGCTAAGCATCTTTAATAAGATATGGTTTAAAGGAAAACTACCAAATAGGTGGAAACAAGCTACCATAATTCCTATACCAAAACCAGATAAAGACAAATCAGAGCCAAAAAACTTCCAAACAACATTAACATGTTGCATATGCAAAAGCCTAGAAAGAATACTAAATAAAAGAACTTGTACCTCAAATCTAATGTTTTAATTACCAATCTCCAGAGTGGATTCCAAAATAAGAGGTACCATAGACAACATAGTCTGCATAGAAAATTTCATTAGAGAGGCTTTTATTAAAAAAGAACATACAATAGCCATTTTATTTGATCTAGAAAAGGCCTATGAGACAACATGGAAACATGGAATAATGAAAGACCTATACAATCTGGGATCAAAGGGCAGATTACTCAATTTGATAAATAATTTTTTGTCAGAAGTTTCAAAGTTCGGGTAGGATCAATACTCTCAGACTCAAATATCCATGGAGTTCCACAAGGTTGCATCTTGTCCATCGCTCTTTTTAATATAAAAATTAACAATATTGTTAATTGCTTGAATCAAGGAGTCAATGGCTCATTATACATAGATGATCTTTTGATCTGCTACAGATCAAAAAATATGCACACTGCAGAACAACAACTGCATGTATGCCTAAATAAACCAATGGACTATTGAAAACGGTTTCAAATTCTCCCCAACCAAAACAAAGTGTATCCATTTCTACAATCAGAAAAAAATACACAATAATCCAACTCTTAAACTTGAAGGAACCAAAATTGAAATGACTGAACAACATAAATTTCTGGGAATCTTTTTCGATAAAAAACTTACTTTCATCCCCCACTTAAAATACATAAAACGGAAATGCTTCAAAGCATTACAATTACTACGGGTTGTGGCTAACACTAACTGGGGAGCAGATCACATATCACTCCTAAAATTATATAGAACTCTAATAAGAACTAAATTGGACTACAGATGTTTCAAATATGGGTTGACCCAGAAATTCTATCTAAAAACCCTTGACCTCATCCAACATGCAAGATTAAGACTGGCTCTGGGTTCCTTCAAAAACATCACCCATAGAAAGTTTATACATTGAAGCCCATGAAGCACCATTAAAATTGAGATGAAAAAGACTGGCATTACAATAATATCTAAATCTCAAATTCTGCTGAACTAACCCTGCCTACCACTGTACCTTCAACTCTAAATACAAAAATCTGTTTGATAAAAAAGAAAATGCTATCAAACCTTTTGGCCATTACATGAAAAATCTGATCAGCAAAACAAAAATAAATCCAACCCTAATTCTTAAAACCTCCAACTCAAAAAAAAAAACACCCTGGTTAATGAAATACCCTATGATTCTACTAAATCTTAGTAAATATCCTAAAATTAATTCTTATCTTATTACATGGAAGAAATCCATAATCTTCTATAAGCTTGCCCAAATCATAAGCATATATACACTGATGGCTCTAAAATCTTGGACAGAGTTGGATGCTCTGCTATCCTTAACAACATAACAATGCAGAAAAGATTGCCTGTCTTCAGTGCAGAAGCCTTAGCCATACACTTGGGTTTAGATATTATAGAATCCAGTGGGTCAGATGGATTCTTCATCATCTCAGATTCACTAACCATACTCACAGCTCTGAAGAATAAAAACCTTAATAAATAAATTATTAAATAGGATTGACTGTATTTATAAGAAAAAAATGCTGTAATAGACCTATGCTGGATACCAAGCCATATTTGCATACAAGGAAATGGAAAAGCTAACAAAATGGCAAAGGAATTACTGAACATGGCCTTATCAAATGTAAAGGTGCCACACACCAACTTCTGACCCACCATAAACATGACCATTAAAGAAAAATTTCAGCAATTATGAAACAACTGTGTAAAAAATAAACTTAACATCCAACCAATCATCAGTGAAAGACTGTCAAGTTACAGAAAGATAAGGAGAGAGGAAGTAGTTCTAGCCAGACTCTGTATAGGACACACATACATAACCCACTAATATCTACTAAAAAATGAGGAACCACCAATATGTGTCCCATGCCAGGAACCATATATTGTTAAACACATTCTACTAAATTGCTGTAACTTTTAACAAACCCGAATCAAACACTACAAATTGGATAACTTTAAAGGATCTATTTGAAAATACCAATCCAAATAACATCATAAATTTCATAAAAGAAATTGGGCTCAACAGGAAAATATAAAAGAAAAAACTGTTTACCAAATCTGCTTACCTACATTATTTTGTAACCAATTTTTGAAGGGAAAATTATTTCCAGCAATACATTTAACTCTTGACAAAATCTCCCTTTACAAAATATGTCAATGAAACCTGATCTACAAAATGATTCCTTATAAAGAATATGTACTCTATTCATATGAACCTATTCAAAAATTGTTGTCAGTATTAAATAACCCTTTGAGGTTGATATGCTGTTAAATTAAACAAACCAAACCCACTCCTGCCAGAGTGGGAGCAGGCAGAGCTTTATGAGCCTTGCTATCTTATCAACATTTGCTTTTTTCTACTTACATTTATATACATTACAAATTAAACTAATCACAACTGACTATTAAAGGATGAAAAATTTTCAGATTTGACATTTTGTGGGCTCCTTTTTTTTTTTTTTTTTTTTTTTTTTTTTTTTCAGCCAAATCTGTAAATTTGTTTTGCTCATGCTAAGTCTTGAAAAATACTACATAAAATTCACTATTTTTTATCTATAATGTTGAATGCATTAAAATTATTTAACAAGAAAAATCTCAGATGTTAAAAATTGCCACAAAATATTGCTGATATATTTAAAATGGAATAATCTGACATATCTCTAATTTGTATTTAGATACATTGTATTTATTTACAGTTTTTCTAGCTGAATTGTTCACCTGTATTGCATAGTTTACAATAAAATTTGTATTTTTTATGAATAGTACCATCTAAAAATTGAAATGTAGTAGAGTGGGAGGGCCCTTTATCATAGATTTTGGGAGGAGATACAAAACCCTTGCATCAGCCCTGGTGGTTAATAAAGTAGTATTGAGAGAGAAAATTAAATGTCTCTTAAAAGATTTTGGATGCATCCCCACAAAATGGCCAGGTATTAACAATCAATAACATCAAATAAAATATTTTACATATATTTTTTCACCAACAATAATGTTCAATAAAAACATAGAACACATATCAATCACCATCACAAAATATCACAAATGCAGGAAAAGCAGACTGTCATATCTTTAGAAGATCATTTTCAGTATTATGGTCTAAACAATAGCATATGGTTAACCATGAACTATTGCACCTTCATGTAAAATATGTAAAATCTCTGGTCCATGCCTTAATTGCCTGAGAGAGCCTCAAAAATGAATTGAAAAACAAAATTCCTAAAATATCATTAGTGATATGATTTCTTTCAACAAAAAAAGTATCCAGTAGATTTTATGACATGACCAAAGTACCTCCAACTTCTGAATTTATCATACTAGTGTTGTGATAAAGCTAGTCTGTATAATTAAATGAAAAAAACAATTTTTAAAAATTATATATATTATTTTTATTTTATTTATATATATATATATATATATTATTTTTTATTTTTAGAATATTTCATACAACTGGGAGATGTTACACACTCTTTTGATAGACCATGCATTGCTGATATCAAGATTGGAAGACATACTTACCACCCAACAGCTACTCCTGAAAAGATTGAATATGAAAAATTAAAATACCCTAAACTTCCATATATTGGCTTCCGAATTGGTTTTAGAGTAAGCTTTTTCCTAATGCGACATTATTTTATTGGGAATTTTGTTTTTACGTTGAGATCAATTAAAAATAATTCAATTTAACACTTATTAAAGTTTGATACAATGAGTTCAGTCCATCTGGTTTTATATTAAGAATTGTTTTCCCCAAAAAATATGAGTGAAATGTTTTAAGAAAACATTTATTTTCACAAATAAATTCTTAAAAAAAATGTCTTTATTTTGGAAGTTTCTGTGCTGTGACAATCACTAAACTGAATTAACATAAATTAGTCAAATGGTGACCTTCACAAAATTTCTTCAATAAGAATATCCACTTTGAATATTGATAACAAATTTAGACCATATTAAAGCTTTAAAACTACAAAGTAGGTACAAATACATTTCACTCATGAATATTTTTTCAATTCACTATATTGCATAAGCTGATGTTTTTTTCACAAAAATAATACATTTGCTTAACTCAATCATAAATACAATCTACTAATGATGATAGGTGAGAATTATGATGATTTTCCTTTCTGTTCAGTAATTCTTCCTAACAACTACAAAGTTCTTTATTGTAAAATTTGATAAAGAAGGAACAGTTTATTGTATTCCTTTTATGTTTAGGTTTACATCTAAGTCTAATAAAACCTAAAGAAAATGATAGATAAAGGTGAAATCACATGTAGATTCTGAATGTGAAATATTAGTGTTAATTGCTCATTTTAGAAATAGTTATTCTTTTTGCTGAGGATCAGTAATTTAATAAAAAAAAAAAAAAAATTACTGTTTTCAAACCTATTTTCAACGTGAAGGGAGATAATTCTGGAGCTCACCTATCATTGAAACAATGTAGTGAAAGTCAAATAGACTACTTTTAAATTATTGTTAACTTTTTTTTAGGTTTATCGACCATGCTCAGAGGTTTATGAATTTCATGATCATAAAAACTTACTCAATCTGGAGAATGCAGAAATTTTAGAAAAAGGTAATTTTTTAAAATTTTCATTAAAAATGTTAAAATACACAAAGACATATGACAAGCACTAGATAAGCAGATCTATTTTTATTGTCTTTTTACACTTAAAAATTTGTGTTTATAACGCATTGATGAGAACAAACCACTGAAAATATCAAGAATCCCTTCCCTAAAATTGTGGTATTTAGTCAGTTTTTAAAAATGGGTTGGGCTAAGAACTTTTAGTACCTTTTTATATATAATATATATTATTTATATAATATATTTTTATTTACTTATCTTGGTCTTTTCAAAGGAATATGAACCAATATAGATATTATATTAATCCTTTCAAATGTTTAAATGAAATTTAAAATATATTTTTGTTAAAATCAGATATAATGACCTTTAATTTTTTTATGATAAAAGACAAAATTTATTTATACATAAACAAATAAAATATTTTACTCAATATTTTGTAATAGAATGATTTTAAATAACAGATTTTACATGGATCAGAATATATTTATCTCCCCTCCTTTGGATTTTTTAAGGGTGAAATTGTTTATTGCATATTGTCATTATCCTTGTATTAAGTAAAAATGACATTTTGGATGAGCTGTCAGAAATTATTTATAAGGTCTTTTTTCTTGAGATATTGTATTTTAGTTAGGGAAAAATTCAAAATAAATCTCGCTGACTAATTAAAATGACAGTTTTTCTTAAGTAAATGCTGCAAAGGTATATTTCCTTAACACATTAGAATCTATTATTTTTGGAATATAGTTGTATATTTATACAAAGAGTATGTTTCCTGACTTATGATTGCTTTGAGTAAGAAGATATTTTATAAATCATTTTGGAGATAAAGCAAACAGTTCAAAGTTCAACATATGGCTGTTTATTTGTACATATTTATTTATTGATACATAAATACAGCATTATATTTTGAGTAATAACGAAGTGATCGCCAAAGGATTCATGGAATCCAACAAGTATAGATTATCAAAATCATTTCTAAAAAAAAATGCAAAAGCAAAAAACTACATTCTTGATGAATATAAGACTGAAATTGTTAAAATGTTAACAATTCTGTAGTTGAGTGATCTTTGGGTAACTTTTCTCAGCATGTTTGCTTCTTGATGATTTATGTTTGGTTTTATTCTGTCATTAATATGATTAATCTGTGAACTGCCAGGTTGACAATATTCCATACCTTTTTAATTTTTTCATATTTTAGTGTGGAGTGAGTAGCCATGCTTAAATGCAAAGTAAGTCACAGTTGAAAAAAACAAGATTGATAAAGTTTGCAATAAACAATAACAAGAAAAAGAAGAACAGGGCAAAATAGAATAATATAAAGCAAGAAAACAATATATGCAAGGCAAATCAACAGTAATAAAGCAAAGCAACTGTAATATGGCAAAAAGTTCAGACAAGTGAACATAGTGTTCTGACTTCAAGTCATTTCTAACAGATGCAAAAAAAAACATATACTTATTTCTTTTTTTTTTTTTTTTCTTTTTTTCTATGGCACAGATTCACATATTAACTTTAATATAGAATTTTTGCATTATATAAGTATTAAAATAAAATGAAAATATGCAGAAAAAATTAAATATAATCATGTTTTTAATGTTTCTGCTTCTTTCAGGTCTAGGTAGTTACTTCAACCTACCAGAAAAATTACGTAAAGATGCCATATTGGCTATTCTTGCCGAACTGAAAGAAATTCGCCACTGGTTTGAACTGCAACGAACCCTTTCATTTTATGCCACATCACTTCTATGTGTATATGAAGGAAACAGACCATGTGAATTGCATCATAGCCATGTGCACGGAAGCCATGAAAGCAATAACACAGTTGGTAACAAAATAGCAGATGTCCAGCCTTGCCTCCACTCTACAAACAATGTGAGTAAAGAGTGTAACAAATGTTGCACTAATCTGATGACCAATGGTTATAGTTGGTTATCCCAATCCTCATTACCTCCAAATGATGGTTGTGTACAGGTGAAGATGATAGATTTCAACCATGTTTATTCAACCACTGAACGTGATGACAACTATTTATTTGGTTTGGACAATTTTATGAAATCTCTTGAAAAACTATTGAGTGATTATTGATCAGATACATTTTGTTTTTTAAGTCTTGAATTTTGAAATATTTTATGTATACTTTTTTTACTTGTTCTTTTTTGCTTTTTGAGAGACTCATTGCAGATATAACTTTTTAATATGGAAACTATAATATTTGAGATGAGTTAAACAGATCATTATATAAAGAAACATGACATTCTAACCAACTTCACAAATCATCTTAACTAATTATAATAAATTTTCATTAATCTTTTTATAAATATTTTAAATGCAATCACATAAATTTCCTTAAAAACATTAAATTAAAAAAATGATCTAAGTTATTTTTTCATAATCATTTTTAAGGGTAAATTCAAAATGCATATGATTAATAAAAAAAAAATTCAGTTTTGTTATCGTGTACATGCAGGACATGTATAGAATCTATTACACTTGACGTAAACTTGTCTATTTATATAAAGTATAACCTTTCCTGACTTCTGATTGCTTTAAGCAAAAAGGTATTTTAACTACTTTTTTATTTTCTGGTTTTCTTTGTGACTTTTAGATGAAGTGGTCATATTTCAAAGCTTAAAGTGTTACTGATGGTCTTTTTTTTTTTTTTTTTTTTTGATTTCAAGAAATCTGCTGAATCCTAGTGATTGAAATTGGGTGGTTAGGAATTTTCAGATCCTGTGATTTCAGATAAGCGAATAGATGCGTTATATTTTTAAAATTTCTTTGAGTTTAGGCAATTTGCTAAGTTCACTTTGGCATTGACACAGATGAGGAATAGGCAGACGATGTTGTATTAATCTTCTAAGTGATCTTGAAATCAGTATTTGAAATCATGTCTTTTATTTGGGCTTGAACACAAAACACTGGTGTCTGTGGGGAAATATGCAACTACCTCAGCTCCAAAGCAGACCATAAGTGGTTTTGAGTACTTTTTCCAGATTTAATAAAACTTTTATGGATTCTTATAATTAAAGAGGTAGACAGCAACTATCAGGACAACCAACTGGCTCATTCATTCACTTGTGTTGTATCTAGTGTAAAATGTATTTCAGATCTTAACCAGCCAAATGTCAGAGAAGGTGAACTATGGTGAATTACCTTCAAATTTTATATATATTCATTCCTTTTCTTAGAGTATAAGTATATATATTCCTTTTCTTAAGAGTGCCTTTTAATACACAGAAATAATAGTTGTGTATTATTTACCTATTTACAGTGCTATTTTTTGCTTAACAATTTTTCAAAATAGGTGGCTGATTTTTTTAATCTATGTAAGAATAACACCATGTTATCATAGTATATATGGGAATTTTTATTAATTTAAACATTATTATAGTTATACTTTGTATCCACTATAATATCAAATATAGTATCCAGTATAATAACATTTGAAGAAATAAAAATGTCCGATTAAAAATAAATCCATTAATTCTTTGTATTTGGAAATTAAAAATGAAATGGAAAATGCCATGAGTAAAATGTAATATACAGGTAAAGAGAAAAATAGGGAGAAATTGCAATCGATGCATGGAGAAGAAACTAAAAACATGAAAAATCTAATAAATAAAAGGAATTAAATTAGCACACTGATGAATTCCTTTTGAAAAACATAAAAGGAACAATAGATCTTGGGAACTTTATTACAAAATGGTGATATATTTTGAAAATTGCTGAGAATGTAGAAGAGTAAATAATACAAAAGTTATTTTTTGTGTGTGTGCATATATATATATGAAATGGACTAAGTCTGACAATTATTTTATTTTCTGTTTATACATTATTTTTATAGATACAAATATTTAGGTAAATACTCTGTTTATAATAAACAGTATTAACAACATTTACTGGCCTGAATGGAATCAAACCTGTATCCTACATGGGACCATCATAATGCTATGCCATTTAGCTTTCTTTGTAGCTAAATAGTATAGCACATCAGGTTAAAATGACGGTTCTGTGTAGGATACAGGTTCGATTCCTGTTGAAGGACATATTTTCTATGAAATTTCTCAGATATTCAGGCTGGTAAATATTGTTAATACTGTTTATTATAAACAGAGCAATTACTTAATATTTGTATCTATAGAAATAATGTAATAACAGTGTGTGTATGTATATATATATATATATATATATATATATGATATCACACATTGTATGCTGGTGTTAATAAAATGGAGCTCGAGGTAATATAACAGTTATTAAATATATATATATTAAAAAATATACATATTATTCCTCACTTGTAGCATGACCTGGAGTTTCAGGCAAAAACACAATCTCTCTCTCTCTCTCTCTCTATATATATATATATATATATATATATATATATATATATATATATATAAAGCATCTTTACCAATAATATATTTTGATAAGGTTAGTAAAATAAGTCAGAAAATGATATATTTTTAGTTATTATATAATTATTTAAAAACTGTAATTGGATTTAATCTTAGAGCCATTATTTTTAAAATTTAAGATTTGTCAGCTGAGCCAGGAAAAATTTGGTTGGTGCCATGTTTATTCAACTATGAATTATTCTGAGTTCAGTTATTTGATATACCAAATACCCAAGGTTTATTCTCTCTTTAATTTAGTAATACCCAATATCTCACTGGTGTTTTTTGGGGGTTTTTTTGTTTTGTTTTTTACCAGAAAAGAAAATTATGCATTCCATATTATACTGAAATTTCTATTTTTTTCAAGCCAAACTTCAAGTGATCATTGAATCTATAGATACATCACTTATAATGTTCAGTACTTTGTTCTTTTCATTTATATCTATCTTAATTTACTGAACAAATGTTATGTCATCTATTTTATATCAAATAAAAACAAAATTAATTCTTTACTTAATGATTATGAATATAAAAAAGTGTCTGAAAAAATTCATGTCAATATGCATTTCATATATAAAAAATAACTTTTCACTGATTAAATAAATTACAAATATGATTTGATAAAACCCCCAATATCTCATCTCATAAACATTATATATATATATATATATATATATATATATTTGTAAAATCTTTTTGTTGACTTAAAATACATGAAATTATATATGACCATGAAATACACAAGGATGAAGCTGTTAAAAAAATGCTTAAAAATTAGCAAAATTGCATTCTTCCTTTAATCAAGCATTCCTTTTTGTTCATCAGTTTCTGACATTTTTCAATGCTTTTTTTTAATATGCGAAAAGAATGGTGAGGGCTGTCTTTTGTGATTCTTTATATTTTCTATTATGATAATTGTAATTAAAATACAAAAATTAGTAAAAACTTTTGTTAGTATTTATGATTCTGAAATGCAAAAAAAATTTTTAAATTATATAATGTTGCTAAAAGACATACAACAAAATTTATCAAAATTAATCAGTTTTACTTAGAAGTTTTTATTTTTCATAATTGTTAATTATAATGGGTTTTTTAATGCTGTGCAAAAATCGTTTTTCAAAATTCAAATTACCAATAAAAAGTAAACAACAATTCAAATTTTCTGTATATTTGGTAATAGCAATTTTTTAAGCTATTTCTCATTTTTTGTAATAAGTGCTATGAATTGGGGTCTTTTTTTATTTATATAAGCATATGGACTAAGAGTAAAAAATAATATTTGTGTGTGTGATAAAAATATTGCATAAAATATATATGCATGAATTTCATTCAGCAATAAATTTTCTATTTCTTAACCAATTGTAATTTTTTTTTTTTTTTTTGACTTATAAGACTGACACAAAGCAATGTGTATGTCATTAATATTAACCTCTTTGCACCCATAATTGCTCAACTTATTTTAATTTGCATTTGAAGTGTAAACTATTTTCTCCATAAGGATATTTTTCTGCATTTGGAAAATTTCTTGATTTTATGAAAAAAAATTAACATTCAAAGATTGGAATATATTAAGTGATAAGAACATATTCTGAATATTAATTTTTGCTAAATGGGGGGAAATGTCTTTTTTTTTTTTTTTTTTTTTTTAAACAATTTCCACCAAACAATTTTAAATATTAACCCATTAACTGCAGCAGAAATTAATTCTTGTTATTTGCAGTTGAGCCACACAACTGCATTGACAAAAATTCTAATCGTTTTCAGTTAACAGGTTAATAGATTTTTTTTTTCTCACAATGTATCATTGCTAATAAACCTCAAAATTTTTGATAAAATTAGTTTCTTTCCTTTCCTGTTCTTTGGTGGGGGGAATCTTAAAAGCTAAAAACTTTTAATAACTCAATTGGAAAAGATTTTTGAAAATGTAATTTTTGTTGATCATATGCATTTTAAAACATGCATTAATACTAATGTTTACTGTTACTTTTTACAATATTAAAAAAGTGAATGATGTCAAATATTTTTGTATTTGCATTATTAAAATTTGATTTTTTTCTTACAATGTTTTCATATTTTCAAATTTCACTGATAATCAAACTCCCCTCCCAGTTGTGTTTGTGTCAGCTTAATTTTTTTTAAAGTCTAATTCCCCTTACTTTCTTAAAGACAGCTTATTCAGCAAATAAGTAAGATGTTGCCTAAGGATACTTAATCATGTTGCCTGTGTTAAAAAGTGTAAAACCAAAGTAAATATTGCTGCCACATTTGTTCTGATGCATCTGCTATGTATTTAGAGATTCTTGATAAAATACAAAGAAGAATCTGCAATATTATCAGTCCTGACTTGGCATCTCGGCTTCAGTCACTTTCCCACCAATGTAATGTAGCTTTCCTGTGCCTTTTCTTTTAATGGTAATTTTTCTGATGAGCTTTCCTCTTTGATACCTCAAATTTATGAATTTAAGCACAATACTAGATTGGCAGCTAGGTCTCATCATTTTACAGTTGAAATTGCTAGATATAACCATAACGTCTATGCTAACATTTTCTTCTCTCATACTTCTTACTCATGGAACTCTCTTCCAACTCTTGTTTTCCAATCAACTTTGATTTCCAAAAATTTAAATGCAATGTCAATCATTATCTTGCCATCTTAATTCCTGTTCTTTTATTGTTCTCTCTCTTTCCCCTTAATGTTTTTCTTTTTCTCATATTCTTTCACACCCAGTAACCTTTTGTGTCTTAGTAGCTTTATTGCCTTACTTGGAGTGAAATGATTAAAAAAAACAAAAACGTCTTGAATATACTTTTCAGTTTTTTTAGTTAGGTTTAAGTACCTCCACAGAAATGCAATATCTAAGGTTTAAAATGAATTTAAAAAATGAAAACTCTTTCTTGAAATTTTTTATTTTAGTTTTAATTTCAAGATTAAATTTCATATTCCCAATAAGCAAAATACTTTAGAAGTAGTTTTTTTTTTTGTTTTTTTTTTAGTTGCTGATTTTAACACCATTTTAGACATCTTTCATAACAATGTAATTCTTTTTATTAAAAAATCTTTCAGAAATAAAATATACTTTTTTGAAATTTTATTTCTGGAATATTAGCTGATTTAAAGTTTAGTTAATCTGATTTGAAACAAATATTACTTTAAGCTTAAAATATTGCAAAAATGCATTTCTTAACATCATGGTAGGTATTTATTTATAATGTTGACAGCTTGATTGACAGAAGTTTATTTAATTTTTTTCTACAGTGGACATATCTGTAAAAATTACTTGAGGAATATAATGTCAGCACCTTTTTTTTATATAATTACTAACTACCCAATAATCTTAAAAATTTAGGAAAATATTCTCCATAATCTAATGTTTTATTGAATTTTAGATACTTTGGCTTTAAATTTACTATAGTTATTGCTCTTATTTTCTGGTAATGTTGTGTATTGACATTCATATTTACAAATATCGGCATGTTTATACACACAAAAAATTTTTTTAATTCTTTTGAAAATATTCTAACTTGATGAATTGTAGTAAGCTTTTTCCATTTATGATTAGTAAATATAGTTTTTTTTGGGTTTTTTTATTTAGTAACAATATCACTTAAAAGGTACAAATTAATACAGAAAAAGAATGAAAACAATTCTTGTAAAAATTCATTTTTCATTGAAAAAAATTTTTCTTAAGGCAATAGTGCCCATAATATATTTTATTCATAAAACAATTAAATTTTTTTCTAATTAAATAATGCTTAGTTTTATTGCATTTTTTATTTTATACTTCAGAGCAGATTTTTGGTAACTGGGGTCCTGTTTAAAAAAAAAATGATTTAAATTCTCCAAAGACTTTTGCATATAACTAATATAAACATTAAGCAGTACAAAATTAATTTCTCAAAATTTCATATAAGTGGGGGGTTACAGATTTAAAAAAAAATGTTTCTACCAAAAGTTACTAAAAAAAAAAAAATATAAAATAAAATAAATTCTAAAATTTCATTTATTTCATTAAAATCTGACAATTATTTGATTTTTGCAAGAATTTCCATTTATTTCACCACAAAAAAAAAGACAAAAATTTTCTATACTAAACTTTGGTCCCTTCACTGATGCAAGAAAAACAAGATTTTTAACTTAAATTTAGAATGTTGTAAATAAGATCAAAAAATATAATTATGTGACACTATTTAGCTATGGTAATTGGCTAACTAATTAAGCATGGAAATTAAAAAAAACGAGAAATACTTAAGGCGAGAAGGAGCTATAACGAAAGACATACTGAGCGATGTTATTTTTTTTAACAAAAGAAAAATGGGTAAAGATTTTATTTTCATTTACGAAGAAAGGTATTTTTTTCGCAGAAGATAGAAAATTCGTAAGAAAAACAGGTATCGGATCCTGTCAGATATTAATTAATGTCATGAGATGACAAGGGAAACGATATGGATAAAGGATAATAAAAATTTGAATTCGGTCAGCGGCTTACAAAGCAGAATTCTAGAAGATAATCAAAACTGGGTCAAGCATGCGACCGAGAAAGAATTAGGTGAGACCACCCCGAAAAAAAAAAGAATAGCCAGTAATTATCTTTCGGAAATATCATTTGGTTCTGGTTCCCCACGAGGAGACCCATCTGTTGTATGTCCGGATCTAGAGATAGGATCCATTATTACTACCTGTACAAGCCTGTTGCCGACAGAATGCGATGGTGTTGAGACAAGAAAGACAAAGAGTTTAGTCAACCACCCAGTTAAATAGTTGAGCAGCGATAGTTAATGAGTCAGCGAAAATCCCACTAATGAATTCCAGGTGACCCCAGGATAAGATAATAATTTAATAGTCGCGAGGTGCAGTCCATAAGAATTCTGGCCGATAGAAAAGAAAGAAAGAAAAGGGAAGATAATTTTTTTTTCTTTGGGCGATAATTGTAAACTGAGGCCAGTCTAGCCACACCCATGCTGCCAAACGTTCATTGGCTGAGTGGTGGCGTGAGTGATGGGCGAAGGTGAATATATGAGAAAGAAGGGAAACCTGTTGACGCCCTCTGAGGGGATTGGTGTGAGATACCAATCTGAGAAAGGAAGAATTTAGGAGGACATTTCCCTTACGACCTCCAACCCCAGAGATGGGGAGAACCACTCTAAAACGGAAAGTAATTGACTTCCAAAAATGGGAAGTGATAAATTTTCCTGTCCGAAGACAAAGAAAATCCTTATTGCAGATTTGGAATTATCGAGGAACCCAAACCACGACAGGCCCCCACCCGGTTTTGGTCGGCATCCATATAAACGAACGTCCCTAGAATTTCAGACAGTACAGTGGCAGTGCAGTCACAGTTGGAGACGTATGCAGGAGCTGACTGAAAGATTTCCACGCATTCCGACTTAGACTTCTAACCAAAAGCATTTTCTTTTTTTTTGAAGAACGACTTAGACTCACACCACCAAAACAAGTTTTAACACATATCACCTGAAGATACCAAAAAGCAATTTATTGAAAAACGACTTAAGATATCAAGACTCGCTTAAGAAACACAAAGTGTCACGAATCCATAAAAGAAGCGGGTTGGGAGAAAGACGCAGTCCTGTATTCAGCAAACAGATATAAAGATACTTGTTATTTTTTCAACACATTTGAATCTTTTAAGTGTTTCATTATTTTTCTTTTACATACACTTGTGCGGTATCATCTTTGCCCCGGATTCAGCTTGCACTACGGACCGACGCCTGATTGATTTCATCTACCTAAGATCAAATCACAATGGGGGTAGGTTAGACTAGAAATCAAAGCAGTTACTTCGGTAACCAGATGTTGGAGGTGAGCTGGGAACTGCAAGGCTGATATCGAATCTAACCAGACATCGAACGTGACCAAGACAGCCAGAGGGGTTAGTGTCACACATGGTTCCGTGGTAAACCAGATTTCCATCCGAACCAGCTAAGGGTTAGATCATCACAGATGGTGCTGCAGTCAACCTAGGGTTAGAGGCGTCACAATTTGTGGCCGTGACTAGGCCTGACAGATGGCGTCACAATTAGCACCGCGACCAGCACAGCACAGGACAGGATAGGACAAGACAGGGACTCAGGGTAGCATCACAATTTAATAATCAAAAAATCCTTCGAACTTTCCTCTTTTTATTATTCTCATTTTTTAGCAAATCAGTGGATGTACCTAGTTAGGTTTTACTTTTTTTTCTTTAATACACATCATCACAGGATGCTTTTAATTCTGCAAAACCTCTCTCTCAGGGAGAAAAATCAGCTTGTGACTTATTTGAATCCTCAATTAGAAAAGATTCTTTTAAGATATTACCACTCTAACCCTTAATTCACATGGCTAACAGTCCCATGACTTAGAACCAAATATTTTTGTTGTTTATATGGAATTTCTTAATGTACACATCAATCAACTTTTGACAACCAGGTGCATTCTTTCTGAGGCTAACTCCCTAGCAACAGGTCAATTAATCACATTTTGACATCTGATATATTATTTTAAAAGGTAAGTGGCAAATATTTCCCTTGACCTAAAAATGGATTAAAGTTTAAATTGGCTGATAAATCAGATTTTAGCATTTGTTTTCATATTATATTAATCTTGGTCAGAAAATCCTGACTACCTAACTTGATAGAGAAGATGAAGGAAAAATGATTTTCATTACTCTTGTTCCAAGATAAAAACATGATTTTAATATAGTGGTAAAAGCCAAAAAGTTAAACTTAATCTATAAATAGAAAAATGCTGAAACTCATAAAGTGATCAATAAAAAATAAATCTGAAGAAAAAATTTTTTTGATCTGCTCTCTATTACCTGAATATCAGACACCTACATGTACTTGTAACAATTTTATAATCTTTTCCCTCCTGACCCTAATACTTATTTGGCAAAAACATGGTCAATGTCTAAAAGAAATAATTAAATCAAACAGGTTGACATTGCTATAACAGAAAGGGAATTTGAGTTTTCATATGGTTTATTTTTTGTTGTTTTTGTTCATAGATCTGAGAATTAAAACAGATGAATGTAATATCTCTTGAGGAAAAAATTATTTTTTACATGGAGTTCACATCTTAAAATATACACTGACTCCAGTCAAGGTATAACTTGTCTCCCACAATACTTCACAGAGAAACTACCACTGATATTAGAATATTTAGAAAAGTCTATAAAGCTTTTCAGTTTCTAACACATGGCCTGTAACTAATTCTCTTAAGTATCAAGGTGACTATCTCTAAATTCATTTTTGGATTGGTCATTTAATTCTTGGTAAGAATATATTAATTAGCTATTTTACTTACCTGTTGGCCTATTTATTGGGTTGTTTGGAAAGTCCATGCCAATTTTTAAGGGAAATTATAACTCAAAACAAAATTATGCCATTAAATATTTATTCAACTATATATGTACCATTTTGTTGCACAACCTTTCTCCATTTTTCCTTCAACTTAGATTCCATCTTTCCAAAATTTTGGTAGCTTCTCAGCAAAGAACTCATTAAGGTGTTTTTTATATCACCCAAAGAATCATTGAGATTATTTTGCAAGGACCTGAATAAATCAAAATCCAAAGGAGCAATGTCTGACAAATATGGCAGGTAGGGTAACACATCCAAGCCAAGCTGCAACAATTTTTGCTGGGTTGCCAAAGAAACATGAGGTCTTGCATCATCCTGATGGAAAATACCTTTCCTGTTTCACCAATTCTGTGCATTTTTCTTGAATTGCTGCCTTTAATTCATCCAGTTGCAAGCAGTACTTTTCAGAATGAATTGACTGGTTACTTGGCAGAAACTCATAGTACAGGATTCTTTTCCAATCCCACCAAATGCACAGCATGACTTTCTTAGGATGAAGACCTGCTTTTGACTCATGTTGCTTTCCCTAGGATCTTTTTTACTGAACATTGTTGTAAACAATCCATTTCTCATCACCTGTCGCAATTTGCTTCAAAAATGGTATATTGACCGCAGTATCAACTTTTACATTGCATGTATACAGAAAATCACAGATGAAATGTGATCCAAAAGATTCTTTTCAGTCAGATCATGTGGTACCTAAATATCTTAGTGATTTGAGTATCCAAGCTTCACTAAGTGCTCATGGATGGTGGATTTTGATAAATTTAGTATTTCTGCCAATTCCCATGTTGTGTAATGTGGGTTATTCTCAATCAATGTCTTGATTTGGTCGTCATCTGTAGCGAAAGTCTGCCTGAGCATTCTTCATTAATAAGGCTACACTCACCACCTCTAAACTTAGCGAACAATTTCCATACAGTTGTCAACTAAAGCACCTTCACTGTACGCAGCATATATTTTTTTGTTTCTTGCAAGGCATTTTTGCATTTATAGTAAAAAAGCAAGTGTCTAAAATACACCTTGTAATCTTCCATTTTCATAAGGATACGAAATTGGCATAAATTAAGTAATTTTAAACTTTCTTTCTCAAGAGATAGGTGTGCTCTAATCAGAAATGTAAGCATATTATATCTGTCAATAAATTTGACATGTTCTACTGTGCTGGAACAATTAAAAATCGGCATGAATATCTTGCAAACTTTCAGACAAATACCCCACTTCAACCAGATTTTAAAGTAAAATCTGCTTATATGGACATGTAGCATTCCTCTGAATTGAAAATGTGTCATTTCTTCAAATTTGTTTTTATTTGTTTCATTTATGATGTTTCTTTGTTTTAAGTTCTGTTAAATTGGTCAGTATTTATTTTTCACTTACATGTCATACAGTCATCTATGTTCCTTCAAGATTAGGTGTGGAAATTTTCACTCTGAGTAATTTTCTGTTGAATATTTAACTTTCCCAATGTCACAGTTTCATCTCTGCTGACTTGTAAAATCTTTCTATAAAGCAATTGTATAATTGCAATTTTAAAATTCTCTTCTAGAAACTTCTGGGTATAGACATGATTTTGTTTTAATGAATTGAATTGTTGAATAAATATTACTAAATAGAAGTTCCAGGATTCTAGTGTGATAGTTTAATCATAGGATGAATCTATGAAAAGCACACATACATCGCTATATGATAAATTGGGAGGGGGCAGAGTAAATCAAATTATTATTCAAATTTTTCTTGTTAAAAAACATCTTAGTAAATTATTTGCATTCAGGATTAAGGATTAATGTATATTTTGTGGTAGTTCAAGTTAGGCCTATATGAAAATAATAACTTCAGATTCACATTAAATCAATTTAATTTTTGTTTGAAACTCTTCAGCAAAATTAAGAATGAAGAATAAAAATGCATCTAAGTTATTCCTGATGGACAGTAATTTATTTTGAAAGTGAAAGAATCTGAATTACACTATCACCTTTCACATTGCTTAAACATACTGTGGCACATTTGCAAAAAATACATAGAAATCATTTTTTATCATTTACTGAAAGTGACTCTTCTGTTTCTTACTCTTTCAAAAGTGATTTGTATCAGAATTATTCCTAACAGTTTTTAATATTTTCCCCCAGAAAAATAGTTTTCATAGTTTAATTTTAGTCAGTAACATTAAACAGAATGTAAAAATAAAACAATTCTACAAAATCCATCCTTTTTTGGGGGGGGGGGGGGGGTATAATAGAGTTAAGTTTTTTTTTTTAAACCATCTCCTGAGATAAAATATCTTTTAATTTTTTATTATTATCAATAACTGTTTATAATTATTATTAAGATTTCATAATAAACAGAAATACAAATCATCAGAAAAATAACCAAAAATGTGTAATAAGAAATTTAGTGAAAGGCTCATGAAATATAGGTGGAAATTTTTATTAGTTGGAAAGTATTTGACTATTATTCATTTTTTGTTAATATTTCTTTTACCTTCTTTCTGTTTCTTTTTATCACAATTTCCAAAGAGAAAGAAATATTACATAAAAATTAATAATTAACAATGCTCTATTGAATAATAAATTTAAAAGTATATGACTGCTCTTTATAGAAAGAGGATTATATAAATCCTTGCCAAAATTTAGGTAACCTTGAGGTTGAGTATAAATATTTAGAAATATTTTGATATAATCAATCTAATTACAATGCTTACAGCTTTGTTTAATCTTGAAGAAAGATATGAAAAAGTATTTTGTGAGCTTAGAAAATGTCCTGGATTCATAAAAGATTTCACAAAATGTAAAATACAAATCCTTCATTTCTATTATTTGAGTATGAAAGCTCTAAATAGCTTTTAAATATCATGTAATGAAGTACCAAGTGGCTGACTGCTAATAATTTCTAATAAAAATTTATAAATAAGTCACATTTTGAATGCGCCAATCTGTGCATGAGTGTAAGTAATAAACAAATGTTTGTATGTAATGGAATTATAAATTAACAGATGCTTACATATTACAACCCATGACAAAAATATGGAATCACCACACTTAAAGAATATTCATTCAGCTTCTTTAATTTATAGCAAATAAACAAATTACAGGTATGAAGAAAATTTTTTTTTCAAGAATTCATGGATTTATTTTTAATCTGACATTTTTATTACTTCAAACATTATTATAGTGGATATTTCATATTTTAAATAGACTCTCCATTTTTATTTTCAAACAATGTGTATTTTGCTTAATAACTGAATATTCTAGCTTCAGCACATATACTGCAAACCAATTAAATTATTTAAATTAACTGCATTTTTTTACAGATTAAGTAGAAAAATCATGTAAACATATATAAATACGCCTCTCTTAATTTACAGATGTGTGTATGCATAACTGGATACAAATATAAATGATAAAACAGAACTGAACACAGAGCAAGTTTTTTTTATCATAATGGGACTTGAGATTTAAAATCAACAAAATTATACATTGCGACAGGACATAAGAAACTACCCAAACTGGAGAGCCTGCAAGAAGAAGCAATGTAAAAAAACATTTTGTTGTATTTGTATAAACTGAAAAATCAACCAAATGTAACAAAATATATCACAATAAATTTAATAATACATCAATAAACTAGATTTTCTCAAAGGAGACAAATTGAGACAATGTTTTTTTTTTAATTAATGTTATATTAGGTGTTAAGCAAATTTAGAATTGTTTAACTTTGATAATACTGATTCTTTTGTGTTAAAATTTCTTTATCAATTTTTAACAGGAATATATTTTTTATGTATCTTCATGAATACTTCAAGAATATTTAATGATTCTATTAAGAATAAGAATTTATATATATTTTTGGCCAACTTTACAAAAAAAAAATTGGTGAAATTCATATCTTTAATAATCTCAAAAGTTGCTTATTTTTAAACAAGGTAATAAACAGTGTGGGTAAGGAAAGAGAATGTTTCTATCAGAAGCTGGTTTAAAGTTTGTTTTTTTTTTTTTTTTTTTTTACTAGTATCTGGCAGCTATTATTTATGCTTAAAACCTGAACATAATTATCACTGAAAGATCTGAAAGACATTTTTCTTTTGAATTCTGACCATGAGTAGACAATAGCAATAAACCTCAAACAGAACAGCCTTTTCTGTTTCTGTAATTTTAGCATTCTAGCCTACTATAAAAATTAAAAGCACTGTCTGATTACACACGCACACATATATTTTCTAATTTATAGTTTTCTATATAAATTGTTAGTCAAATTAAATAGAATGAATGAAAACAATCATCTTATAACTAGTCATTTCAACAATTACTGAACTATTTTCCAAAATTAGAACCAACATAGCAAATAAAAAATGGCAGTCATAAGCCTACATAATAATATCAAACATGTCCTGGTATCAGAGGAATTAACATTTTATCAATGGATGCTGAAATGAACTAAATTTTTTCAGTTAAAATTTAAAAATAACTTTGAATTTCTACCAGAAAATGTTTTCTAAATTAACATTAATGATCTAAATTTAATTTGGAAAAACCATTATTACAATTTAACATTGATTGGATTCTGAAAATTTATAAAGAAATTTATTATTTTTTAATAGTTTTAAAAAATATATTGTTTTAAAGATGATGGAGCGTTTTTTTTTGTTTTTTTACTGATTTCTTATCCTTATTGTAACTTTGGTTTCTATAAAGAAATCCTCATCAAACGATAATAGTAATTTTAAAAATTCTAAAATGTTATAATAAACAATAGATGGTGTAAACATATTTACAGCTAAAATCTAGTCTTTGTTGGTAATTAGGATTGATAGATTATGACCTGGTGTAATATCCTTTCCTTATACAACCACATTTGTGATGATGAAAAGAAAAAGATATATGAATGTAGTTAGTAATGACTGTACTTGAATATGTTGATGGAGAAAACATCTTTTAGGTGTATAGATCTCATATTCAAGATATCAACCTAATGTAGATCTGTCATTTATTTCCACATTATCAAAAGTGTTTGCATACAAGAACATTTCTTGTACAAAAGACTAACCAAATGTATATGTCATTCTTGTTAGCTGAATCCCTTCTTTCATTTCAGCTTTAGCCTTTTGAGACTGGGATATATTTTTAAATCTATTTGCAAGACAAAATAAATTTCTCATTTGGTATTTCATTAGGTGGTGCGCCAAGTGGTTAAATTGCACATTGAATTTTGTTTCAAGTATGTATATTTTTCATGCAACACATTACAATAAGAATACATATTTGTTACTGTAGCAAAGAGTGGACATATTAAAAAATGTAATAGGAAAACAGAGAACAAGGAGAAAGTAAAAGTATAAAATATGTAAAGATATAGGATAACCATAAAGTAATAAATAGGAAAAAAGATTAAAGAAACAAACAGACAGGTTATCATTCCTCACTCTTTAGAACTCTATCAAAGAATAAGTAAGGTGTGCACAACTATTAAAATAAGGGGGAATCCCAAAGATAAGATTATATATATATCTCAAATGCAAACAACATTCAGGCCCAAAGATCATTCCAAAATCTTGTTTACCTTTGATATTTACTGTATATATATATATATATATATATATATATATATATATATATATATATATATATATATATATATATATACACACATACATATTCCATGCTCTTTTTGCTTCTCTGTTACATTTTTAATGACTGTTTTTACTGCAATAATAACATATTGTACACCCAGGGAAATATTTCAATAGCTTTCACAATTTTTTATTTAATTCAATTTTAAATATACCAGTTATATTTTCACCTTTATAATTATTTTATAATAGTAAATTTCAAAATTCTCCTTACCTGAAGTAAAATATAAAAATGACAATGTATAATTCTTTCATTATGCATATAATTCACTGGGATTTCTAGTTTTGAAAATATCACAAATAACTGATAAAAACTAAATAAATAGCATTTTGAGAAAAAAATAGACATTACAAAATTTATATTCTAATATCCTGATTTCTTTCTTCCAAATCAACCAACAGAAAGTAACTTACTTCGCTTACATGATATCATATAAATACAAATCATATTTTTCCATAAAACAAATATTATTGTATCCTTCCAAACGTACATCTATCAAATTATATTCAATTTTCTCTATAAGTTATAGGAAATGCATTAATAATAATGTTCAGCAAATTTAATATAAATATGCTTGACAGTTTAAGGCTGGTCCAAAATGATCAGTTGTTGATGATCATTGTATAAATTTGGAATTGAAGTCAGAGACAAAGTTTCATTTGAAGGGTTTTCAACAGCTGCTAATATGAATTCATCCAAAGTTCTTTCTGCACATTCAGCAATGAAACGTATAAAAGGACGGATATCTCCTTCATTAGCAAGTTCTAAAGTTTCATAATAGCGAAATCGGTCTTCAACTTTAATGGAAACTGGTGGAAAACCAGCTTGCATGAGTATAAGATTCATTAATAATCTTGAAGTTCTACCATTGCCATCATAGAATGGGTGAATAGTAACAAGTTTATAATGTGCTAATGCAGCATATTCAATAGGATGGATTTTTGATGCTTCTTCAGAATTCAACCAAGATATAAATTCTTTCATTAATTTTTCCAGATGCTTTGGTGGTGGTGGTCTAAAATTACCAACAAATACTTGAGTCCGTCGTATTCTACCAGCTTCTGTTGGATCTACATATCCTAAAACACGTTTGTGAATTTCAAGAATATCATTTATACTTAATTGGCCAACTTTTCCAAGAAGAGTATTATTCATGAAACTCAAAGCTGAATCAATTCCAATCACTTCATTCTGTTCCTGTAAACTTTTCCCTCCAATTGCTATCTTAGTCTCCACAATGGCACGAGTTTGTTGTAAGGTCAATGTATTTCCTTCTATGGCATTTGTGTGGTAGATATGAAGGAAATAGGCTTCTTTTTTAGCACGTCGTAAACCTGGATGATTGGCTGGTATTTTGTAAAGTTCATCTCGTTTCTTGTCAATACGGTTGAAATAGTTTTGATCAATCTCCTCAACAAGTGGTAATGTCCGTTCACTATTAGCCAAGGCTTTGCTGTGAGTTGGACTAGCAATTACAGCCTACAAAAGAAAGGAAAGTTACATAAAAAATGGTTTTGCTGAAAATGAAGTAATAGAATTTATTAGTTTTGAATAAAATTATTTAAAAGAAATCAAAATATCTCATTTCTAAGACATAATTCATAAAAATATTTCTTGGTAGTAAAATCTTTTCTAAAATCATAACTTAAATTTTATTGAAGAAAAAGGTAATATCAACTATGTACATTCATACCCTTATATATTTAATATTAAAGACATTGTTATATGTTCTGTTACACTGAATTCATTGTATTATTCAATATTTTCCTTTCATTGAAAGATAATGTAGTCATTCCAGAGAGTTTCTTTCACAGATATACAAATTGTATTTAATGTAATTAAAGTCAAAATTATATATTTTCTTATTTTACTTAAAGAAACTCTCTGGAATGACTACATTATCTTTCAATGAAAGGAATCTTCTTTTTTTTTTTTTTCTTTAAATATACTACCCAAGAAGTATGCTTATAAAAGTTACTCTGGACATGAAAATTAATAAAACCCATTTCCATGTAAAATTATTCAAGATGATTTAACTGAAATATTTAAAGATGTGATTTTTGTAAAAATTACAGTAAAATTGAATTAATTTTTTCTAGTATTTAGTCATTTTTAAAAATTTAATATTTTAGTTTAATTTTTGTGCAGTTTAACCAAAAAACTGATTTTTTGCAGTTTCATCTTCACACCGTGAAACTGCATCAAAATTTTTTACAAAACCGAACGCCTTCAGTTTCGTTTTTATATCAATACTGAGTGACTATATCCAAAGAAACACTATTGAAAAAGACTTTCAGATATTAATTAAATTTTACCAGCATTTATACCACTGTAAGAGAGAAAGATTGAACAAAAATGTTAAAAACATTTAATTCACATTTAATTTAGTTTTAGGAAATAAATGTGAAATCAAATCTATTTGTTTACAAAAGAAATGAAGAAGAAAAAAAAGGAAATACAACATGATGTCTGAAAGTGAAATCTATTTGTTTCAGTTTTCAAAAGAAAAACTTTTTACGGTAAAATTAAGTTGACAGCAAAATAGCAAGTAAAAATAAAAAAATAGTTCCAGTTTCATCTTAATGTTAACTTTTATGAAGTTGGGTTTTTTGTAAGGGTTTCCTAATAAGCCATTATGCTAATCACAAAATAAAGTTGTTGTAAACAAGAAAAATGAATGAAGATTTTTTTTATATAAATAAATTTGTTTTTTATCTAGGGTATGCAAGGGTAATGAAGAATAATTAAAATAGTTCTTAATTTCACTTTTAAAATGTGTATATTTCCAGATATGAGAGTCTCTGTTTTCTACAAATAAAATTATGTTTCTATCTAGCAAATACACGTAAAATTAGATATAAAAAAAATAAAGTAAGTTTAATCTCAGTTTTAAAATGTGTATATTTTCAAAACTGCAAGTCATTTTATTAAACCCAAAATGAAAATTCTTCTTTTTTTTTTTTTTTAGCCACTAATGTTCAGTGGGTCCTTGTTACTGTTCTGCTTATAAAATTCTTCTAAACAAGGAAAATTAATTCATTTTTACAAATATCTTTATGGTTTTATCTGGTGAATAATACACTTAAGTAAGATTATATTAAAATGATTAGAATAGTTTTTAATTTCAGTTTTAAAATGTGTATCTAAAAAAGAACATGTGCTACTTGCAGATTTGAAAATCTGCACATTCTTGAAATGAAATTAAAAGCTTTTAATTATTTCTAACATTTAATTTTAGGTGTATTTGCTTGATAAAAACATAAATTTATTTAAGGGAAAAATAACTCATTGATTTTCCTTGTTTAGAAGAAATTTATTTGCAAAACCACAATAATAGTTTACTGGTGTACCAGAAAAGAATTTCCATCTTTTTTCTTTGCTTACTTTATAATTTTTTAAGGAAATCGCTTCCTCGGGTCAGAGAAGAAATGAACATCTTCCTGGTTGTAGTTTAAGTTGTCTTCTAATTGAGTGTACAATTTCAGGAATATTGATAAAGATTGGTCACTTTGATTTTGCAAAACAAAGTGACATGTAAAATTTAGTCTTGAAAAAAAGAAATCTTTTTGCATTTTCGGCTGGTCGAAGCAATACAGTTTTAACTCGCTGTAAAAAAATAATTCAATGAATAAAGGCACATACAAATTACATATTTAGAAAGATTATATTATTTCCTTTTTAGCCATATGAATATTTTTAAGATTGAAACAGAAATACACAAGATATTGCAAGTTGAACAGACTAAATTGCAAATTTATCAATCTCAAATGAAATTAGATATCAACTGGAAATGCTATCATTACAAAAGAAAATGAATGGCTTCCTTAGAAAGCAAAAATACTAAATTAAAAACCAAATCGAAAACCACAGTATCAAGGAAAACAAAACCGGAAACTGATATCAAAAGATAAATTGGCAAACTGACCAACTATAGTTACAACCTGCATTAAAAACAAATTTTGGAATAGTGGCTGTATAGTACAGAGATTATAGTTTAAAGATGATCAAAATAATATTTATTTCCTAAACATTCTAATAGCGTTTTTTATTATGCTACTCAAATGTAATTGATAGCAAAGTTTAAAGAAAAAAAAACATTCTGCTTTTCAGGAAAGTTTCAAAAGATTTTCAAGACAGTTCCAGAATAATAGTAAAAAAAAATGGTTTTGAGCCCTGTTAATATATGCAAAATATTTCTAAAGAAGAAATTAATTATTCAGGTAGTGAAAAAGCAATATTTTTACCTGGCAATAAAGATGGTTTGCAAGCACTATATCTTTTTTATATTTTTCAATGAATTCTCCATATTCATTCAGAATATCAGCATGTTTTGGATCAAGTGCAATTGCATGTTGGAACAACTTGAGTGCTTTGTCATTTTTCCCCTGAGCATACATATCCATTGCCACATTTAAGGAAATCAAGGCTTCTTTCTTCAAATCTAAAAATAGAAACAATTCAGAAACTATAGTTAAACAAATAAATTTACATTAATTTAAATTGATTAGAGTGTTTTTAAACATAGAAAATACATTTCAACTGCATTTTCAATAAAATAGTGAAGTTTCAATTCAGAACAAATTCTAAAGTTCTTAACAAACCATTTTGGATAAGAAATTATTAAATAATTTTCCTTTAAACATTTTTTAAATTAAAAAGTAGAGTTGTTTCCCCTGAGTAATTTTGGTGACAGTTAACCAGAAATTTCACTTTTCACAACCACCAACGAAATTTATTTTAATTTTGAATGAAAAGAGATAATAGTGATATAATGAATGTGAAACATTAGATCTAATATAGAATGTATAATCAGTATAATTTGTTTTAGGTATGTAGATAGAAGATTATCTACTAATGTTGAGCTTATTCTTTAATTCAGTGGTTCCCAAAATCTTCTCTTTTTGGTCGTATTTTCGGAATTAAAATGTGCTTTGTGCTTCAAATTTTGTGATATAAACAGAGAGCTTAAAGGGAGATAACCGAGGATTCGAAGTCAGAACATTATAATTAATAAATCTCTCCTCCAATTTGCAGAGCCTAATTATTATATTCTTAATACTTGATATAATGCAAAAATATCACAATAAAAAAAAACAGTCAATAATTATTTATAACTATTTATATTGGGACTCATGCATGCAATTACAAGTAATCTATAATAATATTTTAAAATTTAAAGTAATATTTATTTTTGGTATATGAATTTTTTGAAACTGATTCTAAATCTTTGATTGCCTTTCAATCATTCTGCCTCACCTGCTATTCTCTTCTGCCACACCTATGAGGGTATCAAAAGGAAAGACACTAGTAGTTTAGTGACCAAATGATATTTGTGATACCATTTCTTATCTGACTCTCGAGTATGTGAATAGTGAGAAAAACTCATAGTTAAACTTGAACCAAAAATAATGAACCAATAAAAAAAATAAAGGTAAAAGAAGCGGCAGCAGTTTTTTTTAATTGGTGGTGCTGGTGTTGTTTTTATTTTTTTATTTAATTAATCTCAATGAAGAATGGCTGAAAAACTAATGAAAGTTCTGTGATAAACAAGAATGAAAACTGATTACTTGGTTAAAAAAAATAGCAGAAAATGATTAATTAATTGACAAATGTGTGTATATATTACTCATGCATTTCCCAAAGGGAAGCGTGTTCTCTGCGAGAGGTTATATGTCGGCAGATAAGGTAAGAAGAGAATGAGAAAAATATCACAATGTATTTATAGTCCAGAGAGCATCCCCTAGTAGTGGTTTCTAAAATTAGGAAGTGGTAACCTGACAAAATCTAAAAGTAATACATATTGGTTAAACTGTTGGTTTTTATATTTGCTTTTTTCTTTTTTATTTACTCATATATTACAAGGTGGTGGAGAGGCTTGTGTGGTCCACTGACTCTGAGTGATGCTTTTGGGAGTTCTAAACTCCTGGCAGGACTGCCTTTGACAGCAAGGTCAAATATGAGGATCCAGACTAAGCACAGCCAACACCAAAGACCCCAATAGTGGAACAAGCTGATAACAATTACAACAGATCTCAATAGTTGAGCCAGTGAATGAAGAGAGCTATGCATGACAGACATGCTACTGAAGGTGCCACTCAAAATTATAAGAGAGTCAGCAAAAATCTGTTGCAGTTTTGTAACTGGATTCTGCATGTCTCATTCCGTATGTGCCACAGAGGAAGGTCATGTAATCAAGTGTGTGGGTCACTTCCTGGCAAATTGAGGTCACCTTAAACAAATTCATGCCATTGACATTTTCTTCACTGATTTTCTTTCACCTTCAACTAACACTTGCAAAGCCAAATGGTGATAGGGAATGGATGATGGGAATAGATTTGGGTGGAACTAGTCCTCAACCTGAACATTGCTTTTACAAATTTTCAGGCAACTTCATAATTCCACCCACACAGAATTTTTTTTATCTTTCTCAGTAAAGAATTGCAATTTTTACAGTCTTCCAGTGAAGAGTTTTTTTTGTTTTTTTTATTAATTCTAGGAAGACTGGAATAAATGTATATCTTCTGAATACAGTGGAATCATCAAAAGTTTCCAGTCAATTTAATTAATTTTTACTTATTTATTAAACAAAGATGTGGTCTAATGTTATCCTAATTTTAACTAATTCCAAACCACCTTTCATCAATTGCTGTCTTTAATTAGTCTAACTGGAAACAATATTTACTCCAAATACTCATTTTTTTAGTGGCAGCTTATGACTAAAAGATTCTTTCTGAAGTTTACCATATACAATGAATTACCTAGTTTAAACCAACCTTTGGTACAATTAGTAATAATTCATTTTGTGCTCTATAAGCCACTATTCAATATCGCCTCAGAATTTCTTTCAAAAATTGAATATTTTTTATTAAATATTGAATTACACACAAAATACTAGCTCAAATATTTTGAAGGATTTTCACACAAATCCTTCATTTTGGAAAAGCAACTAAAAAAGTCATACACTGTTTAGTGTTATATGCTATTAGCTTCCTTATAACAAAAAGAAGAAACCTATTTTTATCTAATGCAAGTTAAAAAGAAAAATGAAAATATTAAAAACTGTTATATGACAGTTAATTATTGTTCATAAATATGTGTACGTGAAAGTAATTGTAGTCTACAGTGTCTGAATTAACAGACTACAGATACCTCAATTTTGTATAAAACTTAAATATATATTTTAGTCATTTATTTAAGAAAAAGGAAAGTTATTACATGCTATCAAATAATTAACAGTAGTTAGAACTAAACTGAACTAATAAACTATATCAAATTTATTTAACCATGCTGAGAAAGTCACAAATTTGTTACTGGAATATACATATCTTTTTCTTATCTCTATTTAACTGGTTATTCACAACTATTTCTTCTTTCTTTAAACTCCTTTGACCCTTAAGGAACAAGAAATAGGATTAACAACATTTTACACAGTTGGAAGTTACTTCGCAAAATATATTTTTCAAAAATATGCTATTCTGATCTATGAATAATTGAACCTTTAACTTCAGTGGCCCATACATCTTTTTTGGATAATGCCTACATGTACCTCTTACATGATTTTGTATACAAGTAGTGTGACACTATTTAGCTATTGTAATTGGCTAACTAATTAACCATAGAAATTAAAAACAGGAAATACTTAAGGCAAGAAAGAGCTATATCGAAAGATAGACTGAGTGACATTAAAAAGAATTTATTTTATTTACAAAAAAAAAAAAAGATACTTTTCGCAAAAGACAGAAATTCCATAAGAAAAAGCGAGACTGTGATTCTGTCAAAATCAATTAATGTTACGATAAGGGAGTGATGCGCCAAACGAAACAGAATTCTGAAAGAAAAATAAAGCCAACCAATGCATGCGACCATAAAAAAATTTCAGCTTGAGACCACCACGGAGTATAGATATTAATTATCTTTCAGAGATATCATTTAATTTTAATTCTTGGTTCCAGCAAAGAAAGCCATCTGGTATATGCACGAATCTTGGCATGAGAAGGAAAATCAAAAAGGGAATCATTATTATTGCTTATTCAAACTGTTGACGTCAGACATAGCGTCTCGAAAATGAGCATCTGGTGATAAGAGAATTTTAAGGCATGAGAAAAATAAAGAATTCGACCACCCAGTTAAAAGTTGACTAGTGGAGAAGCCAGGTGTCGGGTTTTTGACAATGATTAATGAGTCGGTAGAGGTCCGGGCTAAGTGGATTTGGGTGTCCCCAAAATTACGATGTGATAAGAATTATTTGGCAATCTGGGATTTGTAAATGTTTTGGCCGAAGGAAAAGAAAAAAAAAAAAGGAAAAAAGGATTTTGTAAACAAAATTCTGGATAGTAATTCTAAGAGGGCCAGTCTAGCCACACCCACACTGCCGAGAGATCATTGGCCAACTGGTAGCATGGGTGATAGGCAGAGGTGAATGTATGAAAAAGACGGAGAAGTTGTTAACACCCACTGAGGGGATTGGTATGAGATACCAATGTGAGAGAGGAGGAGTCTAGGGGGATAACTCACCTCCGACCTTCCCTCACAGATGAGGGAGAGACCCCTGAAAAGGAAAGTGATTGATCTTCCAAAAATGGGAAGTAATTAATTTTCCTGGCCTAAGAACAAAGAGAATTCTTGTTGGGAATTGAGAATTCTCAAGGAACCCAAACCACGTCAGGCCCCCACACTAGATTTTGGGTCGGTGTCCATATAAATGAACGTCTTGAGGCAGTTAGTGAGTTCGGAGTTGCAGTCAGTTCCAGACAGTTCAAGTTTGGAGTTAGTTCGAGAAGTTGGAGACCAGCCTCGCTGACCAAAAGATTTCCATGTCCTCTCAACTTAATCTTCCTACCAAGAGCAAGTTTTTATTGATGAACGACTTAAGATACCATAACTCACTTAAGAAATGCAAAAAGTGTCACAAATCCATAGAAATGGGCTGGGAGAGAAACACATTCCTGTATTCAACAGATAGATAAAAATAATTGTTATTTCTCAACATATTTGAGCCTCGTGAGATTGTTTTATTATTTTTTTTTTTACTTACACTTGTGCGGTATCACCTTTACTCAGGATTCAGCTTGCACTATGGCCCAACGCCTGATTGATTTCATCTACCTAAGATCAAAGTCACAATGTGGATAGGTTAGATTTGAGATCAAAGCAGTTACTTCGGTGACCAAACGTTGGAGGCGAGCTGAGAACGACAAAGCTGGTATCAAACCGGAAACGACCAGATCAACTGGGACAGAGGCTGGTGGCAGCAACAAGGAGTCAACCTCAAAATACTGGTGGAAGAAACCTTACAGCTTCACACCGCAACTGGGAGTTGACCACGGACCGACAGCGCAGTGTCATATTGGCACAGCAACCACACCAGTAGGTGTCACATATTGGCGCTGGACTGCAGCCACCAGTGAGTCTCACAGTAGTAATGTTCAAAATTTATTAATGAAAATAGCTAGCATGTAAAGATTTCAGTAGCATATAAAAAGCCACACAAAAAGAGGATAATCATATATATAAAAAAATGGCAGGTGCCAAAAATAAAATCTAAAATAAGATTTAAAATTTGCAGACATAGTAAAAAACAAATTACAATGTAAACTAAAGAATTTTGAACTAACTGTTGTTGGTTTAAGTAAATTAAAAGCAATGAATCCTTTGCAACAGGTTGTAGTCAGTCAACTCAAAAAATACCAGTTCATCTATATAAAGCAATCAACTCCCTTTCCTTAAAGAGGCTCGCCAATAAGTGAAACTCTATGCCAGCTTCTCTAAGTTAATATGATCGTACTTCATTTTTTCCTGTAAACTGAGTAATGACATTCACAAAAAAGTATGTTCTCTAGATCAGATATATGTCCATTTCTACAAACATTTTAAATAAGATTATTTACTAAGAAAAGATACATCTGCAGAAAACCAACAATTTTATATATAAAAAAAAACTCTGTTGTAAAAATATCAATTGTACTTATAAATTTTACTATAATTATTGTAAATTTACTATATTAATTGTAACTATGGCTAATTACTAATGCCATAATATATAAATTTATTACATTTACTTATGTATTTGTTACTTTTTCAGTTTTAGTTTTTCTCTAAGAATGAAGTAAGGTCAGAAACTGAGGACAGATCAGTACCTCTGTCAGCTGCAACAATAGCTGAAAATTAATATTTTTCTTTAAATGTTTCTATATATCTTTATAACAAGCATTTTGTGAGAGAGTAGATATAGTTACATGATAATGGCTAAACAATGTTTTGGTTAATGAGTTATCAAAGTGGTATTTGTTATCGTCACATGATTTTAAAAAAATGAAATTATTGTTCCCAAGATGATGAGTAGAAAGTCAACAGAAATTGCGTCATTAAACCCATAAAATATTCTAATGTACCACTACAAGTAGGTAAGATGTCCAAGAATGAATCAATAACTTCAGTCTGAATTTGGATTTAAAATTCTGTGTATAATATTCAATTTGCATGACTAATATTCACCACTGAATTAAGTGCACTGAGAAGGAAAAGTATGTTGAAAAATAGAAATGTGTTGTGCAAAATAAATACATTTTTTATCGTTGGGCTACAAATATATTGATCTACATATGTATGTAATAATATGGATGAAGTAAACTATAAGAGTTGTATTTCCTTTCCTCTGTGGCACTTATACTAAGTCTTGAAAAAATACTTTGAAAACTTTAGGTGTTAAAACAATATTCCCATATATATATTTTTAAAAAGAAAAATTAAGTTATTTTCCTCATGAACGAAAATAAGAGAAAATGAATATTGTATCCCATTACCCAAATAAATTTCAGGTTTCTAGATACAATCATGTATGCTTAATATCAGCTGGTTCTCAGTTTATCATACACAAGTGTGTCACAAAGAAAATAATTGGTGCTGTACTGTTTATAATTAATGTGAGTATAGAATACACCATGTAAACTGATACAGAGGAACATTATACAGATTTTCTATTGATTTAAGACACTCAAGACAATAAATCAATGGAAGTAGGAAGCTGTAATTATCTTTATATGATCTGAGAACATTTAGAATGTTTATTGTCTGTGTGATTCTAAAGACCCACTTGTGAAATGCACACAAACCACAGAATTGAATGTAAAAAAAATACTGTAAAAGATGCAAAATCATCCCTTGAAATGAAGGAAATAGTGCTGTAGTAGAGCTAGTGTTTTACTACCTACAGCATTGGTGGTCCAAGGAGGAAAAAATCTACCATATCTGGAATAGCAAGCTACAATTGTTGGACATTCAAAACAAAAGACAAACTTAGACGGAAAACATCAAAGGAAGACAATTTACATAGTGAAACCTCAAACTGATGAACCCAAATAAAAAAAGTTTCCAAATAAAGGCAACATGACACCCTACAAAATTGGGGAAATAAGATCTAATACATATGGAAAGAATAATATCATTTTCAGATGTTGTTGCCTCAAATACATCCTCACTGCTTGCAAGAATTCTCTGAAATGCTATAAGTGGAGATACAACCAGATGCTGGAGCTTTTACTTAAGCTACAAAAAATCTATTTTTTGAGGGGGGATGGGTCAATTAATTTGATATTTCACAATGTAATTTGTCTTCCTTTGATGTTTTCCCCACTTAGTCTATGTCTTTTGTTTTGAATGTCCAACAATTGTAGCTTGTTATCCCAGATATGGCAGATTTTTTCTTCTTTGACCACCAATGCTGTAGGTTACAACATACACTAGCTCTACTACAACAATATTTCTATAATATAACTTCTCTATCTAGTAATTTACTTCATTCCACATGGGTTGGTACCAACACTTCTTTTTATACATGATCAGCTATGCCTGATTTCATTGTTTAATTATAGCTTTTTGATGTTTTTCCAATGTTAATTTTAAAGGGGCAACTGGTTTACCTTTGTATTCATTGCCATAACTGCAAGAGATGGAATACACACAGTTTTTGGTCATGTCCTCATCTGTACTAGGCTTGACTCGGCAGAGATTTCTCTGTAAGATTGGGCTGTTTCTGAATATTGTATGGATCACAGATCTTCTGGATTCAGATTTATAAAAATGACATTTGTTATTTACAAAGCAATGTAGAAATGTTCTTGACCCAATCAAGTTTCCCTACCAAAAAATTCTGATGTTTGGTCATTTAGTCAGATTTTGGGAAGCAATTATAGACAGAGCACTTTTCAGCAGTGGTTTATTTATAAAAATAATTTTGTAGGTAAAATTTGGAATAATAAGATTTCCTTGGATCACATCTTTTTAAATAAAAGTGGATGGTTTAAAAATTGTATAATTTAATGACACAGGAATTTTTTTTTCTCAAGAATTTATACCATTTGGAAATTGTTTGACAGCTTTTTCTCCTTTTGTATGTATCTGGATTATCATAAAACACATACAACTGAATTTTGTTTTGTTTATTGCTGTTTTGATTGCCAAAAAGTGAATTATACAAAATTAACAAAACATTTTGAATAATCTTACCTATTTTTGCAAATATCTATACCTTTTCAGTAATTTTATTCAGAATCTTAGCAAAAAGATTGGATTGTGGAATTAAAATAAGGTAGTGTACATTACAAGAATGTATTTGCAAATATACCATTTACGCTTTTAAAATTATCCCCAAATTCAAGTTGAGAAAATAAAAATTTAAAAATGAACAGCAGTGATTCTTCTTGATCATATTTAGCTACATCAGTTTGTAGTGTACCAGCAGAGTTAGTGTATAGAAAGTGCACTAAATAAATTCATCAACAGTAAATTTGTGCCCAGGTTCTTACATGTTACTTTTGGCAGATCTTCTACATGGAATATTTAAAATTAAAAACAATAAAAAAAAATTAAAAAAAAATAGCGTAAGGAAACTGAATAAGAAACATCTGATAAAAAATTAAATTTCCACATATTCAGCATTACATTCTGTACAATACATAACTGACGCTCACATTTATATCCCCCTCTTTACTTTTGTTATAAAATAAAATAAGACATCTCGGCTGATTTGCAGGCAAATAAACTAACATACTTAAGAGCGAGAGCTGGATGTGAACGGGACAAGGCCCCGTCACAAAATGACCATTATCGTCGTCTACGCATAAGCCCGACGCACGAGTTCCGGTCGAAAAATAAAATAATATTTTAAAGTGTTTCTATTTTTCGACCAATAAAAATGTTTCTCTCCTAATTATACTCGCGTCGTTTTACGAGCCTGTTAAGCTACAAAAAACGCCATGAAAGTGGTCACACGGGAAAGTACAACCGCAGTCAACAGGAGGCCAGGGAAGAGATCGGTCACGGTCAATCTGAGCAGTCAGCAGCAGTAGCGCCACGTCAACCAGCGAGAACTACTATGAAAGATCAACCCAGGTCGGCAGCCGGCTTATGAACTATACCACAAGGTAGCTGTCCCAAAACCACACGTTCCTATTGAAATAAATCACGTAAATCTATTTCTGCTGTTGTCGTATTTCCTTCTTGCAACTATATGCTTGTCTATAACACTTTCATCAAAAACATTACTTTTTCCGATGAAGTCCTACCTAGAGAATGAAAACTGCATTACATTTTTTCCATTTTGTTTGTCATTCAACTACCTCCCAGCAGTCAAATGTTCCCTCACACCTACTATGTGAACTTTTTGTAGGTTTTTCCTAAAGTAAAATAGAAAATTGCTATTTCAAAATTATTGTTCCAAAATATCAATTCAATTGCTGGGAGTTGGGGGAAGTGAAAAAAATATAATTTTATTTTGAAGTGAAATTTTGATCAATATGAATGCTAATTTATAATCACTTACATTAGAAACAATAGAATGAATACACAGGAATAAATTATTTCTCTAATTAATAAATAATGGGGAAAAAAGAACAGTTTAACAAACTCTAATTTCACAACTTGTCAACAAGTTGGTTCTTGGGGAGAACTGCTATGATGAGTCACCCAGTTTCAATTTAAGAATGAATTAATTACAGTAAATATTGAAATGTCTAAAACAAACTAATAGAAATGTAAGAAGAATGAATGAAAATAAAATGAAATACAATATAAATTTGCAAAAGTAACACCAGTTCCATAAGAAAAGAATGGATTTGCTTTCTTGTAAGTTCTTGTAAGAAACAGCAGCTTGTGAAAAATTATTGAAAACAAGTATGTATTGTAGCATAATGATAAAAAAAAATATCATTGATTTTATTTTATTTTACTAAATATTTTTCCAATATATTTTCTTTCCTATCATATCCTTGTTAATGTACTTACTTACCCAAAGAAGCTTTTCCATTAATCACATAGACTGAAGTACACACAGTACAACACTGAACATTTCAGATAAAAATGAAAGTTAAACAAACATGTTACGACACTCCCTCGAATATATTGTTGAAGAACATAAATATTCGATCATTTCTTTAATTTAATAACCGATTCATTTCAAACTTGATTGTAACATGATGTACATAACAAAATCTTCTTAAATCGAACATTGGAAGTTTCTTGTGTGCCGTAAAAAGTAAAGACTGTAAAAAAAAAGCTTATTGACATCTTCTGGACGCTGTCTGTGACACGCACAGACACACATCAAAAAAAGGTGATTTTTCTCCAAAGTGAAAACGAGTATTCCCACTGTCTTCCAAAATCAAATTCACAAAGGTTTTTTTTAGTTTTTTTTTAGTTTTTTTTAAAATCATTTCAGCTCAAAAACGATAACGTCACAAAAACACAAGAAGGGGCTACACTGGGAGTGAAAGAGAATGGGAAAATTTTTTTTAGTTTAAGAGAAGGAACCGAGAACCTAATCCTAAACTAGGAAACAAGGGATAAACCTAAACTCCTGTTAAAAAAACGGGGAAGGAGTCTGAACCGGGCGATTGGTGAATTTATTTAGTCTTCATATGCTTGATAATGACATGCAAAAAATGTTAAAATTCATTTGTTGACATTTACCAAAAAAAAAAAAAAAAAAAAAAATTTCCCTGTGTCAAAGGCGCACCCCAATATTAACTTGTAAAAAGAAGCAAAATAAAACAAAACTGACAAAGCATGTACCCTTCGTCATGGAAGACCCAGGGTAAATAAATAAATATTATTTCGGAGAAGTAAAGGAACAGTGTCTTTGACGCCGGGAAATACGGTATGTTTTTACTTTTTAACAGCTCAGTGAATATAGCAGCTTGATAATTTAAAAAAAAAATCTACTTAAAGTCTCCTTAAAATATTCATTTGTTGTGTATATCCGGAAAAAAGTTAAGCAAACTACAAACAGGACATGATTGCCATCTGTCATTATTGTCAAAGTAAGATAATCAAAAACAAAACATTTTATTTTTAAAGAAGAAAAATCGAAGTTTGGTAGCACACAACATTTTACCAAAAGATCTGTACTTACTAAGAATTGGAATTTAAAAGATGCGTTACACAATTAATACTTTGTAAATTAATTTTAGATCTTTTTAAACAAATAGACAATTCAATTGAAATTTTGGCCTGTGGTGTTTAGCAAAGACATGTCGATATAGTTTTGCTTTTTTTAGCCAAAAGACTCATTCATTTGATATTTACATTAAGAATTTAAATTTACCTGAATTTAATGCAGTTTTCTGTCTTCCGCGCCATATCACTGATGTTCCGAAATGTTCAAGTTTTGTTTTTAATGGATCTTCCAAATTTTTTGTTTTAAAAAATGATGGCGAGCACTGTAAATTTAAATAGGAGGATAAAATGACTAAAATCAAAGCTCCTATTAAACTCACTGCAAATACCGTACTCAATATCAAGTGCGACATTGTGTCAGGTAATGTTCTCGAGTCAAATACTTGTTTGAATGATTGGAACATTTGGTTATTGATACTTTCGTGCTCCATTATTAAAAACCTTCTACGCCATTTTGTTTCACGAATGATAGGGACACGACAACACTAAAAAACAAACGGAGTTATTAATTTCTAATATTATTTATTTTGCTGTTATTAAATTTAAACACTAAAAAATTAATTTTTTTTTACTTCATATTAAAGTCAGTTATTTTAATTAAAGCCTATTATCCAAAAATCGAATTCAATGTTGGCTTGTAATTTCGTACGTAAACCTTTAAAACGTGTAAACTAAACGGTGTTGTATGAAAGTTATTTCCTAATTTTACAAAATTCCTGTTTTAATTTAATCCATGAAGTAAAGACTGATCTTAAAAACAATTGTTATAATTTGTCTTAAATTACAATAATTTTTACTGTAATTTAAAACAAGATCAATGTTTTGAAAACATGATGATATATTTAAGTTTCTCACATTTATTTTGGGGTTGCAAAACTTAAAATTTGAGTAAAAATGGGGAAACATTGTCATACAGAGAAATAAATGGTATTGATCATAAAAACAAGATGCTAAGTAGGTAATTCTTTTTAATAAATAATGTTATTTTATCTGTTAATTATTATTTCATTTTTTTATTTAAAGTGTAATAATTTAATGTGGAAATTTTTTTTTAAATCGATGTGGATTAAAACTAATATTGTTGTTGAAAAAAAATCAAATCAAATAGCAACAATTTTATGATTGATGTTTATAAAATGAGTTGCAAATAGCATAAACACTCTATCTTTGATAACTAGGATTATCATTATAACAACCCATATGGAGTACATAAAAGAATTTACATGTAAGTCAGCATGATGCATGTAAAATTTATGGATTTGTCAAAGCCAGCTAAAAAGGCTTCTGGAAGAAATCTGACAAAAATAAAAGCATTCATCCATTAGAACAAGATATATTGTCTATAAGACAGCATATATCTATGTTTTTGAGCAGTTTACAAAATGGACTAACTACTGTCAAGTTCATAAACTTTTTATATTTGTACACAGAGCAAGCTTGGCACAAAATGTCAAAAGTATGGTGATAAAAATGATGAAATTAAACATACTATATTGCATGCCAGATAAAATTAACACAAATAAATAAGATGAAACTTTTTTCTTATTGTTATATTAAGTATTTGGTTGTGAGAGAAAGGAATAATGAGGATTAGAATTTGAACATTTATTGTTAGTATATACATGGTGTCGTACAGATACTGCAAAATAGGTGCAATGTTTGTTTATGGTGTATTGTCAGGATGGTTATCAGGCTTAAGAAGAAAGCTGGGAGTTGACCTATTCTTTGTGTTGGCCAAGGTCACAGGTTATTGTCAGTGTATGTGTTGGTTATGCCAAGGTGATGGGTGTGGGTTGCCAAGGTGGGTCCCAGAGTGGTTAGTGAAGCTACCAGTTTGACTATAATGATACAGGGGTGCAAGCATGAGTAGTCAGGAGAAGTCACAAAACTGACTTTGTTGATGCCGAGGTGATGGCTGTGAGTTGCTGAGATGCTGTCATGCTGAAGCTGGACAGCCAAAGTGGCCAGTCAAGCCAGTGAGCGATAACAGTTGGTGAGAGGAGCACTCATGTTGAGAGGTGGTGTTGATAGTGATAGCAGTGGTGGCAGCAGCACCACCCACATTCCAGCCAGTGATCTACTGGGCTGCAACTGTCCTGGTCATTCCCAAAGATCAGCTTTTAAGCAGGTCTGATAGTCCCCAGGGGCATCTTTTTTTCTGACAGAAACATTCATGATTGGCCACTGCCAGAGCTCCCCTCATAGACCATGATGCATGGATCCTATGCACAGAAAATGATTTTTTTTTATTTCATTCTCTGCCTTAATGGCATTCACATCTGGCAGAATGACTCAAAAAAAGATCTAATTGCAACAGAGTATATCATTATTGATCCTTCTTCAACAGTTAAACTAAATTGTGACAATTCAAAAGAAAAAAAATAACATCAGAGGAAATCCACATAGCTGCAATTTAAAAAATAGATAAAAAAAGAAGCTATTCAAATATTCAGAGCAAGGAAAATACTGCATTTCATAATTTTAACATAACTTATTCATTTTACAGTCATCAATACAGGAAAAAAATATTGCAGATAACAATCCTACCTAAACAGGCAAGCTTTCCGAACCTAATAGGCTAAAGCATTTTCCATGAAAAACAAGCTACCTGTTATTCATATTATTATTATATCCAGATGTAAGAAAAGTAATAAACAAATAATAACACGGAGACCAAAATTTCCCATTTCTAAAAATAGATAGTTTTACCAACTAGTCAACAATGATATAAGACCACAAGCCAATGAGAAGCAAGCAACCTTTTCAAAGCAGATCTATAGATGTAAATAAAGACAAAAGGAAAACTTAGCTGACAAATTTCGTCTTCTGAGGGACTTTACAAGGTTATAATTTTGTAACAAGTATTTATATACAAGAGCAAAAATGCTATTAGTTTTTCAAAATTTTAAGAATGTTCATAAATATTTATCAGGTGAGCTGAAAAATTTATAGATGTGTATATAAACAGATGAAAAATTAACCCAAATCACAGTTGATAAATTAATTTTCACCATTCTCCGATGCGGCAGTCATCATAACATACTCAGAAACAAATAGTGAAGCTTGGGTTACTGTTTTAGATATTTCAAAGGCATTTGACAGAGTTTGGTATGCTGGTCTTCTTCATAGGTTGAAAGGTTATTGTTATGATATGAGATTGTACACATCTAAAGAAATAAGTCACACACGATTTACATTTGAATCTGCCAGGTGACATTACAAACAGTGAGATGACTGAAATGTGGCAAATCTTTATTGCAATTCTGAACATCTGAAAACCACTGCACACAATCCCAGTTCGAATGGATTATTTGAGAGATGTCATCGATATTTAAAAACAGCACTGACAGCATTAACTGACAAAACAGACTGGGTATAAAATTTAGCTTTAGTGTTACTTTTTATACAGAATACAATAAAATATAACCTTTGCTGCACACTAGTTGAACCCACTAACCCTTCTCAGTCATTTTTTAGTAGCAACAAACACCTAGTATCAATAACATTCTTCATCCAAGCCCTCAAGGTAAGAATCTTGTTTGCCAGAGGACATCGATTAACACCCATTAGATGGTGTGGTAATTAGCAAACAAAAAGGACAAACTTTCTCTACAGGATGCAGTAGTAATAGGATGTTCCATCCCCACTGGAGAAATAGTCTTCTGACAGTGACTTTAATTTCAACCAAAACATGTGGCAAGGTATAGTAGGACTAATAGTCTTACTAGTGTATAAATGGCACATTATAAACAGGCTATAATCAGAATGCCCTACCATCATGGAAATTTTAACCTGCACTAAAATCTCTTTAGCCACATGCTCCACAACAGTGACTGCTCCATCCAATTTGTCTTCCATTACATCCAGCAATGAGACTTTCATGCAATATTGCAAGCATATGATCTGCTTATTGGACCTCTTCTTGACAGGCATACTGAACATAACTTTGATTATGCTGTAATTGTTCTCCCTCACTTTAGAAATGGGATCAGTGAAAATATAATCCAACCGAATGACTAACTTCATTTCTGCTGGAGAATAGCTGATAGACATCTCATAAGAGCATCAAGTATGGATGTTACATTTTCATAACATTTTTGAACAGTTGGACATTTCCAACAACAGCTGCAACATCTTTGTCTATACCCGGCCACCACACAAACCCATGTACAAGCAACTTCATTCTTGATTCACCATGATGTCCTACATGTAGTTCCTGTAATATTTACTGGTTGCCTGATAGGTATATTATTAAAAGTTCAATCTACAAAAGATACACATCCAGAAGACTAAGTTTATTGCACCTATATGTTGATGGGTGTTAGGCATCAGCATTATTATTATCACTGCCCAGTTTGTGCTTGATGTCTTATGTGCAACCAGTAATAAAAACCACCTTTGCAATTATGCAGATATTATTTGTGATAAACTTTTATTTCTGAATAAGCCAGTGTTTGTGCTCTATTTATATGGTAAAATGATGGAAATATATGTATTTGTTAAACTTTATCACCCCAAACCAAATGTGCATTGCTTCTTTGTCAAAATGAGAATAATTTCTTTTTGCTGCAATCAGGCTGCTTGACACAAAACATACTGGGTATTCAAATCTATCAACCACTTGAATGGCGCTCAAGTTGTATGGTGATGCATCACAAGTCAAAACTAGTGGTTGAGATGAGTCATAGTGCACTGATGTTGCTTGTAGCATATCTATCCGTTTCTTTTTTGAAAGCATTCTCTTGAAATCCAAAGAAGAATATTTGTCATTGTTATTAGTATCTTGTCTTCAGTCACTTTCCCACCACCATAATGTAGCTTCCGTGTAACTTTTCTATAAATACTTTCATGGTAATTATTCAGATAAACTTTCCTTTATGGTACATAAACTTTATGAATTTAAGCACACTACTATATTGGTGGCAAGGTCTCATCATTTTACAGCTTAAATGGCTGCTAGATGTATCCATAAAATCTGTTGTAATGTAGAAAAGGTTACTGAATGAGTAATAACCAAAATGGAGGTTGGAAATGAAATGGTAATCTTTATAACATCAACAAAATACAATACTTGCCAGCGGCATGAAGTAGGTAAACCACTGTTAGTGGTGGACTACTTAGACAGTATATTACACCCACTTACAATAGTGTCCAACATATTTATGAATATTGGGACATATCCATTAGTGTTCTTAGATATAGTATATAACAAGATCAATGCTAACAGTTCCTTCTATTGCACTTCTCACTTGGTTACTTGCTTCCCATTCAATCGTTATCTGCTGTCTTCTTAGTTCTTGTTTTTTTAAATGTTCTTTCTCCTTAATAGTGTATTTTTCTCATATTCTCTAATACTCAAATCTTATTGGCTTTATTGCTTTGCTTGTGGTGAAGTGACTAAAAAAAAGGTAGCTCATTTTCAGCTTTAGTATGAACCTACTCTAGTAATTCACAAGGTTTGGAAATACTTTAAGTTCTGTAATATTTATAGGAGTTGGAGCTTGTTTCACACTTTTCACTATTTAGGTATGTGTTTGAATCTTTTGCAGGTAGCTATATCCAATGTAAGTTATCCTCAACTGCATAAATTTACATTTATCCAACTTAATCCAGCTTTTTTGTATTCAGTCTTAAATTTTATACCTTTATGGTAGAAGGTATAAAATTTAAGACTAAATACAAAAATTCAAGACTTTCGCTTCAACTGGTTGCCATACCAAAGCTATAGAACCAAGTCTGTTGCTTAATATTTGGGAATTTGAACAAAGCTTGCTGATTCTATTTCAGGTGCTCATGACAAAATGTTTGACAGGTTCAATTATTGATAATTGTAAGCCAGATTCAAGTCAAGATTCTACACTTGAATTCTGATTCTGTGTTGGTCTCCAAAAGAATATTAAGTGTTAGAAATTGTTGATGGTTTCAGGTATTTCAGTCATAAATTTGTTCACTGTCACTTTTACTCCCAAGTCCCCAATTGCAACCTTTCCTATGGCCTGGTGGCATTGGTCAGTTTTACTGGTCACCAAATGTTGTGTGTTTTCCCATGATAATCTCAGGACTAAAATCCTTAGTGATGGCACTTAATATTACACTGTAACTGGTGGAAAACACTTAGCCTATTGATATCATAGTCATGGCCACTAAATGTAACACAATGGCTAGGACAATCCCAATTACAACAAATAGATGTAACATTACAGGTAATGGACAGACCCATATTTTGATCACTGGTCCAGCAACAGGCTGAATAGCAGGATCCCCCACCTATATTATGTTTATAATATCTGAGTTCAAATGTATCGAGTCTGTGCCAGTCATGTGTCATACAAAACTAAAGTTAACAGATTCCCAATACTGAACAAAGTCTTGTAATATGGATAAGACCAGGAATATTCATAACAAGATATTAATAAGATGTAGTTTATTCTCATTGTTGAGGACACAGTGTTTTAAGCTAGAGTATTTCTTTCCATCGGTCTATTATTTAACTGTAGTACACATTGATCAGAACTTTGAATTGCATGTTGCAGTAGTTTGTATTGATTAGTAGTTCACTTTCATGTGAGAGGAATTTTGTTTTACTACCACGATCTGGACATCATGTGTTCTTTGTGAATTCAGCATGTCTCTTCACTTTAGAAGTCTTAGTGGTCTCCCTTACTTTAGTCAGCTTGCATCATTTATATTAGGATCCTAAGCCTGCTAGTTTGCCACCAATAACGTATTGGTAAGATTTTCTCATTAGTTTCACAATTTCTTAACCACTTGACTGACTGGTAAATATATTTTTATGTATCCCTTGTTTCCTGTTTAGTATTGGGTTTCTGGTTCCTTCTCTTCTGGTGGATCCTTGCATTTTGGCAGCATTATCACCTAGGCTGGAGTGGTGCTTCTCACTGTAACCCTTGATCTTGAGTGGTTCTTGGGCCTTGTACAGGGTGAACATTATTGTAAAAAACAAGCCACACATCCAATTGACATTAAAATAATTCTGCCTAAAAATTACTCAAATCTGATTAATAGGTCTTTATGAAAACTGAGTCTCAAGGACCTTTAAAAATAATTCCCAATTTTCAGAGGAAATAATTTATTACTTGTCATCATTTACCAAAAATTTAGTGAATGTAGCTGGTAAGTACAAGGAAGTCAGTAAATTATCACCAACTTAATATTCAGGTTTGATTCCATTTCTCAAGATTAATTAATTTTGTTAATTAGTTATTTTTCTACATTCAATTCTAATAATCATTAAATGCAATCAAGCCTTTTCTCATTTTTTTCTTTTTAGTTTTGCATGACACCATAAGACTGAATTTTTCTACATTTAAGTCTGTTCATCATCAACTCACATAAGTTATCACCAAACTCATCACATTAGGAACTTAACAGAATTGACAGTACCAACAAGCTTTTACCTGCAAGGTACTTTGTAGAATTTTGGTACCTGGATGTTTGGAAGTTTAGATGCACTGGAATATATTTTTATTCTATAGAACATCTAAATTCTATCAGTTTCTATAATTTGTAGTATGGCTCTTGTAATGTCATTGTAAAATTATACATTATGTAAGATCAATAGATATAGGTGAAACAACCAGAATAAAAAAAAAATACATTTTCACATTTATTATATTGGTCACCTTGGAATACATGTCAAGTTTAGCAAGAATAAAAACTGCAATTTTAGTTTGTTTCAGCTTCAAGTCATTTGAATGTTACTTTTAGGCAACTCTTTCAAGACAAAGTTTATAGTCCCCAAGAAAAATTTGCAATAATGATAATGAGAGGTTGTCTTTTTACTGGACAAGGTTTTTAATGCAGTAGCTCATGAATGATTATCAAATTACAAAATTTTTAGTATAAATTCATCTATGAATAAAAAAGAACAGTCTTTGTATCTAACAAGACCTAATCAGATGAAATCCAAGATAAACTACTTATTCCAATCATTATATGCAATTTTCTATTTACAAACATGATGTATATTGTTATCAAAATAAATCAACCATACTTTGAAGTAAATACTCACTCACTAGTTTACGATTTGTAGGTTAAAATGTATCAACATTAGTTAACATATTTCAAGAATGAAGTCTACAGGTTAAGTTGGCAGAATATCTTTTTAAAAATTTGATGTTCCATCTGCACAGTCTATTACTCTGTCATATTCATAATTTGCTACAAAGTTAAATTTATGAACATTGTGTATGGACATGAAATTATTCCAAAACTCACTTCATGTTAAAAGCAATTTTAAACATTCTGAAACCTGACCACTTACTGATATTTCACTATTTTTAGAACTATCTTTTTTAGAATAATGAAAAGCACCAAAGCTGGTACAAAGTTGCTTATAATCAATGTAATTGTACTAACATATTAAGCAGTGTAATTATTTTCACGCTGGCAAGTATGGAAAAAAACCTAAAACATTTTTATTGGCTTAATGGGTTAAAAAAGCTCTAAGCCCCCTTTTAAAATCTATACTATTTTAAAGAGGAAAAAAGGAAGTCTAAGGCATATGCAAATAAATAAGAATGACTTCAACTAAATAAAGTTGGACCTAGGTTAAAATAAGTAAATAAATAACTATAGTGTTACTTTGAATGACTGCAGCTAATTTATCTGGGGCTGATACAATAGACAAGCTGTGTCACACCAATTATTCAAAGTTATTTTGTTTGATGTCAGATTATGTTTGACATTACTGTACATGCTACTTTTTTTCCTCACTATGAAAGCACACAATGTTGAAAAGAAAAAAACTATCCTGCCTGTCTGTAAATAGGATACAACTATTTACCAGTCTATATCAATTTGTATTTTAAAGAAATTCAAAAGGAAGGATATATTTCAGATGGGAACAAGTAGATAAATATGTATTTTGAATGATTTATAAACATTTTAAGACTAGAATGATTTTTGTTTTAAATGAGAACATGCATATATCTTGTACAGTATTTGTAGTAATTGGATAGCCAATTATATAGAGAAATGTTTTAATTGTACAAGTAATAAAGAAATTACAATACCAATTTTAAACCATTAGGGTTGGTATTAGCTAGTGACAGCTTGACTTCAGTGAAAATTAACAGCTTAAATACAACTGTATGCAGAGAAAACTACTGGGGATGGAGAAAAATGCTTTTTCTAATAGAGACTTTATTTATACACTTTGCTTATCTAAGCTCTTTTTTAATGTTAAGAGACAATTTTAATGAATACTGTATTTTCTATTTGTAAACAAGAAATTTGTATATTTTAAATTCTCAAAACACTAATTTTTCTCAAAATATCCATATTGATAAAAAAAAATCCACTTTATAAAAAAACTTATCTTCAAATAAAAACAAATATCAAATCTGCTTAATCCTTAGTATAATTCATAACTATTTTTTTAACTTGTTTCGCAATTTCTTTTCTCTTACAAATTTTAATGTATGATGATAAAAAAAAAGAAGATAAAAATGAATTTTTATCAGACCATACAGTAATTATATATTTTCTGGTTATTTATAGTGATATGAATTTGCATCACCAGATATTTTTTTTATTTTACACACACAGTCAAAAATTGATTTCAATAATAATAAAATAAGATAATGAAAAATAATGAACTAATTTTGGTAACATAATTTCTCATTCCTTTAAACAAAGTATGAAGTGAAAAGAAACAGATGTTAGCATTTTTTCATATATTAACGTGTTAAATAACAACAAAACTTTTATAAAAAAAAAAAACTGTTTTATTTCAAGATCATACACACAGATTCACTGAATTGCAAGAGTAATTTTTACAACCAATAATTCTTGCAATTGATTTATCTTTTGGATAGAACTCAGGCAATGAACATACAAGCTATGGAAGTATATGGACAATGAAATTTTTTTTTTCTTCAGTTCTCTGCCTACTGACAATAGTTGAGAATTAAAGTAGGTACCATCACCCTTGCCTTTTAAATGGAATCCAACTGGGGAAATGGGACACTTTAATCTTTATTATAGAAAGAAAAGAAAGTGATAAAAGAAAATTATATTAATTTACATCCTATAGACTACAAATTCTTAGTTTTGACTCTAAAAAACATTCTGACTAAAAAAAAATATAAGCAAACTTTTTTAGGCCAAAATTTACGCTCTTAAGAAAAAAACTTGAGCCATTTTGAGAAATGATGATGCTTTTAAGTTTCAAAGTATATTTTATTATATATATATAGCAATGATCAAATAGCATAAATATTAATACATTGGCTATCAACCAAAATGTCAGACCATATCATTGAAGAGGATATTGGTACATTAAAATCTGAAAAGGATATTAGTATATACTGAAAATATCCAATAGTTCTTTATAATTTAACCCATTCTATAAGTCTAAAGCACAATGTTAAGCTACTATTTTATTTTCTTATAAGAAATTCTGGTAAAATTTTTGTTTTTTTTCCATTTATAAGAAATCATTTAAGAAAGAGAAATCTTTATAAAATGTGAATTAACCAGCAAATCATTTATTACAACTCATCTCATATTCCAGAAAGTTTTTTTCTGTCTTTTACTTTGAATAATTTTAAAATACAAAGTCTCAATGCAAATGCTGATAATGAATTTTAAATAAAGCCTTTTTTGCATATTATCACAAAAATACCTTTCACATTTCTTCCCTTTCATTTAAACTTAGTTTCTTCTCTCTAGAAACAAATGTTTCTCTTTTCAATAGTTAGTGTTGACAGTATTGAGTGAGATACCCACTCTCATGCACAGAACAGCTATTCCAAGAATAATTTAAAAGTTAAATGTGCATAATTTCAGCTTTCCTTATGAAAAAAATTCTCATAGGGGAAAAATATATTCAGTTCAAACCTATTTTTTAAATACAGTGCTGTTGGATAAAAGTGACTCACCTGATTTTTTTTTTATTTAAAAATTTTTTTGCTTATTGTTTGTGGGGTCAAACTAATTTTTAATCTTACTAATATAAAGACCCCTTTCCCGACCAGCTAGTAAAAAATTTTACTCACCCCAAGGTATTCTATTGATAATTATAATTTTGGATATAAATGAGATTTAGGGAAAAACTGTGCAAAAAGAGTGACTCACTTATTTCCTGCAACTAGTAATCAATAGAAACATAACCAAACAGCTTTAAATAAAGAATAATAGAGGTATAATTTATTTATAATAGGTAATATAGTTCGAAATATTTAATAATCTATGGGTCCTCCTTTATTTTGAATAACCTTTTCAACCCTTTTTGGCATTGACTTGATTAGGTTCTGGCAAATCTCATCTCCAAGCATTGAATTCCATTCGAATATGAAATTCACAATGAAATCCTCTTTGTTGCTAAACTGCTTTCTCGAGAGCCTGTACTTTATAATGCACCATAAGTTTTCTATGAGGTTGAGGTCAGGAGATTTGGGGTGGCCATGTCATAACATTCACCTGCTTCTCATCAAAGTATTCCTTCATCAATTTTGATTTGTGACAGGGAGCATTATCCTGCATAAAAATGAGCTTGGTGGGGTCGATTTGCACCGTTTCAGCAGAAGGGAGCAGACAAGACTATAAAATTCTCTTGTACTGCTCATTCCTGAGGGTCTTTTCAATAGGTTTTAAGAAACCAGTTCCATGAAAAGAAAAGCGTCCCCAGAACATTATACTGAACAGATGCTTGACAGTACTTACTGCTAAATTCAAAGAGCTTTCAAAGCTTCTTTGAATTTTAGATCGCTTATCCTTTGAATTTAGCTCAACTTTTGTTTCATTGGAGAAGAGAACATTCTTCCAGTCTTCTACGGTGAAATTTTTGTAATAGTAAGTCCATTCAAGTCTCTTGGCTTTGTTGGCTTTGGTTATTAGCGGCTTAAACCTTCGTGTACGAGATTTGTAGCCTTGTTCTAACAGCCACCGACGGACTGTTGCTCTTCGCTTAGACTGGCTGCAATTTCTTGGCTAGTTATAGTACTATTCTTCACAACTTCTCTTGATTACCCTATCAGTTCTATCATCAATCTTTTTCTTTTATCTCCTTGTTTCCTTCCTTTGAGCAGGAGTGGCATCATTATGTGCCCTAAGCACTCGAGAGACAGTTGATTGCGAAGTTATAGCAATTTCTGCAATTTCTCTCATAGATTTGCCTGCTTTAGAGAGAGCAATAATAGATGCCTTTAAGTGGTTCTGAGTGGCTATTTCAAGCTGTTTTTATACTGTATGAGGCTTTCTGGAATATTCTGGAATACTCTAGATTTAATTTAAGCTGTTCTAGAATTCTCTAGAATCTTGTTCTGAGTGTACTGTAAAATAGTTTTCAATATTTTGTCAAAAGCTCTTTAAATTTACCAGTTTAATCATCAGAATGCGATATCTGAGTTTTTTCCTGAATTTCATTTACATCCAAATTTATAATTATCAATAGAATACCTTAGGGTGAATAAACTTTTTTTCTAGGTGGTCAGAAATGGGTCTTTATATTAGTAAGATTAAAAATTATTTTAACCCCAAAAACAATAGACAAAAAATATTTTTAGTAAAAAAAATCAGGTGAGTCACTTTTATCCCATTAGATAGAATATCAGCATATTGAAAAAAGTAAGCTGCTTCAATTACAATGGAACAAGGCTCAAAAGAGTTAACATTTAAATTATAGGATTGCTTTACATGAGAGAAATTTCTAAGGACAATGCCAGGTACAAGACCACTGCTCAAACTATTACAAAATAAATACAATATTATATCATATTTATCTAAATGCAATGTATATAAAGTCTAAATATATTAGGTTATTTCCCTTATTGTGAACAGTGTAATTTAAAATTTACTCAAGAGTTTTATTACTGAAAAACTATTTTGAACAGCTGCTTGAACATTTTAATGATATTACTTAATAAGTAATTGTCTTTTTATCACTTACCAAATATCAACTTTGGTAGTTTGGTATTGTATAACTAAAAAGAGCAATAATTTTCCTTTAAATTCTTATTTGGAGGCTTTTTTCCTATTGTTAAGTGAGAGAACTGAACAACGATTTTAGTTTCACAAGTACACAAACAGTCAAGAGAGTTGGAAGGTGAGGTACTAATCTCCTAATATGGAAAGACAAATTAAACCAAGACACAGCTAGATTTAAATATTGTTTGATAGTGTGTAAGTTTTTTCTCAGAGAATTGATAAGTCATTTTTGTCCTTAGAATATGCCAAAAGTGGGAAAACAAAATCATCACACATTATATAAAATTACCACTCTGCTTTGATAAAGAAAAAAAAAAATAGATTTATTTAGTTTTTTTTTATGTAATAAAAATAACAAACAAGCACAATTTAAGCAAAATTTACTAATTATGTAGGAGCAGCTTCACAATAAATTTTGTTACAAACATTGTTCTTAATACAATAAAAAAAAAGAAAGAAAAAATTGTCAACATATTTTTGAAAATATGTGAAATTAAATTTCTTTTAAGCATAAGAGTAGAAAGTAAGAAATGTTCAATTTTATCAAGTTAATGTTTATAATACAACAGAAATTATTAAAAAGAACAAAAAAATGTTTTTATATTTATCTTAACTGGTTGGCTTGTTGGAATTTAATTTTAAGAGATTAGTTCCACCACCTTCCTTCATGTGCTGACAGATGGATTATCAATTTAAGATTGAAGTGTGTGTATATGTGTATGCATGTATGAGGGAGGGACTTAAATATATAAAGTTAAAATGAAACAAAGAAAACACGAACAAGAGAGAGGGTAAACACAAACAAAAGCTTTTACAGTTTTATCTGGAATGGACAAGTAAATGATTGTGAAGTATGTTAAAAGACAAGCAAAATGGAGATGATGATTTCTAGTCAAATGTAGTGACCTGCTTGGGTCCAAAAACAAAGACAAAATGGAGGGTTCATCAACTAATCAATAACATGTCACAACCATCCATTGAGAATAAGTCACCACCTCTGCACCCTCCCAGCAGCAGTGAAACTTGCAGAGTTTGTGACATTTTTTTTGATTAAAAGTTTTTTTGTTTTTTTTTTCTTTCATAGGTCTGTAGTCATATAAGTTACTTTCACTGTGCTGTAGTTACTGAATTTTCTGTTGCAGCTGCATTGGTCGTCGTTTCTTCTGATAAAGAAAGGTAATTGTTCAGCACAGTCTTTATCTTTGAGTACCTGAACAAGAAGCATAGAAAATGTAATTTTTAAAATTTGTGCTCAAAAGTGACAATATATAAGTTGAGTTTGGGAAAAAAAGTTACAAACATTTTTGTACTTTTTTTCATAATAAAGCAAATAGTATCTGGTTTAATTGCATAAATTCAATCATAATGGTAACACTATAAAATAATACAAAAAAACTTCTTTCTGTTAAATTAAAACTGAATAAATATTGCAAAGAATTTGCCAAATAAATTAAGTACAAGTCATTTTTGGTTTTAAAAATATTTCTTTTTAAGAAAAAATACATTTGACAACTGGAATAATGGACAATTGGAATTCTAACAGTTTTTATAAAAATATATTTTTTTTTAGATTGCATAAAGGTTGAGAAGCAGAAAAAAACTGAAATGGTAAACATACTTTATATAATAAAAACTAGCTTAAAAGCCGCCCTATCAGGTGACATTTAAGCTAGCTCCTGCAAAGGGCTCTTGATTGGGCCTTTGGCCCAAAAATGACACTTCATGCATTGAGTACATATTAAATTTTATTAAACTTTAACAATATTTTTCAAATAATTAACAGTTTTAATCAAAACAATGATATAATTTATCTATTTGGAATTTATTGCAAAGTTGCATGATAAACAACATTTTTAGTTTTCCCATTCAGGGTTAGTACAACTTGAACAAACATAGAGCTGGTCGTGAGAAAAGCAAGGTTCCATCAGATGAAGTCCAGTTACTTTCAATGATTGTTCTTGGGATTTATTGATTGACATTGCATAGCTCACTCTCACTGGAAACTGAAGTCTTTTGAACTCAAAAAGAAGATCTGGAAGAATTAAAGGGATTCTTGATTATTAAAACTCTTTCCTCCTTTCCTTGACCAGTAAGGATCTCCATTTCCAAGAGATGAGACAGTTGACAATTAACCATATTCCATTAGAAAGCTTTTCCAGATCCAGATTTCTCAATAGCATAACTGGCACATTTTCTTTTAGTTTCAGCTTGTGTGATGGCATTCCAGGAGGATTCAATAAACTATTGGATAATCCACTGCTTGCTTTTGTTCAACCACAGTGTCAATGGAAAAATACTCATGATTTCTTTTGAAATTTCTTGGAGAAGTTTCCAGTTGATGCTATCCACAGTTTGATTCTTGGGAGCTAATATGGTGATCTCACAAAGCCAGTCTGAATCCATGAAATAGTGTTTATTTGGATAAACATGGTTAATACAAATCTTTAATACTCAAGACTGAAACTCCACAACCATTGGGAGTGAAATATCTCCATTTTGATGGTTCCATTGCTAAGCTGCAACAAATCTTCCTGCTTCAAGGTTATCTGTGATTCTCTCATGTTTGTCTTCAGGCTGAATCTTTGAACATGGCTCTAGATGTAATAATTTTTCAGAGAGTTGTGTCCATTTAATTGAAAAATTGTGACACACACACATTTTCACATTTATTATACAAGATAAGTAAACTAATGTTATCCAGAGTCAATGAAAAAGGATATTCTAAGAATTATAAAAATAATTTTCCTAATCTTTAAGATGTGAATTTTAATAATATAAAAATTAAAAAAAAAAAAAAAAAAAAAAAAAAAGAGAAAAGAAAAAAGAAAAGAAAAAAAAAAGAAAAAAGAAAAGAAAAAAAAAAAAAAAAAAAAGAAAAAAAAAAAAAAAAAAAAAAAAAGAAAAAGAGAAAAGAAAAAGAGAAAGAAAAAAAAAAAAAAAAAAAGAAAAAAAGAGAAAAAAAAAGAAAAGAAAAAAAAAAAAAAAAAAGAAAAGAAAAAAAAGAAAAAAAAAAAAAAAAAAAAAAAAAAGAAAAAAAAGAAAAAAAAGAAAGAAAAAAAAGAAAAGAAAAAAAAAGAAAGAAAAAAGAAAAAGAAAAAGAAAAAAAAAGAAAAAAGAAAAAAGAAAAAAAGAAAGAAAAAAGAAAAAAGAAAAAAAGAAAAAAGAAAAGAAAAAAGAGTCATAGATGAAAATATGCGATCTGAAAGGCACAGCATATGATATTGTTAAACAAAATAAAGTATTATTTAAATTATTTACAATTGTTATCACAAGGTTTGTTTTATATTATCTACACTTTGTTTTTATCACAAAATCTTCAGCTGATGTGCTCTCTGGCCTTCATGGGATAAATTGTTTTCACTGTCCATGTATAAGAATAACTTGTGCTTATCTATAACTCATCCAGTTACTCAGTTTTTGCTCAATAGATTTCCATTGAATAAGTCTACACTATCCAGGTCAAGGATTGAAGTCACAATTATTATGTCACCAAATTCACAAACCAATGCTTTAATCCACTAGGCTATTTTCTACTGCTGCTGAAGCCTCGTTGCCATTTCTTTTTATTTATTGTATTCATTTCTATGCTAGGCTTATTAAGGAGACCCTCAGCCTAGAATATGCACAGATTCTGTCAGACAACTGACTCACCAGTGTTCTGTTTGGTATTTTTGCTAAGCACCTGAAGAAAGCTAGAGTGCACAATGGCTGAAATGTTGGGATAATAACAACAAAGATGAGGATAATAGTCCAAATGTAAATAATTGTAACTCTAATAATTCCAGAAATTAAGACAAAAATAAATATAACATGGAAGCCAGTACTTAAAATAATATAATTAAAACTAGGTACCTCTACTTTTTCACAGAAAAACAGCATAGCATAATGAAAATAGCCACAAACTTAATAAAAACAAAGTTTTATCATCAAAATGTTTATGTTATTATTAAGATGAAAGACAAAAGTATTTTTTGATTATTTTTTTAAATTTATTAATTCTTTCTAGCATGTTTGAAATTTTGGTTCAAAATCTTGTTTTATTTACGTCACTGGTGGATGTAATAATTACAATTATTTTTTTGCACTTTTTTTCCAGTAAAATCATATTGATTTGGAAATTCTTGCAAAAATCAAATAATTGTTGCATTTTAATGAAACTTTCAGCACTTATTCACAAATGAATTAAATTATTTTGAAATTTTTTGTTTTAGAAAATCTTGGTAAGAAATTTTTTTTAACCTACATTACCCACTTCATGAAATTTCACAAAATTCTTTTTTATTTCCAGAATTTATTTTACTAGATAAAAGTAGGACTCCTTGGAGAATGTAAATCATCTAATATTTTTTTTCAAACTTTTACTATTCTAGCTGAAAATCTACTCCAAATAGTAAACTAAAAAAAAAAAAAAAAAAAAAAAATGTAATCAAACTGACATTATTTAATTGGAAAAGCTTTTAATTGCTTTCATAAATAAATTATATTAAGGACAATGTTGTCTGAAGAAAATTTTTTCGATGAATAATGAATTTTTACAAGAAATTTTCATTTTTTAAAAATTTTAATTATAATATATAATAGTTTAAGAATCATTTAAAATTTTGTATTACTTTATTTCCTGTATGCGATATTGTAATTAAGTAAAGAAATTCATGGATCCAAAATTGAAAAAAGAAAAATTAATAAACCTTGTTTTACTATTCAATCTTTAAAATATTTTTTTATTTTTTCACTTTAATTGTTCCCTTTCTTCATCTATGATAACCTAAACATGGTATTATTATGAAAAGGTCACGTGCTTGGATTGAAGAAAATAGAAAAATGTTTTTTTAACTAATGTTAATTAAAGTTTATTAACTATTAATGATTAAACAATATTTTAATTATTATAAAAAAATTTCCAGACCAATGTGTTAATTTTCTTGCTTACTTATCTTTAATTTCCTGTGTTATTAAATTTTAAAATTAATTTAAGAAAATATTATAGTACTTTAATTTTTTTTATTTTTTCATAAAGCATCTTCAAATGTAACTAAAAGTCAATAAAATATTAGATAATTGCTGAAAATATGTTAATTTGTAAAAAAATTACTATGTAGTTAAAAAGGAAAAAAAAAAAGCGTTCACTTAGATTTCATAAATTTATGTCACTTCTGGGTCATCCATGCTAGCTGTCATCACCTCGGAACTTATCGATACGTCAAAAAGGATGAAAGGAAAAGAGGACATCATTAAGAAATGCTTGTATATTACTTTTTTTATACTGTGTGAGTAATGTTTATTTCAAATGCTTTTTCATTTTTAAAAATTCATTTTAAACCTTAGGTATCAAAAATTTATACTGAATTAGTGGAGGTACCTAATGAAAACAATACATAAAACTACATGATTAAGCACAATAATAGTGTTATAAAGACTAGTTTTAAAATCCTAAAAATATACTCATGGGTTATTGTCTAAATCAAAGGACACAAAATTTTATTCTAATCGCCAGTTTGCATAGAATGAGGATTTCAATTGCAAAGTTAAGCAGTTCTCAAAAAATGTTGGAAATGGAAGCTCGATGCAACAAAAGCAATGAAAAAAAAACATTGTTTCTAAATAATGATGGTTACTGGATTCAAAATCTAGCAGAAGAATGTGCACATTAATCTAGCAAGAAACATAAGGATAATCATTTCAATAAATCAAAGAATGATAAACCATTCAAAAAAAATTATTGAAAAATAAGTATTTTATATTGCAATGGCATAAAAATATTTGATAAAATAGTAGTAGTATATAAACAATTGTCAAAATATTCTAAGCTAATTTAGTGATGTAGTTTTAGGGACATTTGAGAAAAATTAAAATCAAAATAAAACAAACTTAAATACATTTCTTGCCATGCAGATAGGGTGTGATGGATAAATTGTCTAAATTACACAAAAATGAAAATAACACGGACATCTTATTTTAACAGATATATTTACCAAAATTATACAAAAATATTTTAAAATACTAAAGAGTAAATTTATTCAATAAAATTGTTATTGGCTTCAATCACAACCTCCAGACAACTTTGGAATTTCCTGCAACTTTTTTGGATGGTCTCCTTGTTTAAGTTGGTGAATGCTGCAGGTTCATCTTTGGTGTTACAAGGAGTTTTCTTGGTCGCCTATTCAACTGCACCCCACACATAATAAATCAAGGGGATTGCAGACTGGGGAGTTAGGTGGCCAGATGTAAGGGGTGATGTAATCACAAAAATTGTCTGACAACCATGATTGAGTTCTTCTGTTTGTATGGTATAGTGGAGAGTCCTGTTGCCAGACACAGGGTCTTCCAGCAGCTACTCTCTTGACCCAGGGTTGCACTACCTCAAGGCACTTGATGCAAGCTTCTGAGGCCCTGTGGAAGATGAATGGAGGCATAACATTGACATCACTAGTGATCACTCTAAACACCTTCATAATCACCATTAGACTCATCAAACTGTTCTCAAATCCTCTGCACTGTCCTTGGATTGACACCCAGTACTCGGAAATGTTCGTTTTGGAGCTTCTGGCATGAATGCCAAGCAGTACAGCATGCTGTTTTTAAATTTCTGGCAGAGTAAATTGTGTCATGGTGCTCTTTTTCTCAGACGGTGTCCGACTGACCCTACTATACTGTGCAGTCAACAAAATCAAAAACAATGGTATGTGTAAAATTAAAAATGTAAATTGGCGATAATTTACTCATCGAACCCTGTAATTCTAAAAAAGCAATAACTCTGTCTTGAACATCATTTTTTGTGTTAAGCAACCAGAAATTCTATAATATATAAAATCTAAAACCTAAATGTTTAAACTATAAATAAAAATAAACAAAATATTGGTAGAATTTTAAATTCTGAAGCTAAAATTAAAATAAAAAAAAAAGGCAAGAATCTAAAATGTGCCACCTTTACTTACTTATCTTTGATTTTTTGTACATCTTTTTCTTCATCATCCATGAATTTCTGAAGCAAACCTTTCAGTACACCATCAGGAAGAGCCATTAATTGTTCAACCTGGAACAATTTATTAAATAACTGTTATACATACTGTGAAAGATTACAAAATAATGTAATTAATATAAATCAATACAATCATTTTAAATACAAATATTCAGTTTGGTACATAAATATCATGCTTACAACTATTTTAATTATTTAAAGTAATTTTTTCAATATTAAAAATAATAAAAAGCTTTACCAGTCATACTAATTTTCCTTAATAAAAAAGTAAATAGAAGAAAAGAAAAAGAAAAAACAAAACAGGAATTCACATTTTTACTATCAATTACTAAAAATTACAAATTCAGTGGATTTTTGTTTTTGTCAAAGAACTAACTATATAAATTCAATATTGTTGGGCATGTTTCAAAAGCAATGAAAACAAAATAAGAAATTTGCAACAACTAATGTTAATTCATAAGATCCAAATCATTCAGAGAACAAATTAAAATAGTGTAAGCTAATCAAACAAAAAGATATTATGTTTATTAACTAGATATATTTGCATATATACAATATAACTTTGCAGTTTCTCACAATTATTTATGCTTTGTATCAGTTTTTAAGAGAAATTATGGCTAGTACAAAAAATTAATGATAGTGTTACAAGTAAAATTTATAGTGTGTTAATTGAATTAAAATGAGAAATATATCAAATCTATCCTGATTGTAATTAAACAATCACTTCAAATAGAGAGCCAAAATTCCTGCTTATGATAGTAACAAATTTCTATCATTCACAATTGAGCTATAGAATCACAATGACAGCAAATTCTGCAGAATTCTTAATTCTTTCCTAATCTGGCTTGGATAAGAATTTAACCTTTTATACCAAATAATTTCCAGCCCACATTAAAAAAATAGCAATTAAATCAGATAGAGCCTTTAAAAGTGATTTATTTAACTGAATCTATTTGACTATGACTGAGATATATTTATCTAAATTTCTTTTGCATTGTAGAGAAAGGAAAACAATTCTCCCATACAAATACTATTCATAAAGCAGCAAATATAAAATAAGTAGCATCCATTTCAGAAGCAAGTGTTATAAAAACTAGGAAACATAAAATACATTGCAATTTTCTTAGAATACTTTTGTAAAAGTCCGTTTTGCTTTAAAAAAAAAAAAAAAAAGTACTTTTATATAAAACTTAAAAAATGAATGCGTTAATTCTCATGTGTTGTAGATGCAATCTACACAAATTGTTATTTACTTGCATGCATTACCATATATGACATTATTATCCTGCAAGATTCAATAGATAATCAATATTTTCTCTTTATTCTGTCATAAAATGAGTGTACTTTATTTCAAAGACATTGATATCTTAAGCCTAATTATGAAGTGAACAACGTATATAAGTAATTATGGAAAAATTAAGCGAATATCCAAAAATGTTTGAAAATAAAAATAATGACTCAACAAGTTAATGAAAACATAGAAAAAAATATAAACCAAAAACAAAAAATATTTAACAAAATGTTTTGTTAAATCTAATTATGTAAAAAAATCTTTGGAGGGGAAATGATGTTAAAAAAACTGAAGCAGCATGCAGATACCAGAAAAAGTTAGAAGCAGTACTGGAAAAGGTCTAAATATCTTACAAAGAAAAAAGCAAGAATGCAAGTTAAAGAAAAGTACTAAAGAACCATCTTATGCAGTTATTTTGGATACCTGATTACAAAAGAGAAAAAAATTGGTAATGGGTTTAAATCCTTAAATGCTTTACAAATTGAAAATTAATTTAGATAATGTTGCATAAAAATTATTTTGATTATGTATAACTTAACATGAATTTTCTCAATTAAGATTACTGAATACTTTTAGAGAATAGTATTAATAAAATGTGTGGAAACTATTACACATGCCTATTCCCATAATTTTAAAAACATGTCTTCTATTTTAACATTAAAATTGACTAACTGAAGTAATAATGAATATAAATGTTTTCATCACAAAGTAGAATCAGAAGTATATCTTCAAAGCAGAGTGTTAAATTTAGTCAACCGTTTCAATTTTTGCAATTGCCTTTTATAATATTTACACTACTTACTTTTATGAAGCTGGCCTATTAAAAGAGGAATATAAACTATTCTGAAAAATACTTTTAATCTACTCTTTATTTATATCCATATCAATGTACACAAGGTCAAGTGAACTAAATTTTTATACGATTGAACCTTACTAATATGGCAAATGTAAAAACAAACAAGGGCAGAATTTTCAAATTAGAGAATCTTAGGGCACATAATTACTCAGGTGCAAACTTAGCTTATTTTGGTTTTCTATTTTTTTTTTCTTAAACAGGCAAACAGGGAATTATTTTTAATACGTGTAAAACCCATCAAATTAGTTAAAAGTGGGCAATCATTAAAAATCTATAGTTTACATAGTAGCTATAAACTCATGTGAGACTTCAGGGATATGTAAATAACTTGGGCACTTACAATAAAATGGTAGTTAGTAAGCTTGTCTTTCAAACCAATTTACTCATGTAAGGAGTTCAATCTTTGCTGGGTGCTCTGCTATAGTGACTCAGTGTGAAACTAAACTAAGATTGGTAAATAACAATACAATGACTAATATAAAGAGTGGGAAATATTAAGTAATGATAATACAAAGAATAAGTTTTTCATTTCCTGAATTTTTCAGATATTTATCAATATAAAACGTTACATATTTCTAAAACTTATCCTCAAATTTAATTCATCATTACAGAAATATAATATAAAAAGTAGAACTTTATAAGCTAAATTCTGAAAGCCTGAATGAAAAAAAAAATTAGAGTTTAGTCAATCCATGCAGTACACAGGGTTGAAGAGCTGAAAGAGTATACAAATTAGAAAAAACAGATTATTATGAAAAAAAAAAAAAAAAAAAATGAAACAAGTGTGAATTTGAAAAACAACGCTCAGTCAAAGTGAGAATGTTATAAAATTTCTAATATAAAATCTAAACTTTCTAAGTATTTCTGACAGACTTTATACTTATAAAAAGTGGAGCTATACATTTGGTGTGATGACTGAATTCATTTTTTCATTAGAAATCCCCCCACCCCAAATAATACTGCAAATTTAATAGCCTATGTAATATTACCATTCAAGTTAAACTTTTACATGAATCTCATTCTCACAATGATTAAACACATTACTAAAAATGAAATCTAATTTAGGAGCCTTTTGAAAGTCACTATGGCGATTTTAGAAATATAACATTCTTTTATTGTATGCAAAAAATTACTAGAAAAAATATGTATTAACCTAAGTTGGAAAAAAAAAAAAAAAGTATTTACAAGTATTTAAATTTTTTTTTTTAAATGACTACCTTGACTCCCCATTGCTGCAAGCCTTTCATAGAGATTATTTTGCACCCAAATTGTTTTTTTACTTTTTCAAATGATTTTCATTGATACAGCCTTTCTTTACATAATACTCCACATAACTCATAGATTGAGATTTGGTGAGTTGAGCAGCCATTTCAAGAGATGGATATCACGATCCCAAAACCATTCTGCATGAGAATAGTACCATTCATGCAGATAAGTAATCACACCATTCTTATTGAGGATGATGCTCCATAACCTGCTAAAACATATCAAAATGGTTTCAAGATTATGATATCAAGCTCTTGGAATAGCTGTCTAACTAACTAAACCTCAATCTGATATAGAATTTGTAGAATGTTATAAAAAGAAAGATTGCACCAGAAAATCATTACCACAGATCATCTGAAACAAATAAAAACAATTTGGACAACTCAGTAATAATCTGTGTAAAAGTCCTGTAACATCAGATTCAAGGCAGTGATAAAAAAGAAAATCTTGCAAATACAAATTTTCAACTACGTTTAATACATACTTCTTATCTAGTAAATTTTTGTAGACAATAAAAGAATGCAATATTTTAAAATTGAAACATCTTATTTTCATTATTTTGAGACTGGGTTTACAAAGTTTTGCAAGATATAACATGGTAATTGGCTGAATTTTGATTTGAAATCTTCAATGTATGATCTATTTGAATTAAATGCATTGGCTACAAAAGATGATTATCTTGAAAAATAAATATTTCTTGTATGAAATAAATATTTTTTATCATTGGGCTACAGATTTATAGATTTACTTTAGTAGTTAATAGTAATGCTTCCTCTAATTTTTAATAGTTAATATTTGCATTAAACTGTTCTACAGATAAGATAAAATATATTCTGTAAATTTGCATCTTTTGGGAATAGATTATGTTATACTCTGCTGCAATTAGATCACCTTCTAATTCACTTTATATGTCAGCCAGATATGAATGTTAAGAAAGCAAAACACAAAATGAAAAAAGTTGTTTTTGTGCAGGGGCTCCAAGCATCACATCCGGTCCATAAAACAAGTCCCCACAATAAAATACAATAGCCTATCACAAACATTCCCATCAGAAAAAAGATGTTGTAAGCTATAATTAGCTAAAAGTATTCACTACTATTTCTCTAGTAATTTAGTCATCAATGTCAGGACTAGTTTAGCCACCAGCTGTATCAACTGCTATTTATATGGTTGAGATTTGCAAATGAATACAACAGGGACCATGAGATTTGCTTAAAAGCCCCTTTTAGTGACCAACACAGTTGCGAGAAAGGACCACTGCTGACATGCAGATGTGTTGTCGTCAGCACAATAGTTTCCCTTATTGTCACCATGACTATTTTGTTGTCACATTTGACCAGAATCCAACAGAAATATTCAACCAGAATCCAATGTAGACTGTCTGCTTGATAAATGTCTATTATCTACATTATATACACTTAATCCCTTGTTGTCACCACGGTAACCCCAGCAACCAACATGCATTACCATCAATCAACCCACTACCATGACCTAGATCGATCAACCCACCAACCTACCTTACCAGGCAGTTTGGCTTCAACATCTTGGCATCACACATCTCATAGATATTGATTTCAACCTTAATGAAAGGTGTGCATCAAAGCCTACCAACAGATAATCCACTCTGGACATCCTCTGGCTCCAAATGTGACATCAGTCAACCAACCCAAGAAATTGGTCAACTCCTGGCCCTACTGACAACAGCCTCACAATTGCTTTCCTGATCAACAGCAACAAAGAACTGCATATGAACAATTATTTTTTCCACTTTTCATACAACTAAGTACATACTCTAAATTTTGACAAATACATGTTGTTGAAATCTTAATCCTTTTTTGTTCCTTTCCTTCATAACCAAATGCTCATTATAACAATTATAACAATGGCTGCATAATTTGTGTGTGTGTGTGTGTTTGCAATGATAAGAGCCTTAATTTCCATAGAATAAAGTTTCATGATACAAAATACTTTCGCTATTAGTCATCAAAGTGCATCATTATTATGGCTTTGTGACAGGCTAAACTCAGTTTAGTAAATTTACTATTATTCAATACCTTAGCTGACTGAACATGATGGAAATTACACCAAGAAAATTATTTTCTCTGACAGTTCAGATACAGTGTCTTGTGAAAAATGATGTATGGGAGATATGTTTTTATCCATGGATCATTTAAATTCTTGATAAATGGATTAGTTGAATGCCTGTATGTTCAAACTGAACAAAAAGTTAGACAATCTGACATTCTGGTAATTGACTGGGTGTTGATAATTAAAGCTTAAAGTTAGGTTAGTGTGCATGTCTACATTCCCAAGCCAGGTCAGAATAATAATAAACATCAAGACAGCAATATAGAAACAGAAAGACATCAAATTTAAATGATTTCTTCAAATATAAACACCAATTAAGAGTCCTAGAGTAGTAAGAAGCACACTAAATAGTGGAATAATGTATTGTAAATAAAAAGAACTTTTAAATAGAAAGTGTTACAGAATCATTCATCTTGTATGGGTTAAGACAATGAAATCAGAACCATTTCTTTATATTGCCTCTGGAACTTATTTAAAAAGAAAATAGTTCTGGATCCATAAGTAAAAAAAGGAAATAGTTCTGGATCCATAAGTAAAAAAAGGAAATAGTTCTGGATGTATCTGAGGGAATTCAGATTTAACAAGAATATCCTTTCATAATTTCTGACTCAAACTGAAAGGAATATGAAAAAGAGTTTATGTGTCAAGTTTTTATTTCATTTATGAAAACAAGATTATCAATGTCAACAACACAGAAGGTGCATTCTTAAATGCATCTTTATAAGCAGGGAAGAAATGAACTAAAATAACTAAAATTAACTATGCATAACACAAAATCATGGATTTATTTCCAGAATGTTGTTACAAAAAAAAAAAAAATCACATATTGTGTCTGCATTTTAAAAATGGGTTTTACCTGTTATCAAACATTAAATACTACTGTTCAATGATAAAATAACTATGAAGAAAAAAAAAAAAAAGGAAAGAAACTTCTTTATAGTTCTGATATTGCTGTCTTGTAATGAACTAGAGCATTAAAGTGAGGAACTGAGCATAGAGTAGGTGCAAATTCCAGGTGTTTACTAACAATGTTTAGTTCAAAAGTTCCTTTTTTTACAGCATCCAAAGTGTGTTGAGCCTGGCAGACAAAAGAAAAATACAGAAAACATGAATGATTAAAAGAAAGAAAAAAAGCAATCAGTATTGAATGCTTTTAACCACTTTAGTAAGAAACCTGTCTCAAAAGCAATAATGAGATCTTAATTATTTTTACTTAAGAGGATCTGTACTGGTTAATTTGTAACAGGATCTTCAACTCTTGCTTCCTTCTTATCTTTTCTCTCATTTCATTATATACAACAGAATGGAAATTATCCAAATGAAACAGGCAAGTAGTATTTTTTTTTAGACAACTGATCTGATTATGAAAAAGAAAGCTATATTGCACATATAAAAAAAAAAAGAGAAGAAAAAAAAAAAAAAAAAAAAAAAAAAAAAAAAAAAAAAAGAAAAAAAAAAAGAAGAAAAAAAAAAGAAAAAAAAAGAAAAAAAAAAAAGAGAAAAAAAAAAGAAAAAAAAAAGAAAAAAAAAAAGAAGAAAAAAAAAAGAAGAAAAAAAGAGAAGAAAAAAAAGAGAAGAAAAAAAAAAAAGAAAAAAAAGAAAAAAAAGAGAAGAAAAAAAAAGAAGAAAAAAAAAAAGAAGAAAAAAAAGTTTGCTTTCATTCAGGTGAAGAAAAAATGAACTGTTTAAAAAATCACATTATCTGCTGTTTAAATAAAAACAGAGCTGAACAATTCATAGTCAATGTAATAAAAAAATAAAAAGAAGGAAATGCAGTTTTAAAAAGGCTAGAGTTTAAGAGTTTGCTTTCATTCAGGTGATGAGTAAAATGCATGATACTGTTTAGAAATTAAAAAATCACATTATCTGCTGTTTAAATAATGAAACAGAGCTGAACAATTCATAGTCATGATGTAATAATAAAAAATAAATTTATCTATGTGCACAGGAAATGCAGTTTGTCAAAATAGCTAAGTTCATGTAAATAAAGTTTATTGAAGTTATTGATAATTGTTTTGTGAGGAAAATACCCAGTTGTTGTTACTTGAGGTTCTTGGCTTTGCTTTTGTTAATAGATATAGAATTTAATTAATGAAGATGCATCACCTTAATGAAGTCAACTTTGTCTTGACTCCACCAGGAAAAAGTCAGAGTAAATGAAGATACCACTCTAGATTCTGTCATATTTTTTATATCGTTCAATATGTCATTCTCTTAATTTTTATTTTAAAATTGTTTTAAATACTGTTTAAAAAAGGTGCCTAACTGAGATCAAAGTAACAGCATAATGTTTTGTCTTCAGACATGGGAACAGCAATAAATTGCATCACTTGTAACAAGAAATACATGATAACTTATATGAAGACATATGAAGATTTAGTTTGTCATTTTTATGAGTTAGAATTTCAACACTGTTCAAAGTGGCTGGCTCTCATCAAGCCAACCAGATCCACAACTTTCTCTGCACAGACAAGACAACAGCAATAAATCAATAAACTCCTTCACTTGTAACAGATTTGTACTGAGACAAAGTCATAAAATCAAATGTTTTAATTATGGGACTTTGAAACCATGTTACGAATAAACTGTCAAGTGAAGCATTCCTATGGAATAAAAAAAAGTTGAACGGTTTATAATCTATCACTGTTTCAATGTACAGAAGGTACAGAATAGATTGAATAAAATGAATAGATTATCATTTGTGGGAGAAAAGGGTTTCATAACCCCCACCTCCACCTAATGCTATACAATCTCTGATTTACATAAGTAAATATAAAACAAGATAATATTTTTCTTTGCCTGTTTATTTCTTTGGAGCCTTGGTCAAGCTAATGTTCTATTGTTCTTGAATAATATCTTCACTTTGGGACTAAACCTGGAAGCAATTCTGAATACTTTTCAAGTATCTATCAACAGATATATTCAAGTTATTGCTGATTTTACTTCTAAATTACTTGAAAAATTTATTATGCATTAATAGACTTAGAAAAATTGGTAAAAACTACATTTTAGTTAAGAGGCTACAGATATAAGTTTATACTTTTCAGAAAGGTTTATACATGAATTTCAGTGTCACTTTAAGTATCTTGCCAAGAATATTTTTGATTTATACAGATAACAGACTTATACAGCTAAAATGACAATACTTTTATTTTGACTATAGTGCTATTTTGAATACATTAGGCAGAAACTATTGCTTAGCTGATAAAATTCACTATTTTTGTTTTGGAAGTGAACTATAAAAAACATATTTCATCACATGAGAGTACGGATATAAATCATTCACAAAAATATACATTTGCATAATAAGTCCACAAAAAATAAAGCTGGTATATGTTTGGAATAAAGAAAGAATAAAACTATCAGGAAGAAAGAGTTACTATCATCTACAATTCAGTATAGAAAATTACTTTTTAAAAAATATAAATTTGTTGACTTGCATTATTTCAAATAGACAAATGCATATTTATCAACCAGCAAAATTAAATGTAGTTGTAATTGTTAACATACTAATTAAAACATTTTTTGTTAATACCAGGACGTAAATGATCATGACTCTCCTCAGATTCTATTTCTTTGAATTGCCATGTATTCTTGGGAAAGATAGTGGTTTCCCATTGCCTTTTCCATGGTTTGGAATTAAGAGTTTTACTTCTTTTAGACTGGTTGCCATCCAAGACTAGAGAATCCAGACTTTTATTTAAGCCATAGCTCAAGGAAGGGATGGATTCAGCTGTTTCCCAAGGACATTTGTGTGAAAGTGAACTCAACTGACTAGCCTGAATTAAACTTGGTTTCCAATTCCAATGCTGATATTTGTTACTCTACCTGCACATTATGAATTAAAACAATTAAAGTATATTCAAAAGAATCATCTAATTCCCTGCAATTGTTTGTTTTTATAAACAGAACTCATAGTTTGAAGTTTATTCAAGCAACAATGAAAAATAATATAGTCTAAGTTTAATGGCAAATGCAACATAATGGAGAGAAAAGAAAAACCAAGCTGGATTACAGATAATTAGTAGATAATGGTTTATAATAATATATAAGCATTACTTAATTCTCAATACATAATTGCAACAAAAAAGATGTTACAGAAAACAATTATCTCAAGAAAAAAGTAGACATTAAAATCTTCAATTTTTACTTAAAATCTGTTTGAAATTACTAACAAAAAGCAAAAGAAAGTCTAAAAAATAGAAGTGAAAATGAAAGCAAATTCTAACTTAGTTTTTTTTTTTCCTCACCTCTGCTGGCAAATTTAATGTTTTCTCTTCCAAACTCTCTGGCTCTTCAACAACAACAGATGTTTGGAAATCCTTTTCTCTAATGAAAATTTTGGCATTAGTTTCATCTGGACCCAGAGAAAGTCGTTCCAACAATGGTACATCATTGTCTTGCAATTCTCTTTCACCTGGAAAATAAATTTAGTTTAGTATATTACAAAATGAACAGCCAGATTGAGAGACCATTTTCTAGCAAAAGCAACCATAGCATATTATGGAAAGTTAAAATATCTTTCCTGAATATGCTATGGTTAATACAAAACTTATCACAAAACAATTATAAAAATATCTCTGTCTAAATGTGTGGTTTCTTTTGTTTTGTTTTTTTTAAATTATATAAAGCATGTAAAGTTTGCTTTCAAAAATGCTCTATACTTTGTTGTTAACTGGGGCAAAAAATGGTTTGTTGATTTTAATGCCTCCTAAACAAAACTTCTCTACTTTAATCATCTGAGAAAACCCATTTTACTTTCCATCAGCATGAATGATGCTAACATCCAGGAGAGTAGTTCATTGCCCCTTCTTGGACTAACATTTTCTGCTGACATGAAGTGGAAAGATTATATTGAGTCAATTTCTAGGTCTGCTGCTAGGAAAGTTTATCATTCATCCTTGCATTGAATATTGATCTGGTCTGAACTGGTGCGCCTGCTATATATTTAGAGACTCTTGATAAAATCCAAAGAATCTGCAATGTTATTGCTAATGACCTGGCATCTCAGCTTCATTCACTTTCCCACTATTGAAATGTAGTTTCCCTGTGACTTTTCTATAAATACTTTCATGGTAATTGTCCTGAAGAACTTTCCACTATGGCACCTAGACTTTATGAATTTAAATGTAGTACTAGATTGGCAGCAAGATCTCATCCTTTTACAGTTTAAAAGACTAGATGTAACTATAAGTTCCATGCTAACATTCTTCTATTGCACTTCTTGCTTGTTGAATTCTTTTCTAGCTTCTAAGTCAACTTTTATGTTCAAAAATTTAAATATAATACCAATCATTATCTTCTGTCTTAATTCTTGTTTTATTGTTTTCTTTCTTTAATAATGTTTTTTTCTCATACTCTCTAACATCAAGTTAGAGTGGCTTTATTGTCTTCTTTGGGGTGAAATGATTAAAAAAAAAAATATAGATATTTAAAAGAAGAACACAAGCATCCGCTTGTATATAAACATCACTTACCTTCAGCTTCTGTAACTACATACAGAGAAAACTCTTCAGCATCATTCTCAACCTGTTCAAAGAAAATTGACCAAATAAGAATAATAAAAAAAAATTGTATAATTCTCAGTGTACAAAACAAACTTTTGTACCCCAAAATATTATGTTAAAATTTTCTTGCATCCCATACTTAGTTTCATCATTCCTTATTGTTCCATAAAGGACTATTGTATCATAATTGGTAAACTTACTATCTTAACATAATTTCTTCAATATTGTTTCTTGAATTGAGTTAACCAAATGGTTCAATCAACTTTAAAAAAATTAATTTTTTTTTTATTAATATGAACATTATTAAACATTTATCATCTTATTCTACTGTTAAATGCTATGTTTAAGGCAACTTTATAATTTCATGCTCAGCAAAGAACTATTCTGTGCCTTCTAGAATTGAAACTTTTTTTTTTCTCAGTAAGATAATTCAGAATAGATGGTAACCCAAATGTGCACTATCAAAATGAATCTTTACTAATAAAAATAACAACTGCTGCTCTCAATTTATTTCCACTATTTAGATTGTTCGGCATGTCCTCATCTTTGTTGCCATATTGACAATGTTTTGGCTGTTCTATGCTCCAGCCTTGATTTTGTAAACTGGGGTAGGTTGTTCTAGTTCCACATACCATGCCTCTTCCAGATGTTTCAGTATCAGTTGTCTTCCTTTAACTTAACACTAAGTTTTTAGTTCACCTCATTTATTGAACTCACAACTCTGGGTCAAGTCACTGGATCCAACCAATGCTTTTATCCCCTGGGTCATGTGTCCTTGAGAACAGTGTATGAATTTTTCATGTCTCAGTAAACATTTTTTACTAGAGCTCATATTGCAATTTTGAGGTTGCTATTGTTTTTCTTTGACACTCCATATTACTAGTTCCCATATTGTATTCATTTCTATGCTTGGACAGCTTAGGAGATTTTTGTAACTTAACATATAAGCTGATTCCTTAAGTTTTCATATTTTCCAGTGATGTTCTCTGTCTTATTCCAAACTCACCCCACAGTGGGTGGTGATCTCCTTTTTCCCTCTTTATAGGTGGTCAGCCACACCTAATTTTTCTATTTCCCTTTGTGTTACAGCTTTATGGTGTTCTTGCAGCCTTATCTTAAGAGGACGGGGAACTGCTTATACTGACCATTTCTTGTTCATATGTCTCTGGGTCACTACATGACTTTTACTTGATGTTGTAAGAAAAAGGCCAGATCATACAACGGCCAAAACGTCATGAATATGGCAACAAAGAGGACAACAGCCCAAACAATGTAAATAGCGTAAATAATTACAATACCTCATTTCATATAGACAGATACTCTGCTTTCACTTTGTTTAATTGAGAGAAATATTTGTTCATATCATTTGCACATAAAGAACTCCGTTCCAATTTCAGCATAGACACAGTATCACATTCTTTGAATAAAGTTCAGCATTTGGTACTGTTAACTGGGTTTCATTTCACTTCATGATCTCTGGTCTGTTGTCACATTGTTTTTTAAAAATGAAATATTTTCACTACATCAAAACAATGAATCATATGCAAGTAGATTTTTTTCTGTTTAACTCATGTGGAAGCTACACTTTAAAGTGACCAAGATAAACAAGCTGGTATAAATGCTTTTCAATGCTGGATTTAGATATTTTGAATATGTTAGCTATCTTCCATGTCATAAAAAATTAATTATCCACAAGTAATGCCAGGTTTTGACTGCTATCAACCTTAATTGTGGGACACTGTTCAATAATAAATCCCCAAAATGAAATCTTGCAATTCACTTTTGACATAGACAATTATTTACAGTATCTTCTCTATATATTACACAAATCTTTTTCTTTAAATATAAGATTCATTTCAACCTTTAAAAAAAAAAAAAAAAAAAAAAAAAAAACACGTTATAATTTTTTTTTTTAAAAAAAATACATACTAATATCACAGTTGTCACAAGAGAATCAAAAGTGATCTCTTTGAAGTGAAGAAATTAAAATTAAATGTTTTTAATGCTATCTAATGACAAAAACAGGACAAACCTTTTGACCAACCAAATACATAAACATAACACTTAAAGCCTTTTTACAAGCTAAGATAAAAAGAAATAATAAATTATAAAAACAAGATACATCATGTTTCCAGCAAGAAGAATGCAATCAAATTTTATTACTGGGGAAAAAAATGTAGATGCAAAGTCAGGAATTTGATAAACCCTATTGAATATCTAAAAATGTCCACAGACAAGATAACTTATCTTATGATTGTTTTGCAAGATTGCAGAATCTCCTTGTGCAATAGAAGTTTACTTTAAATGACACTACTGTAGATCATTATTTTACTTGTTTAAATTATAAACATATTTTAACACATTTATATATGTATTATTTTAGACATTCTGTTGTCTATATTAACTGATTTATCATGAAACTGACACAGGTCAGGTTAAAAATATACTTTGGTAGCAAAAAGTTTAGTAAATACATTTACACATACAACCAAATTTGTTCAAGCTTCCAAATCAGCTGCAAGTTTTCATGTTTTATATATAGACTTGAACCATTGATTTTCCTGACAAGTGAATCAAACTACATAGATATCTAATTCAAGTAATATATCTGCTGAAAGACATCAACTACTCCAATGAACTGAAGCCTGATTTATTATGATATTTTGATTACAGGTTATTCCTGTACCTAACAGAGCTGCATAAATATTCTTGTTGAGTTTTTAATCTGTGCTCTTGTCATTTCCTACCGTGGTCATAAACATTCATCTGATACAAACATAGCATGTTGTAATATAATCTGGTGCCCAGTGACAATGATAAATTAGTTGTATAAATATATTTTTTTAATAAAGCAATCATTTTCTTAAAAATTAAGAGATCTTGAATATCAATTGCTAATGAGTTTTTTTTATAGCTTATTAAGTTATAAAGCATTTGAAAAATTATCTCTCGGCAATTTTACCATTATAAAAATGCTAAATTCTGTTTTACATTGTCTAAACAGCTCATTGAAAAAAATACAAACTCTTTTCATTTAAAAGTGTAAACCACCATATGTAAAATCTTAATAAAATTTTAATCTAATGTCATATTTAATCAGTCAGTCTTGATTGAAAATCTAATTTTAATCTATATAGCACATGATTAAAGAAATATCAACAATTTTGCTTCGTTTTTTAACATATCCTTTATGATTTTGGTAATTGCATTGATTTAACTATTGCTACTACAAAATTGGCTTATTTAAAAAAAAAAATTAATGAATACAAAATACAGACTATACAAAATAAAAAGAAAGACTACATTAAAGCAATTCAGATCATTAAATGCAATAAAACTTTCATTGGTTTGCAATTCAACTCAATCTAAACATGTACCTAATTATAAATATACCTAACTATTGGAACATTTTTGAGAATTAATTTTATTTTTAAGTAATGTATCATTAAGAAAAAATAAATTTCATATTTATATATTAATGGTCATCTCATAATTTAAAAAATGAATGAATCACCTTTTACAAAAAATTAAATAAACTAAAAATAAAAACATGTTTAACAAGGACCACTTTTTTCGACAGTGCCAGCCAATAACAAAAACTTTATAGAAAGCAAAGAAAGAAAAGGAAATGAAAATACCAACCTTGAATTTTTCAAGGAGTGTCCTAATCACATGTGGGACGGTCATAGAGTTGTTCACAGTGACACTAGTACAGCTACCAATCACTGGAGTGAACACTCGAGTCTACAGATGTAAAACAAAGCAAATACACTAAAGTTAATCTAAGCCAATATGAAAGAGTTGCTTATTACACTGTGACTTAATCATTTAGTACTAAGAATTAATTCCTTCTTTATTGTTAATTCTTTTTGCTTATACAATGCTAATAATAATTTACATGTAAAACTGGTTAAAAAAAATATTAAAAGTTTAAATTTAAAAACAAATTATCTTAATCTTTTTTCCTAATATATGTATAATCAACCTAAAGAGTTGGAAAAACAGTATTTAAGGAGAACCTAGTTTATTCAAATATTTTTGCATTTCAACAAAATATGAATTATTACTTGTTCACTTCACAAAGCGCTTAATGTTGCTAATTAGCCTTTGTTAAATGCTTAATATTTGAAATTAACTGGTCAAGGCACTAAGTATTGAAAATGATTAATGTCTTTAATGGGGTGGGTATTATTTGATTGCAGATAGAAATTAGTAGAGTGATGTGCCAAAAGTCATGAGATGGCATTGTATAAAGATCTTGTAAATGTCCACACATATCCATTATACCTTGACATTTGGTGAGCCATTGTGAACACTGGGAAAGGCTGCTCAAACTTCACACAGAGCATGATAATAGGTGCCAGATGGATAGAGCATTCCATTTCTGAAATTGTGGAGACATTTGACATCACTCAATCTACATGTATACCTTGAATACCTGATGGAAAGCATTACTGCCTATCATGGACAGTGCAGTGGTCAACTAGTCCTTAATGATCAGGAACGGAGTAATTTGGCTAGAGCAAGAAATACCAGATGCATTGCCAACAAATCAGTTCAACATTCTTTAGCTTCCATGTTATATTGAAGTAGAAGGCTCACCAGGGTGAGCCAGTTAGCAAGTATGACATCAGGCACAGCACCTTGTCTGGACTTGTGGCATTGCTAATTGAACCCGAAGGCAAAGTCCAATGAGTCAAGGGTCCAGTTTGGGGATGATCAGTGCATGGTTCATTTGAAGCTATAGGCCTCTGTTGTCAACAAGGCACCATACAGCTTGGTGGGGATTCCATAATGGTGAGTGTTTTTCAAGTGGTATAGGTTCAGTTTGCTGATTGACTGACCTCTACATTGCATGCATTGCTTTCTTGACCATTTGCACACGTTCATGGACTCCATTTACTCCAACAATGATGGGTTATTACAGCAGGATAATGCCATATATGACTGGGCCCAAATTGGTCAGAATTGGTTTAAAAAGCAATCTAGAAAGTTCCAATGAATGGTATAGCCACCACATTTGCTTGATATGAACCCAACTGAGCATGTATGGGACATGGTGGGGAGGTCTACATACATGTAAGATTCTACACCTACAGATATTAGGGAGCTGTAGGACTGCTATCAATAACAATAACAAATTAATGTTTCATCATTATGAAACAACTCTCATAATCAATTTCATACTATTTAATAAGATTGATGAAGACCTCTATACATGTTCCTCATTGAGTTAAAATTTGATTTTTGAACATTTCTACTTACCAATTTCTCTTAAATGATTTGAAAATGGGTTCAGTTAATATAGGTACCTCCACGAGATCGCTAAAAAAAGAGCATAGCATGATGAAAAAGACGCCAAACTTGACGAAAACAAAATTTTATCGTCTAAATGTTTGTTATTAAGAGGAAAGGTCAAAGTATTTTTGGGGTATTTTTTTCCATTTTTTAATCGTTCCTAGCACGTCCGAAATTTTCGTTAAAAATCTAGTTTTTTTTGAGTCAGCAAAATTGACCATTTTTTTCCATTTTAAAAAAAATGGAAATCTGACTTTGCAATTTTTTAAAATATCAATTATCATTTTTTCAAAACTTATTTTAAGAAAATCAGAAATTATAATGTTTATTTAAAATATTTTGAACCAAACTTAACTTAGCTTTTGTGCCAAAAAGATGTAATTTGAAAATAAAACAAAGCAGGTCATAAACTTTCGCGTCTCTTGACATGTGATGAATGATATATTTACATTTAATTCCATGAGGCTAATTTGTTCTCTGAAGGAAGGAGAAAAGTGAAATAATTTACATTTACGTGAACAAATTATTTACCCGTTATTTTTAACCAAAAAAACTTTCAGCGGTCTTTTTTTTTTTTTGTACTTAACTTTCACCTTTACGTTTATGATGCTTTATGGGAAATATATTCTAAAGAAATTAAAATAAAACTGTTAAAAGTGACATTAAATTTCATATTTCTTAAGAAAGGTATCTAATTAATTTATAGGTACCTTTCTTATGAAATTTTATCAGAATTGTACATAAAATACTATAATTTTATGTACATTTATTACATTCTACTGTTATTTGTATTCATTTTATTATTAATTTTGATATTTCATTTATGGAAAAATGTCGTAACTGAGATTAATAAAAAATAAGATCATATAAATTTCATAAGATGATACTGATACTTGTAGGTACCCTTCTCAGTTGAAATTGAAAAATCAAATTAACTTCTCCACACGTGTTTCGCAAAAGTAAAGGCCTTTAACAGCAGAGAACAATGCTTAACTCAAAACGCAACTTAATTATATTCTGGTTGGTCTTCCGTATTTTATAATTACAGCTCGATTATAAGCACAAAATTACATTTCTTAATTACTGGGTATCTTCTGATTAGTCAAAATGATACAATTTACAACAACGCTAAAAAAAGATCTATCTCATAAGGACACTTATGAAAGCCGATGTGGTTGCTTTTTAACTAATTTTATAATATTTTAACAACTTAAATGTAAAATCTATTATAATTAATGAAATAACAAATAATTGTATTAAAAATTCATTTTTCATTGAAAAATTTTTTTGTTTTCAGAAAATATTGTCCATATTCATAAAAGCAAATAAAAATATTTGGAATTAAATAATATATTTGTTTTATTGAGTTTTGTATTTGTATTCAGAGCTAATTTTCAGGTACTGCGATCCAATTAAAAAAAAAAAAAACATGATTTGCATTCCTCAAAGCCCTGTGCTTTTAATTATTGTAATCACTAAAACCGATGCGATCAATTTCTAGCGTTTTCATAAAATTAGTTATGGGGGATAATAAATATTTTAAAAAAATATTTCTACCATGACTTTCAAAAAAAAAAACATATTTATAATAATTTCGATCATCTGTGAATAGTTCCTGAAAGTTTCATTAACATCCGATAATTATTTCTATTTTTTTGCACGATTTTTCAAATTAATGTGTGTCATACCAAAAAAACGTGCTAAAAATTGTCTATGTTATTTACTAGTTCCATTGATACAAATAAAAAAAAGGTTTTTTTTAATCAAAATTTAGAATGTTCTAAAAAGAAGGAAAATTTTTTAAAAATAATTAAAAAAAACTTTGGTCTTTCCTCTTAATAATAACATAAGCATTTAGACAATAAAATTTAGTTTTTGGTAAGTTTGGCGTCTTTTTCATCAAGCTATGCTCTTTTTTAGCGATTTTGTGGAGGTACCTAAGTTAATACATTCAAGTTTGTAAATTGTTCTGAAATTTAAAATTATTTTCACCAGACTTTAAATTTCCCTCACTGGTGGTTTTTGCTGATTTTTCTCTCCTTTCTAAACTGAAATCCTTACATGCAAATTCTTGAAACCAAAATTCAAAATTTTTCTTCATTGATTAACATTGTGCCCAAATTGCATAAATTATATTCAGCTTCAGATTCATTTTGGGACATCATATAAAACATGAAAATCCTATGTTATTTAAGATTAATGAAGCATAAATGAATCTTTAAATACAAACAATTTTATTTTTGCGTAACTCCTAATTACAAATTTCAAAATTTATTCCTCTACAAACTGATTTTATTTCTTTGAAATTTATCTTTTTTTTCTTTTGACAGATTTTCATGTCCAATCTTAATTCATACAGATTTACGATGTACTTTTAATTATGGCGCAATTATAAGCAATCAATGACATTGCCAATCATATACAAGAACTGGATAAAATTGTATACCAATACAAATTAAAATTATATAATTATTTTAACCAGCAATTTCCATGAAAGATAATAGGATATTCAATAAGTGTAGTGGAAATAACTATTTTTGGGATATAATTTACTACTAAGAAAAAAGTTAATGTCAGAAATTTAACATTACTAGACCAACTATCAACATTACATTGATTAAACCAAATTGTTTTTGACATTTCATCAAGTAAATTAATGTCCATTAATACAGGTGAAAATGACAAATACTTACATCATAATTATAGATGTGGCCATTAATGGAGGCTCTTTTCCATTTGTTTGGGCGGTCAGCTCTGTAGGCAACTGTGTTAGATTTGCGTATATTCCGCCGCCGGACTACTCCATCGGAACTTGGAATTATTAGGCTATCATCAAATCCAAATTTCTTGGGAGAGGCTGATGGAGATTCTGATGGCTATTAAGAAAATATAGAAAATTATATAACAAAATCCCATAAACAAAACAAAAAAAATTGGGAGAGGTAATTGGTATTTAAGAGGTAGTCAGTTAAAATAGGCAAGTGAAAAACAAAACAAAAACAAACAAAAAAAGCATGAAAAATTATATAGTTAATCCTACTTATAATTTTTTCCCCCACATGTCGCAGGAAAATAATATTTTAAAAACTAAAAAAAAAATACTTGATCTTTTCAAACAAGTATGATGAAAATGGTTTAATATTTCAACATTTCAAATATCAATTTCTTTTCAGGATCCATTTTGTTTTTACTCATTGAGGCTCAGTTATAGATTCATGAGTAAAACAAAGATGGATAATATTAATGTTATTACAAAAGAAGTATAACATTAAGAAAAAATATAAATTTAACAAGATTTTACAAATGAAAAACTCATAAAAAGGAATTATGATACCTGATCCGGTCTACAGTACAAGCAAGGTGATAATGTCAATAAGGGCTAGTGAGAGTGAAAGAGAAAACTTTAGAAAGAACCAGAAACCCAATCCTAGGCAAGAAACAATGGATAAACCTTTACTCATATTCAAAAAGCAAATCTATCTACTCCTATTGAGGAAAAAAATAAATAAAATTTCAGATTTTAGGCAGAGACGTTAAGAGTACAAAAGTAGATTTTAGAAGAAAATGGAAACAATCCTAAACAGAAAACAAGAGTACTTCTGTTCAAAACTGAACAATAAGTGAACCCATCTATTGCTATTGAGGAAAAAAAAATTGTGCTGGATTTTTCCACCACATATTTTAAGGTAGGTATGCAAAAGACACAAGACACTCTTTAAAAGATCTGTCAGTTACTGAAATGACCAGTAAGATTGTAAATACAATAAATGTAACTGTAGACAATAAGAAATCAAAGCAATTTGTGCAGATATTTTAAATTTCAATTTTTTTCTTCATATGACTAAAGTTTACTGTGACAAAATTAGATTTGCATAAAAAAACTGAAGCATAAAAACTAATTTCAATTCTTTAAAATCTTCAAAAACAGCCTGTTAAACAAAATACTCCAAATTTACTTTTAGACTTTAACAGTGAGAGATTTTCATTATCTGAATTAATGAAAAAAGAAAACTCATTGCCCCAAATATCCAAATCTCAGCATATGCATAATCATAAATCAGCCATATGAAGTTCTAAGATTGATAATGACTCCATAATTAAAGTTTACTTAGAGACAAGAACAGTTGATCAAAAATTATATAAAGAGAATGAGATATAGATAATTATGATAATTAAAATAAAGAAAAAACTCAGCAACTGGTGTAAATCTCAGAAACACGTGATATCAAATATGAAATAAATGCCCCAGACATGTATATTCACTGACAAAGGACATCAGACTCAGAAACAGTCTTACACAAAGCAAGTAAGTAAAACAAATTTTATAAGTTTAAAAACATAAAATAAAATAAAAATAATTACTATCTCCATTAATGAATTTTGCAATGAATATTAGTTGCTGTTCAGAATTACAGGGAATGAATGAAAGTGGTTTGACAATATACTCAGAAATGAAATTTCAATAAATTTCTAATATATTTTCTAACTAAACCAAAATGAAGAAAGGTGTATCCTCTAAATATAAGATTTTGAATTTAGAAATATAAGTTACAATTGATACTAATTAAATGGTGATCAGCTGAAGAAACTATGGAATGAATATTTTGGCTCAGGTTCAAGAATTATTGAGAACATTCCCAATTTAAGTAGTAAAATAAAAACAGGAATAATATAAAAATAAACAAGTATACGGACCTCCACAAAAAAAAAAAAAAAAAAACATGATACTTACTTTTCTGAAACTTTATTTGAGGAACATTAGCTGATTTAAAGTATAATTAATCTGATTTGAAACAAATATTATTTACTTTAAATTTGAAACATTGCAGAAATGCATTTTTTTAACCCAACAGTACCTGTGCTGACATGTTTAACAGCATGATGACAGATCTAAACAGCTACTTTATCTATAAGACATAATTGAAGAAAATGACGAGCGCTTTTTTATCAAATTTTATTCTCCATAATCTAATGTTTCATTGAATTTTAGAAATTCTAGCTTTGAATTTACTATAGTCACTGCTCATATTTTCTGATAATGTTGTGTATATTTGCCTGTACTTATAAAAATCAACACATTTATACACATACAAAATAAAATTCAAAATTCTTTTTAAAATATTGGTGTTTGATGATTTTGTATTAAGCATTTCCATTTATATGATTAGTAAATATAATTTTCACATAATAATATCATCTACAAGGCGGAAATTAATACAGAATTTTAAAAGATTTAGAACTTAATAAATTTTTCTAATTAAAATTTTTAATAAATGAAAACAATTCTTGTAAAAATTCATTATTTGTTGAAACAAAAAATTATTTTAAAACAATGGTACTCTTAATATATCTTATTTATAAAAGTATTTAAAAGCTTTTTCTTATTAAATAATGTCATGGTTTTATCACATTTTTCATTTTATGATTCAGAGCAGATTTTTGGTAAATAGTGTTTTCTTGACAAAAAGAAATTCATGATTTAAATTCTCCAAGGAATCCTGCTTTTAATTAATATAAATATGAAGAGGCTGAAATTTTAATTTCTCAAAATCTGACAATTATTTGATTTTTGCAAGAATTTTTTAAACAATTTGTTTTTTACCATAAAAAAACATGCTAAATTTTACATACTAATCTTTTCTCACCTACTGATGCAAAAAAAAAAAAAAAAGAAAAGTTTAACCAAAATTTCAAACATGCTAGAAACGATTAAAAAATTTGATAAAATAATCAAAAAATCCTTTGGTCTTTCCTTAATAATAATAAACATTTTAACAAAATTTTGTTTTTATCAAATTTGAGGACTTTTTCATCATGGTATGCACTTTTTTCTTTTTTAGATAATTTTAGGAGGTACCTATACTAGTATGTATACAAAAGAAAAAAATCTTTTAAAAACTAAAACATAGAAAAAGAAAAAGTTAAAAAGAAATAAATAATCCTCACATGTATTTTGTTTTATTTCAATAAATCTTTTATATTTTATAAAAATACGAGTTAAATATAACTTTATTGTAAAAAAGATTTTTCTATTTTATGATACATATGCACACACCATGAAATATTTCAGTGTACAATTTTGCTAAACAATGTATTTAACTTGTCCATACAATATTCAAAGTAGGATTCTTAGCTTCAACAATAAAGCATTGAACTCATTATATATTGTCAAATTAATGGATGCAGTATAATATACATCAAGTACCAGCTCTATCTATACAACAGATATAAATCATGTGTCATATCACTATCTCAAGCATACATAGAGAAATAAAATAAACAAATAAAGAAATCATTGTATAATAATAGTAAGATTTAGAAAAGAATCTTGTAGATCTAATAGATCACCGTGACAATGAGAACCATGCAAATACAAATTAATTATTCAATCTCTTCAAGGCTCAATGAGATTAGTAAATATTGTGAATAATAATGTTCATAGATCCATACAATTTTTGTACTTTTTAATGTAACGAAAAAGGCCATCCTAAAAAGTTAGCATTTTAATTGAAAATTTTTCTACATTAGAATTTTTTTTCTTTTACACACTATTCCAGCTAAACTGCACGAACATATGGTATTTGTATACTTTTATCACAATAACATTTGATATCACCTTTAAAACCTGAACCGAAAGAGAGAGAGAGAGAGAGAGAGAGAGAGAGAGAGAGAACACTGTAGTTATAATTAGCAACTAAGATAGGAATACAGGAATATAATTTCTAATTATATTCTTGTATTCCTATCTTAGTGGCTAATTATTTATCCAACCATAAATGGAATAATTGTTAAATGAACTGATCCCAAATTCTTCAAACTAAGCCCATTAAACCAAACAGCCTTTTGCTCATGTACATATTTCCAAGGATTTAATGAAATATGACAAATTATCAAAGAAAAAAAAATTCATATATTGATTTAAGATATACAGTAAGAATGAATCTTCTATTCATAACTTTTATTACAATATACTGTTATAATTGGTCAATTATTTTATTTTATCTCATCTATTATACATGCACATACACACACAGAGACACACATACACACGTAACCCTGTCCCAAGCATTGGTCTTCAGGTTCCTTTAGACCACCATAGTTATCTAGCTGACTCCTCACTAATGTGTTGCCAATTTTCTGATGGTATCGTGCTGATGAACAGTTCCACTCAATCTAGCTGCCGTTTGTCTCTTTAACAATCTTTCACTTCCCTGCCATATGTTTTTGATCTCAGAGAGTAAGAAAATCACAGATGAAGTAAACTGAAGTGAAGAATAGATTAATAGCAAGGAGCTACATAAAAAAAGATTCTTTGGAGTAATGAATCAACTCTGGTTAAAAGTGCAACAACAATTTGGTCTATATATGGTTTGTTCTATACAGCAGTTTTAACCCTTCCAACTTATTGTTATAATGAAATGACACTGGGATCCACTTTTGGAACTTAAATTTTGAAGTTCTGCTCTTCAGGGCCAGCACAACACCCTGATCAGGAGATCTCAGCAAACAATGTGAATTCCAGTAGCAGTAATATGGGCACTCTTCGAGTTGTTCAAACCTCCAGCTTATATATTGTCCTGCTCTATATAAAAGGATAGGTAGTCTTGGTTTTGCTCAATCTTACTGAATTCTGTCCAGTTAAGTTTGGGCTCAATTCTCCTTGGAACTGTTTGGGATTTTATTATTTTAAAACATAATTTTTCAACACATTTCATTTTTAATTTTCTTCTTAACTTTTCAATCCATTTTTCTGCAAATTTCAACATAATCCAATTAGTAGTCGTTTTCCACTTCCTTTTTTTTTTCTTTCTTTCCTTTTTTTTGTTTGATTAACCCCAAGATCCCAGTGTCCCACACACATATACATATTTCAAACTCTACTCTTGACTCATCCAGAATTTCCCTGCCTAACTTCCCTCCTATAACTGAGTCTCTGTCAAGTGATATGCATATAACCCCTTCCATGGTTTCTGCTATCATCTATAACTTAACCCCCCCCCTCTCAAAGCATGTGGATCTGATGGTATCCCTATAATGGTCATTAAAAAAATGTACTCACAAATTGGCTCCTGTTATCTCTAAACTGTATAATAAATGCCTTGCTGCCTCCTGTTCCAGTTTTTAAGAACTCTGGTGAGCTGTCTGACCCTTCTAACTATCAGCCTATTAGCCTTCTACCTCTTTTGGGGAAATTTCTAGAGGTCCTAATCAATGCTGAATTGGTTTATCTCTCATTGAAGGGCCTTTTCTCAGACAAGCAATACATCTTTTGCCATTGGTTGCATTGATAGATCCTTATGATCTTAAGATTATTGGTGAAGCTATACCTTATAGCTGCACCAATAATCTTGAGAAAAAATCATAAAATTACACAATAAAATTTTAAATCAATTTAATAATCTGAATCATAATACAAGTTCCAAGGAAAATATTGTTAAGGATATTGGCCAATGTAATTGTAGGACTTCTGACCAATACCCATTGCCAAACAAATGCTTAACTAAATCTCTGGTTTATTTTTGTTCTACCTCTACAATAAAGAATCTAACAGTTGAAAAGTACTATATTGGTAGTACTAAAAATTCTTTCAAGACTAGGTGGTATCAACATATATTGTCCTTTACTAATAATACTTATAAAAATAATACATCACTTTCTAATTATTTTTGGAGTTTGAAAGAAGATAATAAAACTCCTAAAGTGAAATGGAAAATTTTAAAAATGGCAAGGACATGTAGATCTTTACATGAACCCTGTTTTCTGTGTTTACATGAAAAATTGGAAATTATCAGATTCTTTGATAAGAATGCTTTATTAAACCAAAGATCTGAGTTAACGGTAAATATATACAAGGCTTATCTTCCTATTTGTAAGATTAATTTGGATTTAATATAATCTTGTATTAATCTCCTGTATCTTGTATGGATGTATTGATATTTGGTTGGTATTTTTGACATTTTGTATTAATTGGTTATTGTCATTAACATCTTATATAAATAGTATTTAGCCAACAGTTGCATATTAATTTACCAAGTAAGTCTATACATTTAAATTATTTACTGGTTTCTTAAAGAAGCTATTTATTTATCAACTATAATTACTTTCTTTTATGGAGGAAATTCACAAAGAATATAACTTGTTTAACATTTTGTTAAATTACCACTTCATTTTTTCCTGAGGAAATGACATTGTTTAATGTATAACATGTATCCATTTACATCAGCTGCTGTTTAACATCTGAGCTGCCATTGACTGCAAATCTATAGGTCATGACCCAGTTATGAAAAATAATTTCTTAATTTTTGCTTCTTCCTTTAGTTTAAATTTAACATTGGTTGATCTGAGTAGAGCCCACAAACCTTATAACCACCCACATTTTTTGGGTAAAAAAAAAGGTTGTATTTTGCTTTTAAATCTAAATAAATTGTTCACTTGCCAGTAATTTACAATCACCTGTTGAGATGCATTGAAACACGACTACAATTGGGTAGCAATTTTGACTTTTTTGATGTAATATCCTAAAATTATATTATATATAAAATTAGCCATGGATAGTAATGGAACTCTCTCTCTCTCTCTATATATATATATATATATATATATATATATATAATGATTCCATACTATCCATGGCTACAACATAGTGCTGATAAAGGTGTGTGCATGTGTGTAGAGGGGTGACTAACATATTTCTTTTCTCTGATGGAGATGTTGACTTTCTGTACACAAACAACACACTTTGGAATGGGATCATACATATCGACAGGATGAGGGCTTAGCAATGGGCTCACCATTATCACCAGCAATGGCGAATATATACATGGAATACTTTGAGAAAATGGCATTAGAATCTATATCTCTAAAGCTAACTATATGGTTAAGGTACGTAGATGAAACCCTCACACTCTGGCCACACCAGGAAGATGTTCAGGTTCTACTGGACCATGTGAACTCAATAAGACCTTCGATACAGTTCACAATGGAGAAAGAGAGTAACAACACACTCCCATTCCTGGATGTTCTAATATCTCGAACAGAGCATGGGTTCAAGACATATACGGCTACCTTAAAGCAACATTCACCGGACAGTACCTTAATTTCAACTCCTACCATCCATACAGCATAAAGAAAGGGATTGTCCGCTGCTTACAACACTGAGCAAAAGTCATAAGTGGCGATCCAGAGACATTAGATAAAGAATTGGTCAGTATAAGTAGTACCCTACAACGCAACAACTACCCTGGGTACATGGCAGCAGCCCCCAAAAACTGGAATAGGCGGGTACAAGAGGAGGACAACAACACTCAGAAAACAGTCTGCCTGCCTTATGTGAAGGGGTTATCAGAGAAAATACAAAGGATCTATGGTCCATATAACAGGACAACCTACAAAAGCTTGATGACACTTCGCAGATATCTCACCCGAGTAAGACCCCCTCCCATAGAGGAGAACATGACTAAAGACTGTGTGCACGCTATCCTGTGCAGCTGTGGAAAGAAATATAAAGGGGAGACAGGCCACCCCCTTAAGATAAGGCTTCAAGAACACAAGGGGAATTGGAAAAGTCAGGTGTGGCTGACCACATATGGAGAGAGAAGGGAGATTACCGCCCTCTGTGGGATCAGGTTGAGATCAGACAAGGAACACCATTGGAAAATTCGTAAACTTAAGGAATCAGCACATATGCTAGGCCACAAAAATCTCCTGAGCTGACCAAGGATAGAAATGAATACAACATGGGAACCAGTAATAAGGAGTGCCAGAGAAAAGTGATAACAACAAAAGTTGCAATATGAGCTCTAGTAAAAACATGCAATATGAGCACTGGTAAAACTGGTGGCTGAAGACATTAGGTTTATAATACCCAGAAATTCATACATCCTCAAGGATGGCACAGTGGATAAAGGCGTTGGTTAGATCCAGTGACAGGACCCAAAGAGTGTGAATTCAATACCCGGTTAAGGCAGTGGAGAACTTTCAGAGGGAAATTAACAGGAGATAACTGACATCCATTAAACATGGCACATGGAACTAGAACAGTCTATCCCAGTGAGCAAAATAAAATGTTAAGTTCGACATTCCAACCACCTTCTTCAGGTGGTTGGAACGGCCGAAACGTAATAAATATGGTGACAAAGATGAGGACAATAGTCCGAATAATGTAAATAATATCTTAGGTTAGATTGTAGCTTCCAATAGTGAATCCTGGTATGACTCACTGTATAGGTTGAATAAGTCCGGTGAGGAGACACATCCTTGTCTTACATTGTTTTCTACTTTTGTATATCTACTGAACTCAATATTCTATCTGTATGTAGGCAGTTTGCTGTCAGTATAGGTTTTTGAGCAGTTCCAATACATCTTTGTGGTGTACTTTATTGCACACTTTTGCATAATCTATAAAACACAGGTACACGTCCTTCTGCATTTATATTGTTCTTTTTGCTAACATAAATATAGCATCCTTTCTTCCAGTGTCTTTGACAAATCTACACTGTTCTTGTCCTATTTCCAATTTGATTCTGCTGTGCTCTAGTCATCAGAATTTCATTATATTGCTCATTAGGCCAATTATCCGATGGAGTTCACATTTGTCTGCACCTGGCTTCTTAGGTATTGTTATGAAAATAGATTTATTTAGGTCTTCTGGTATATCACCACAGTTGTAAATTTCGTTATTATTTTTGTAATCTTGTCTATGCCAAAATCATCTAAAGCTGTCAGCATCTCTATTACAATTCTGTTTGTACTATAATTTAGGTTTATCAGATAAGAAAGCAGCACTCAAGTGGAAATTCTATAGGTAAAAACAGGGAGGACTGATAAATAATATCAAAAAAAAAAAAAAAAAATTATATACAATCAGTGAGTACATATATAAACCCAGTAAATAGATTTGAAGATCTTTACTAGATGGGTGTACATTTTTGTTTATCAAAAAGTTACTAGAAAATGTGGGTTGGAATGAAGAGTGTCCTAAAATTACTGCAGTGGTTATTGTGTGTTAAACCACATTTACAGGTGACAATGGTTATAAATACCAAAAAACAATTAGCTATTCCAAACAACTAGTAACTATATAATTAGTAAAATAGGCAGAAAGAAAACCTTAAAAGTAATTTATGTACCTTCCATGAGGATGCAATATAGCATTTACATAAAAATGTGTGAAGGAATTTTTGTAACTGTTAATTCCTTTTAACATAGCTGACCTATAACTTATTGCAAAAAGACACTACCAACCACCCTGTCATTAATTCACTGCATTATCTTCCAAATATAAATGACAGCAAGTCATAAATCATCAGGTTAATTTTCGGCAGCAGGGAATAAATAGAATTTTTATTATTATTATGATGATGATGATCTAACAAATGAAAGAAGGTTTATTTTTTCATGTAGTAATGGCTATAGAATAGTGTACAGGCTGTGCTGAAAAATTCACAGCTTAACCAAAATAATAATTATGTTTGATCAGTTGGTTGTTTTAATTTCAGATAATCTTGAAATATTTGCAAATCATCTGTACCTTTTTTTCAGCTTCTATCAAAATTTTCTGGTTAGAGAATTTTGCAGTATATGACAAAAATTCCAATCAATAAGTTATTTTTATTTTATTTTTTGCCCTAATTTTTAAATTAAAAAAAAAAAAAAATAAATAAAAAATAAAAAAAATTCAATCAAACACCAGAATTTTGTAATTTTTAAATTAAAAAAAAAAATAAATAAATAAAAAATGTTCATACAACACCAGAATGTAGCCAATAAAATCTCATATACTATACTGAAAACACCCAGTTCTTGATATTGGTAGAAAAAAAAAAAAAAAAACAAACAAAAAAACAAACAAATGGTTTATCCACAATTTTGATCCTGATGTATAATGTTTGAAAATTAGAAAAATACAATAAAAAAATTAAACAGTCAGACCTTATCAATTAAATTTAACAAACTTTGTTTAGATAAATTTTTTCTGCCTAAATACACCTTATATATTATTTGTATGTGACTGGACACATACACAATACATATAAGAGGAAGTTTGTTGTTGAAGCTTTTGTCTTTGGCATTGATTACATAGTTATTTTAACTAAGTTTGGTTGGTATTTAGTTAAATTCAAGTAAAAACAAATCATTTATTCTTATTTTTCAAATATCACTCTTGCATTGTACAGAAGTAGATATTTTTATGTGTAAAATAAAATTAATTTTTGATAAGTTATTTAAGTACCAACACAAATTCCTGATGACACTGATATTTCAGGATCAAACCCAGGCAAAATTTGTTTATACTAGTACAAGATTAAAGAGAAAGTCCAAAAAGAATTCAAATTTTTTAAATTTTGTAATTTAATTTTCTCCTGAAAACTTTAGCTACATGTTTAAGAATGTTGAAATTGTACATTAGATTAGGATAGAAAATAAATTTGGCTTAGTACAACATTATCTGTATCACAGAACTGAGCCTATCTCGTCTTTCTTCTCAACAAGGTCGTGCTGAGAAAAGTGGTAAAACTAAAAATAAAAAAATTATCTTCTAGAGTATCTCTCAGTATTTACCCCGATCTCCCCACAGAGCAGGATGTGGCACAAGGCCAGTAAATCATGTCTCAGAAATTCCTGCTATTTTCAGCATTTTATCAAAGAATTACACACTTAAATACTGAATGGTCTAAGTTATTTCTTTGCAAGGAGCTAAGAAGTTTTATAAGAGAAAAATAGCTATCCATTTAAAAAAAAAAAAAAAAAGAAAAAAGATAGGTTCTTAAAGAAGAAGTATTGAAAACAATGCAATAAAAACTAAATATATGATGTCTATGAAAACAAACAGATTTTATTACAAGGAAGATAAGTATTTTTCAGTCTTTGTTTATGACCTCAGCAGGCACTTTTGATAAAATTTTCTCAGAATATTTTATAGTTCTCTAGGAACTTATTTAAAGAATGCATATTCTGGTTTAGACAGATATATCTCAGACTTCTTAGCTGTTTTATATCTATGTGCAGTTATCAATTTGGAAAACCTTGATTTTCTTCATTTTCAAATCTGTATGTGAAATTTCAGCGTAGCTAACATATTTGCTATCCACAAATGTTTAAAAAGCAAGTATTGATTTCCCAAACACCAGTAACAGCTCCTTTTGCCAAATGCAAAAGGAGGAATAATAATTTTTCTTAAAATATTTTAAACCAGCTCAACAAAAAACACCTAAGCCCCTTAAACTTTCTTTCCCCAACATTCGTGGTATTTGTACCAATGTTTGTAGCATGGAACAGTTTCTCTTCAAAAAGTCTCTGGACATCCTAGCTCTCTGTGAAACTAACCATAACTCTTCAATCCCCTCCTCTGATTTCTCAATTTCTGGTTACCTTCCTCTCCTTAGAAAGGACTCTAAATTCCACATGTATGGCCTGGGAATTTATGTCCACAAGCACCTTCCACTGGCTAGGGAACTTTCTCATGAATCTCTAGACCATTCATACATGTGTCTGTGTCTCTCGCTACTTAACTTAGTCAGCTATCTCCTCTTCCAATACTTTTCCCCTTCATCTCAAGACTGTTGCATCCTAGATAGTATTTCCAATAATATAGACAAGGCCACCTCCCGACACCTATTTGCAAACATATTCATGATCGGTGACTTTAATGCTCACTACACCAGGTGGCTTAAACACTGTCACTGACTTTGCTGGCTTCCAAACCCTTAATTTCTCAATCATAAAATCTCTCATACAAGTGGTTGACTTCCCCACACATTTCCCATGTCTGTCAGGGTTTCCAGTAACCCTGATAGACATCCTTCTCTTCTTGATCTCTTTTGTTACCTCTGTCCCTGACTCTTGTAGTACTATGCAGCTCTACCCTCTTGGCAACTCTGATCATACAATAGTGTCTGTAAACATCTCCTTCCACTCCCCCATTAGTCAAGAACTTCCTACTAACAGAATATCTTCCCGTTATCAACAAGCATATTGGGACTGGTTCTGTGATTTGGAATGTTTTTAATTATACTGTTCAAAAATGCATGTCTGAGGTCTCCTCCTGGGTGAAATTTGACATCGATGCTTTCATTTCATATCAAATTAAACCACGTTCATCTCCTTGGTTCTCACCTGCATGCTCAGCTGCTATAACCCAAAGGAATCACTTCTTCTGGTTGTACCATAGCAACACATCTGATTGCAACAGAAGTCTCTTCATCTCTGCTTGTAACGAGTGCAAGCACGTCCTCAATGAAGTTACTGTTTGTTGATAGAATGGAATAACGTATAGCATCTTGCATGTTCAGTTCTAAAAATTGGCGACTCTGCAAGAGTGTGTTGAACAACAGCAAATCCTTAATCCCTCCTCTATTCAATCAATAAGTCCTGACATCTACAACAGATAAGATTGAATACTTTGTTCAGAAATTCTCTGCCAACTCAACACTCAACATTTGGAGTACCCGCACCCGATTTCCCCACTAGAACTGAGGCTCTACTGAGTGATATGTGCATAATCCCTTCACTGGGCTCTGACATCATTTCTAAATTAGACTCCTATAAGGCAAGTGGAGGTGATGAGATACCAGCCATCATCCTAAAGAAATGTGCTCCTGAGCTGGCTCTAGTTCTCTCCAAACTCTACAACTATTGCCTTGCTGCTTTCAAGCTTGCTGGAAGTCCTCCTCTGTAGTTCCTGTTTTTAAGAACTCTGGACCCCTCTAACTACCACTCTATTAGTCTCCTACCATTTTTTGGCAAAATATTCAAGGCTTTAATCAATGCTGAAGTGGTTAAGGATCTAACCTTTCACAACCTACTCTCTGACAAGCAATATAGCTTCTGTTTTGCACTGACGTGCTTATGTCCATCATTGAATATGTATATCAAGCTCTTGATAATAATAGCAAAACTCGAGCTGTGGCTCTAGATATCTCAAAGGCGTTTGACAGGGTTTGGCATGCTGGTCTTCTATGTAAGCTTCAGGGTTATGGTATTAAGGACAATTATTTGATTTAATCCAATCATTCCTATCAAATCGTTAAATGAAGGTTGCTATGAACAGGCTCACTTCCAGATCCTTTCACACAATTGTGGGTGTCCCCCAAGGCTCTATCTTGGGTCCTACGCTGTTTCTGATCTTCATCAATGATCTCCCTGATGTCATCAGTTCCCAAGTAGGCATTTATGCAGATGACAATACCATTTACTCCTGTCTCAATAGCAAATCCATCAAAGCTGACAAAGTTAAACTGGCTTCTGCTCTTGAAAAGGACTTCCAATCAGTGGTTAACTGGGGCAGGAAATGACTCAAATTTTAATACCTTCAAAACTAAATTGCATTCATTTAATTAGCATAGAGAAACTTCCTGCCCACTATCAGTATGGCTGATGCTCGACTCCAGGAGAGTGTATCCTTCTAGGTCTCACGTTTTTCAAGTGGCTTAAAGTGGAACAACTACATTGAATCAATAGCTGCATCTACTGTAAGGAAAGTTGGTTCATTGTGTCATGCCAGAAGGTTTTTCTTGTACATTTGCAAATCTACCATTTGTCTGCGCATTGAATACTGTTGCCATATTTAATCTGGTGTCCCTGCTATTCATCTTGAGGTTCTTAACAAAATCCAGGATCTGCAATGTAATTGATCCTGACTTGGCATCTTGACTTCAGTCACTTTCTCACAGATGTGATGTGGCTTCCCTCTGTGTTTCTACAAATATCTTTATGGCAACTGCTCTGACGAGCTTTTGTCCCTGGTGCTCCAATTACATGAATTTAAGCGTGCTACTAGATTGGCATCTAGGTCCCACCCTTTTACTGTTGAAATAGTTAAATGTAACTGCCCCTTCTACTACAACAGTTTCTTTTCTCACACTTCCCAACAGTGGCACTCCCTTCCATTTACTTGGTTCCCTGATAACTAAAATCTTCAAAAATTGAAACACAACGTCAATCACCATCTTCTGTTGTCTTGAACCCCATTCATCTTTTTCTCTCACTTTCACTCTCTGTAATCCTCTGCACACTAGTGGCACTCCCACCTTGCTTGGGGGTGAAATGATATTAGTTGAAACCACCTTTCATAAGTACAAGGCATGGAGAAAAGAATAGAATTATGGAAAATGGCAAGAAATATTGGAGCAAAGAAAATAGTATCTATTTTTTTTTTTTTTAATCGTTTCATTCCAAGCAAGGCAATAAAGCCACTAAGATGCAAGGAGTGTGAAAAGAATCTAAGAAAAAGAAAAACATTATTAAGAAGACAGAACATGACATTGATCTTCAAAAATTTAAATACAAAGTTTACTGAAAAGCAAGAAACTGGATGAGAGTTCCAAAAAGCCAAAAGAGAGAAGTTTCATTTTAGAGGTGTTAAAATTAACAAGTCATTCCTTTCCCCAGTTAACAGATTGTAAGACATTTTGATTGTCAATTTGACTTTATTGAACCGATCAGACTTACTATTAAGATTGGAGTAAATAGTTGTGTCATTAGTGTGGACACCAAATTCAGAAATGATATCATCAGGAAGGACCTTCATAAAAATTAAGAACAATGTAAGCCCAAAGATAGAGACCTGGTGGACACCCACATTATGGAAAAAGATCTAAAAGAGTGGTTGTTCAGGACAACAAAATATCAGATCTGCAGATACATCAGTTTATGCCTACTTAATTAGATTTAACTGCCTTACATTAAAATTGACAAAAATCACACTAATAAATTACCACAACCTGTACTACCACTCAGAGCCCTGAAAAATGCTAATTTATCTCAAGAAAATGAAAGACTAGTTAGAGCCATAGCAAATGAGATAAATGTCAATGTTATATTAAAGCAACTTAAGATCATGAGAATATATTCCAGTGAAAAATTGACAGATGTAGCTCTTAGTAGAAAAGTGATAGCTTTGAAAACTAAAGCAGAACCAGATGTGTCATGTGAAGTGTATTTTATTTATTGATCAAACAGATAGCATTTTCCGTTCTACAATAGGAGTAGAAATTCAAGTATTCAACAAATAGATGTTTTGGTCATTCAGCTGGAAGGAGATCTGATTGTAGGCTTTCCAGGTGTAATGTCAATGGTTGTACTTTGTCTATATGCAAAAAAAAAAAAAGAAAAGACTCCAATTCTCTACAATTTATTTTACATTCAAGCCAATATACTTCAAATTGGCTGATTTTTCTGATTTAATTTTGAAAATCTTATTAATCTGGTCCATAACAGTGGTATGAAAAATCCCTGATCCAGCAAAACAGAAGTTACTAACATGAATAGTGTTAATGCCATGCAATTTATGGTTAAAATACCATGTAAAAATGGCCTGGCCATACCCTGAAGGAAGTGTTTCAGGCTTTATTAGTTCCTTTCTAACCATTAAATACCATATATCTGACAGTCTCAGTACACACTTTGATAGTTTCCAAAAGTAATTTGTGGTACACAAGATTACTTTTAAATCTGTTAGAAGACATTCTCATAGCAACTTTAAAAACTTTCTTGGAATGCATAGAGGAATCACTTTTAATGTTGCCTGCTTCAATATCTTGAAAATCTTTTGCTACTTTTCCAACAAATTATTTGTAAAAATCCATTTTGTAATTATATTTGGCTATTAACTAGAACTGTTCATATATTTTATTTTTAAGATAGTATTTCCTTTTTCTTTGTTGTCTCTAATTCACAAACTTTATATATACTATCATTAAATTTTTCACTATTTTCATCTCCTCTGTATCACTAACTTGTTCCTGGAAACTAAATGTGACCAGAAATTTTCACTTACATGTGTGTACTATACAAGATGCACAAGTAACTGAGAACAAATTAAAATTAAAAAAAAAAAAAGAAAAACATTTCAATAGAATAAAAAGTACATTTTCAGAAAAAAGAATTTGTACACATGTTCAACTAAGAGGAGAAAAAACACAAGAGGTAATTCTATAAAACGGTCCTCAGCCTCAAAAGTAACTGCATGCCAATATCAGATGATTCTTGTTTAGATTGAACTTCATGGCAGCTTTCAATCAGTTTTTGGTATTGTGTGGGCATTGGTTGGTCTCTATCTTGACAATATTCAAGATATAATAGTCTAATCAGGGGAGCTTGGAGGTCACATATTGCTGGTGACAAGATTATGAAAATTCTAAACCAGCCACTCCTGTGTCACATAGGCTATGTAGGAGGAAGGAAAGATGAACAGCCATTATAATATAACTATATGCATATTCTAGTCATTAAACAAATGTCTTTTCCGTGCCAGGTATTTCTTGGATAATGCTTTTCACAGCTCTTTACTAAACGCCATCATTGTAATTTTAGTTGTGTGAAATAAAACCATTATTTTGACTAATATTTTTTTTTCCTTAGTAATTTCAGAAAATTTTAAATTTGTTTTTACCATGAATATTTTGCAACTTCTGTATAGGAATTTCTTTCCTTTTTATTAAGTCAAGAATTTTTTGCTTAAAGGAACCAATTTATGACTTATCTTTGAAATATCAGAAGTGTTTGCATCACTACTCCTGTGCTTTGTTGTCATTCTTAATATCCAATTATTAATTTAAGGCAAATACTAAACCTTCAACACTGATATTTCAGGTTGAGCACTGTTTTACTACACACCACAAGACTGTTTAATGGCAAAGGAGATGCAAATCCTCAAGAAACATTTCAATAGTCAATAATGAAACTTTTTTTTTTTAATTTGGATTATTCACTTCAGGATCTAGTGTCCTCCATACATTTGATTTTATATATATCTTAAAAATACTATTATTAGTAGTATTTAAGATTTATGTATTTTTTGTTGCTTGTTAAAATATAAGCAACAAAAAAATATACATAATCTTAAATCTTTTGAATTATATTTTGCAAAGTATTTTCAGTTTAATAAATTTGGAACACAAAAGCTGGGCCAACATAGGATAAGTGAAACTGCAGTTGGCAATTCTGCAGATGATGAGGTCCTACTGTAAAATATCTCACATATGGAAAAGATTTTCAAATGTCATTTCACATTTTTAATCCATTATCAACCTTGGCAAGAAACTGATTGAATTTACAGAAATTAATGACAATCAAAACAAATCTTACCTATGTAAACCAATAGCAACACAACATTTTGCAACTTAAACTATTTATACACTTATATATAATACAAAAATGTTTACTTTCAATGAATCAGTTGACAATCATTAAAGCAGGATAATAACAAAATGCATCTGGTTATAAACAAATACTTTAATATTGTCTTAGTCCCAGTCTGATTGTATATAAAAGATAGAAGACAGATTTCTGCATTAGATATTAAATATTTGATCATCTGTTTTATTGGTCAGATAGTATCAATGATTTTCTTGGGCTTCTAATAGTCAAAAAGAATTTTCATTTACTATTTATCCAGTCTCAGGTATTATAGCTGCTTTTACTAATCTAGTTTACTTGCATTATTACACCATGGCATATACAAAGTGACAAAAATCCTAAAACATACAACAGCTTGCAACCTAGCATTGTAACACTTTATGGTAATTGATAGTTATACTCTCCATTATTAAAATCACACTCTTTATATCATTGTATTATTTTTATTTCTTTGATTATTCAAGGAGCTTCCAGCAATTCTAAACCAATCTATTGCCCAAAGGTGCATTATTGGGTTTGTGAGAATAACAAAAAAATGTTAACATTAAAAAAAATGTTATGGCGTTAGAAACCTGCATATTCTTGGTCGTTTTTTTTTAGGCTACATTTGTCTGTCTTTAGTTAAAACAATATCTAATTTTATCAATGCAAATCTGACACAGTCAATACTAAACTGATCAATTAAAGAAAAATACAAAGATATCAATAAGTAAATTTAAGCTTTTAAGATACAAAAACAAACTAAAAAGTGCCTACTACAGTATAATGATTAGTGAGCTTATAAAAATTTTATTAATACAGCATGTTCAAGTATTCTTAGATGCCAATAAGACAATATTTTACTAAACATATGGGTAAGAATTATTGTATTGAAACCAATTTTAAAACTAAAATTATCTTAGATCTATTTTGGATTTTATTATCTTCTGTTCCTACCACCACCACCACCACATAAAGTAATTTGAGTAGTTTTAAAATTTATTCTTTCTCCTGATTTGAAATCAACCAAAACTTGGTCAGATTCAATGCACAAATGAGTTTTATGGTTAAACATTTGTTCTGAATTCAGTCAAATCTATATATTTAACTATATGAATTGGGATAAAATATGGATTAGAATTTTGATTCCTATTCATCTTGTCCTGTGGCGGACATGAGACAGAACCTGGGACGAGCACAACTGGTTGCGACTTGCCTTGTCCCCGCCAAAAAAGAGCCCGTATTTGCTTAGCATGTAAAGCTACTGCAGTTGAAATGAGGGAGAAAAAAGCACTTACCGCTCTGCCATAATCCGCCCCTCGGCCAGATAACGTAAAAAAGAATGAGGGGGACTTGCATTGCATTTTTATGCAATAAAGATGCAATGCATTATGGGACATGGACGCAATGAATTATGGGATCACATGAAGACGCAAGGGATTATGGGTATATGGACAAATATAAAAGCAACTACTTTTTTTCCCAGTGGGGAGTTCTTCGAGTGACGTTCACAGTTGGCAGCAAGAACAGTCTGTTAGTTTGATTTTGAGACAGAACTCAAGAAGGAATGACTCAAGGTTGAAATACCAGCTGGGAGAGCTTGAATTTACTCGCTGGTTGCTGTTTTCTTTATTCGCCTCATGTCCAAATAATGAAATTACATCAATACGACAACTCTAAATCCATCTATATAAATAACTCCTATTATTAGGTTATTCTCTAAGAAGATATTTCCTACTCAACTGCACTGCTGAGAAAGTCATCCCTCAAAGCACTTATAAAGTACTCAAGACCACAACATATTTTCCCTGAATACATCCACAATTACCTAACATGTGCAGAACTCAAAAATAAAAGTAAAACATGTTAACTCTAAAATGTTTCCTATTTGTTCCTTATCCTATCATTCAAATATATGTAAGGACCTAAAAAAAAAAAAAATTTTAAAAATGCTTATGTTGGGATTAAAAAAAAAGAAAAAGAAAAAAAAGTGCATTATGTTTAAAAAAATGAATGTAAATATTTTATAATAAAGATTAAAGTTATAAATTGTAAAGATTTTATAGTAATACTAGCAGGCTTCACCCACTTGCTATAACTTCATAAAGTAAGATATATTCACTACTTGAAATCTTTGAAACAAAAATTTTAAATGAACATTTCATTCATAAATTAGCTTGTTATAGTTAAGGAAAGTTTTACAAATAGATGCCAACTGGTTGAAGACAAAGTAGAGCTGGGGCTTTTAACCTCAGAATTCATGGGAGAATTGAGTTCCAATTTCACATTTATTCATATAGATTCCATAATATAGGTTTTACTTAATTAGCTATTATGTTTCTCTAACTCTTCAAATGTTGAATGTATAACTAATTCTAATTTCTATTTTCCCATCTTTACACTATATTAATTTTATCTTATAAATTGTCCCGTTCTGTCACCCATGCAATAAAAATAATTGTTTGTACAGTAAATAAGGATCTATGTAAATCAAATCGTTTTTAAATTAAGTGGCAGCAGAAGAATTGTTGTTGAACTTTTAAAAGGTAGCTTAAACATTAATTCAATACTTAATTGCAGTGATCAATTTTGAGTTCTTCTGTAGTTTATTGATGTCTATTGCATCTCCTCTTCTCTAGCTATTGTGATGATGGCCAAACCAAGAGTCCTCTACAGGAGCTAGCTTAAATGCTACCCGATAGGGTGGGTTTTAAGCTAGCTTAAAATTTTAACAAAAATTTTGGATACAAAAGGAAAATAAGAGTTACTCCCCTTGAACTATGAAAGCAATGACAATGGCTAGTATAATATATTAATATATATTTTTAACCTCGCATAATCTGGCAACCTTGAATCTAAGCTCAACGAAAATCGTTCCCAGTGCCTAACTTTTCTAAGGCTGTTGAATGAGCTATGAATCAGTGAAATCAAACCAGTGAGGGTGGAAGAGTTGCTTGGACACACACAAGCACACACACTGTACTTTATATATAAGATTAAATAAGAAAAATGATAGCACAAAAAAGGACACTTGGTAAGCAAATGTATAAACAATTTTTTGGTTAAAACAATTTTGGGGTTCAAATTATAATAAAATAGCAAAAAGTAAAACAAGTAAAGCCAAAACTAGGTAGTAAGGCAAAAAACAAAACAAAAATAACAAAGAGATATTTACCTTCAAGTTTGAATTGTCAACTTCAAATCCATTGCCAATAGCAGCATAGTAACTGTGTCTCCAAGAAGCAATGGGAGGTACAGGAACATCATCACACTGTTTTAGCTGGATAGGTATTGTCACTTGCCAATATATTCGAAGCTGGCCTTCAATTACATCTTCTCCATTTATCTTAAAAAAATAAAAAAGTAAATAAAATTAATATGTATGATGTTGAAAGATACATTTAAATTCATGTTTAAACTTAGCGCAAAAAATTAATTTAAAAAGAATAGATAACAGTTTAAAATGGGAAAGCAAATGATTGAGCATTGTGTAAAGAGAAATGAATTATGTAAAGTCCTTCATAAATGTTAATTATTATTAATAAAATGTGTAGTATTTAGTTTATATTCCTTTCTCTCAACCTTAACACTATCACATACAGATTATAAAGTATAAGAAGAAAATATGTAAGGTATCAATAATCCTTGTCATTTGCATCCCTTCCCAAATTTCTGGTGGGTAAAAAAATAACATTTCTGCTTAATGTTTGTGTCTTTCAAGTTATAAGCCAAATTGAATTTATTTTAAAAAGAAACATTTTTAAATGTTGGCAAGTTCCAATTAAAACATTAATCTTTAGTGATGTTAGAGTTGTTTGTAAACATGAAATGAAGCCAAAAGTATATACTTACCTGATTCATAGTTAAACAGCCTCTCTTGCCTTCATAGAAAGCATTATATGACTGGACTTGTTCCAGTATTTTCTGTCTAATTAAAGAAAAAAAAAGAAAAGAAAAGAAAGAAAATTAAATCCTATGCCTTTGAAGAAGATGAAACTAAGTTTTTAGTTTAAGTTAACTGTAGAAGAAAAATGATGTACCAACCATTATTGTCAATTTGTTAAAAGTACCTTCAGGAAGTTCAAGTAACACATACATAACTTAGTATATGGTTAAAATCAATTCAGTTATTTTTTTTTCAAGGAAACCTGTTAAATATTGTTACTGAAATTACTTTAAGAATGCAAAAATGATAATTTCCTTTTTGATATGTCAAGTAAAAGAAAATATGATCAAGAGAGGTAATAACAGTATTGAATCAATTTTTCACCAATTTCATAAATAAAAAAAAAAAAAAAAAAAAGTGTTAGATGTTTCAGATAAAAATGATAAAAAATCAATTTCTTATTTTGTCAGACAAGAGAGTAGATATTTACTGAGCATAGCTTATTTAAAACCAGAAAATATTTTTAGACTGTAAGATAATAACGATTTAGTGATACAAGCCCTACTAATTAATCTATAGCTGGGGGAGAAGTGAATTCATACCTTTCCCAAAGGTATTTGCATGTAACAAACCTGACTGAAATTGGAACTTGGCTCTGATTTTCAATTCTGAGGCATTATCCATTATAACACCTGTACATCCAAGCTTAGAGCATCTGGTATTCACAAATGGTCACCTATCTAGATATTAACCAAGCTCAACATTGCTTAACTTTGGTGATCATACAAGAACCAGTCTTTAAACATATGGTTGTAAGCTGCTTCTATTTACTGTTGCTTAGAACAGTTAGTAATTGTTGTGATGATATAACCCAACTTCCCCATTCACGATAATGGACGGACTGGTTGCCGATTAAGTACGACCACAACGGACAGTCGTCAAGTCTTCGTTTGTTAACACCTATTGAGGTTAGCATACCCCTGACTGTCTCTGTACTTGACACACCTACATCCGATTATAAACCTATTATTGAAAACCAACACTCGGGTTACTTTGTTTATTATATTTTGCACGAGATATAACAGCTGGCGACGAGGATTGTGCAACGTACTTACTTGGAAAAAAAAAAAAAAAAAAAAATGTATATATATATCAGATTATGCTGAACGGATTTCGAAAGCAGATTCGCAAGTCAAAGATATCAGTTGACGCTGATTAGGATTTCGAAAGTGGAGTCACAAGTCAAAAGGAAACTTTTTGAAAAGTAAGAAAATTTTTACTGTTAAATTGTGATTTGACAAATATATATTGAACTGCGACTCAAATGTGAGCCAGTCTAATAATTGATTATTCAAGTAAAAAGTTACAGGTTGTAAAAATATTACGGCTGTAAATTGTCTGTTAACCGTCAAAAAAAAAAAAAAAAAAAAAAAAAAAAAAAAAAAAAAATTTTTTTTTGTTGAATTCTAAATAAAGTCATGATGGAGCAATTAGTCGAAATGACTAAAATGCTGTGTACAAGCTTGCAACAGCAGCAACAACAGCACCAAGAGTTACAACAACAAATATTGCAACAGCAAAAAAAGTCTCAAAAAAATTCTGAAACAGACGACTGGAGAAAGAAAAAATGCTGTTTTTTCTGCTGAAGGAATAGCAAATTCATTATCCGAATTTATATATGAACCTGATTCGGGCATTACATTTCCAGCATACTTTAAATGTTTCGAAACTATATTTACCAAGAGATGTCAACATTGGTCGGATGAGGAACGAGTAACATTATTAGTCCAGAAACTAGGGACAAACGAGAATACGAAGTACTCAAACTTGATATTGCCCAGAAAGCCAGAAGAAGTTTCGTTTGAAGAAACTATAAGTATTCTGTCAAAAATATTTGACGAAAGGAATAGTCTGTTCCACATGCGATACAGATGCCTAAACATCGTTAAAGCAGATAACGAGGATTTTCTGACGTACGCGGGAACAGTGAACTCTCTGGTTGAACAATTCAAGTTAGAAGAAATTCCCAAAGATGTATTCAAGTACCTAATTTTTCTTCAAGGACTCTTTATCGAAATGGCCTGAGGTAGTCAAGTGCAAGCATCCTACATCTAGGAACACCATCAGTGCATTGAATGAAATTTTCAGTCGTTTCGGGGGTTCCCAGGACATTGGTTAGCGACAATGGTACGGCGTTCACAAGTATGGAGTTTAAGGATTTCTGTACTGCCTTAGACATTGAACACATAACTACACCAGTGTGTCATCCCAGGCCGAACGGGCAAGCCGAGAAATTTGTTGACACTTTTAAACGTGCTTTACGTAAAAATAAAGGTATGGACACGGAAGAAAGAACTATTCAGAAGTTCTTAGCAATCTATAGGGTAACTCCTAATGAGAACAACGATGCGAAAATGTCACCGGCGGAAATTATGTTTGAAAGGAAAATTAGATCAATTTTCGATAGATTGTTACCCTATCAAAACAAAAAAGTTGCTAAGAAAGAGGAAAAAGTTAACATAAAAAAATACACTTCAGGAGACAAAGTTTTTTTTTTTAATTTTTAAAAGTGGAAAAAGCTATTGGATGGATGGCATAATCGTGGTCTACACGATTAAAAGTAAAAAATTTACGTGTAAAAGACACATCAATCAGTAGACCATGATATGGTGAAGAAAGTGAAAAAAGCGAAGAAGAAATTCCGACGGAAGTGTTATGCGATGCTTTTAACATGACACTACCCAATATAGTGTACATGAACCTGTATCTCATGGACCAGCCTTACGGGCTGAAAAGCGGAAATTATCTTCGCCAAAAAAGGATCTAATTGTGACGACTAAAAGAAGGAGCACACGGGAAAGAAAACCAGTGGAGCGTTTTAGCCCGGATCCAAAAAGAAGACGACATTAGAAGCAGAAATTTTCAAAAAGGAGAATTTCAGCTTCGTGGGGAGGTGTTGTGATGATATAACCCAACTTCCCCATTTACAATAATGGACGGACTGGTTGCCGATTAAGTACGACCACAGCGGACAGTCGTCAAGTCTTCATTTGTTAACACCTATTGAGGTTAGCATACTCCCGACTGTCTCTGTACTTGACACACCTACATCCGATTATAAACCTATTATTGAAAACCAACACTCGGGTTACTTTGTTTATTATATCTTGCACAAGATATAACAGTAATTTAAATGTGCTTTTGTCTATCTGATAGTAAAAGTTACTAATAAGCCAATAAATAATTAAAATAGAGAATTTCCCAGAGGACAGGTAAGAATTTGAAAGATTGAAATAGACATTAATATCTGGTCTTTCACAAAAATTTAAAAATATATATTTTTAAAACAGAACTGGCCTTAGATAGCCAAAGATCATCTTTAAATACCTCTTAATCTCTATACAATGATATAAACACAAAATAACTTATTACTTTAATTACAATTAATTAAAAATCATTTAAGATTGAGTGCTTTCTGTAGATTACTTACTCATAACTAATATATGTCCATACATTTTTAAATTGGGTCTTGCTGGAAATCCACATGAATAACATAACATTTAAGAGATTAGATTATTTATAATTTAATTGAAATGAGCCTCCCATTCCCCAGTTGATTAAACAATTTTGAGACAATCTTTTTCAGATATATAGCTATACACCTTTATTAGAAAACACACTTAAAAGTAATTATGAACATCAAGCAAGAATAGCAGTTAATGATTGATAAGCATTTATAAAAACTGCATGCTTGCATAATGTTTAAGTATGTACATTTAACGACTATTTTTTTTTTCAAATAAAGATTAAAAAAAAAAAAAAAAAGAATTTTAGGGAAAAAAGTAACTAAAGTAATTTTTGCAAGTAGCTAAGAATAAAAAGAAGAAAACTTGAAAATAGTAAAGAAAGAAAATGTGTGTTCAATTAGGAATCAATAATGCAGTAATACAAAGGATGTCTGAAAAGACAGGTATAATAACTGAAACATTATGAAAGAAACGAAGTAACTGGAGGTATGCAATACTTCTTATAACAGCCAAAACTGCTTTTAAATTGAGTGCCTGTGTATGTAATTGCCACCATAAAACAGTGGACAAATCTTTTATATAGTCATTATTGGATGTAGGGATCATGGCTCTTCAGAACTTCCTATCCTTTGTAACTCTAAGCAATGTTTATCCCTATACTATCCCTTCCAGTCAATGTTCTACCATCTATTTACAGTTTCTCTGTCTTGCCTTCAATATGTCCAGTGAGTGTTAAATTCCCCAAGCCACTTTTCTTCATTATGTATCCCAGAAATTTCAACTGTCTCTTTCTGATCCTAAGCAAAAGTGAAGGTAGAATAAAATTTTTGCATGTCAAGGACAAAAACTAAACAGAATTCCACTGTGAATTTGTTGATGCATATGGCAAACAACCACCCAACATAGAGCCAACCTGACAAAAGAGTGGCCCCAGCAATATGCTTAGGATATTCTACCACATTGGCCACATAATCTAAAAGAACCCAAACCACGGTTTTTGGGTTTGTTTTTTTTAAGTTTGTGCCCTTCAAATGACATTTATCCAGGAAATGGTTACACACTGAGGATAGTGGCTTCAGTCAGCTATCCAGCTCTTCAAGGAAAGTATATATGCACTATGGGTCAGATACATCAATCCCAATGGTGACTGTGAAAAAAAGTAGCATAGCAGTACACCTTGAAGAAATGTGGTAGTTAGCAAGTTAATAAGTTAACCATAAGTAATGAGTTTTAATCCTCACTGCCCATAAATTGCGGTCATATGTCAAACCAAGTAAAATTACGACATATACACAATGTTTTTTTTATTTATTTATATAACAATGAACATTCTAGATTAGTAAATGTTTTTTAGTTTGTATCTTTATTTAAACATCCTTTAGTTTAATCGAAAATGAAAACTATGACAATCCGAAACGATTGTTTTCAAATATCCAACCCAAACATACAAATAACAAATAGGGCCTAATATACGCCAGGAATTTTGTTTTATTTAAAAAAAAAAAAAAAAAAAAAAAAGACTTTAATTCATAGAAGCACCTTTTGAGGAAGTTTGTTATCAAAAAGAGGACAGTATGTGTTAAGTAAAAAAAATCATTTCGATTTTGAATTGTTAAAAGTAAAAAAAAACTATTTGCGTTATTAAATTGAAACAGGATAAAAAAAAAAAAACATGATACCCATAATTTGCTAGGAGAAAACATGAAAAATAAAGTAACCTCAAAAATGTCAAAACAATGTGTTACTGTTATATAAATTACTAAAAATGATCATTTAATGTTAAAGGCAGGCAAATATTTCCAGGGATAAAATTACTTAAGATGAATTAAGGTCATTTTTTTAAACCTAAAATTTACTTTTTCTTATATGGCCATGTATGGATGGAATAATTTACTCAATTCTGCAAACTTAAAGCAAAAAAAGTAATTTTCATTGGTCCCATAACTGATCATAATTATCACAATTAAAAATAAAATTTAACAAGTTTAATTTTCAACATTTATTACTGAATAGTTCTGATTATTGAAAAAAAAGAAATTATTTTATTCATAAAAACAAAAAGTCAAAGCAATCATCAATTACACAAAGTAAAACAAAGAAATAAAATTTAATATGGAGAGTTATTTTGATCAGCACACATGATCATACAGAGAGAGACTAACAACAATCTCACTAATTTTATAATGAAAATTAGACATTTGTGTTACTAACTGACCTTAGGGAGTTAGAGAAAAAAAAAAAAAAAACATTTGTCTGGTGATTAAGCCTCTCACCAGAACATTATATCTAGTTCTAGTATTTTATTTTTACTTATTTTAAATCATTCTTTTTTTTTTTTTTTTTTTACATAAATATCTTAGAAAAAAAGAAAGGTGTCTCGAATGGGTGAACCAACCAAATAAAAAGTTATGATAAACCCTCAGGATTAATTAATAGATTCGATAAAATAAGAATTATTAAACTTGACATAGAAAAAAAAGTTTTTACAATGACATAAATAAATGCCAACTAAAATAATCCTTAATCCGTAAATGAAAAATTTAAAAATATCTTAATTTCTTCTTAAATAATGTAATTATTGTAAAAAGTAGTGTAAATTCAAAAGCAAAACGTTTCACAATGAAAGCCAACATAAAAAACACTGATGCATTTTTAAAAAATAAAATGTAAAAAAAAAGTATATAGCTTTTCAAACGAGTCTTCGAAACTCAAAGTTTATCATCTTGTAAAAACTTATCTTTGACTAAAAGCAATAAAAATTCATTTAAGACTCACAAGAAGACTCTAAGAAGAGAAACATTTTCTCAAAGAATGGGTTGACTTGAAACAAAAAATTGACCTTCAATTGATAACATTTTTTAAAGAAATAAGTTTTCTTTTTAACATTTTTTTGTGTAATGATCCGTAAATAAATTAGACAGGATTCTTTTTTGAGTAATTTTATTAATTTAAAAACAAAAACCAAAAAAACATTAAGCAAATGAGCATGTAAAACCAAAACAGTAAATTGTAAATCAGTTTTTTTTCTTTAAACAAAACAACATCACAAATGACGGACAGTAACTTCTAAAAAAAAAAAAAAAAACGAAATTTATTATGATACGTACCATCCAATCAAAAAGGTAAATAAGGATAAAAGTTTTCCCTGATTTCTGAAACTTCTTTAACTTGCTGGCGTTAAATGACCTAATTATTGTTTGATGGAAACCTGTAAACACTGTAGTTGGCTTAAGTTGAGTGGATAAGTTATATTTCCCTTTCCATTGTGGTAAGAGCAACACTGTGACCACCACCAGCGCAAAACGCCAGCGGCCACTTGCTTTCCAACAACAACGCGTGCGCACAGACACAAAAAGCATCAGTTAATAATTCAATTTATTCACCAACCCTCCCGGAATATCTTTTCTTGACTTCTTGCTGTTAGGCCAAACTGAGATCGGGTTAAAAAAAAAAATTGAGAGGTGGGATTGGAGAGAAAAACAAATTAACAAATACGTTTGTTTTGTTGTGAAAAAAAAAAAAAAAAAATCCTCAGTAGTAGAGTAGCCAATTTAAAAAAAAAAACAGTTCCTTTAATTTTCAGTCATTTTATTTCTACTATTTTTATTTTGTATTAAATTACAAAAAAAAAAAAAAAAAAAGAGTAGAGAGACCAAACTTATTTTTCCTTTGATAGCCAGATTTTGTTTTTTCCTGTTTTCCACCAATAACATTTTTGAAGGCTACATATTGATTACTCAATAAAAATTTAATTTATCCCCGGCCTGTTATAAGATGTAAGTTCAAGATCTAATCAAACAGATGCTGTCAGAAAAAAAATTCTGAATCTGGAGTCAATGCTTCTAATCAATGTGCATAAAGATATTGATTGGAAAAATTTTGAGTGGAGATTTTACTTATGAACACCCCTACTCTGATAAAAAAAGAAGGAAAACTTAGGTCAGCTGAAACAATCAAAAAATGAAACTTTAAAATGTGTGATTTAAAAAAAACTTTCCAAAAACAGAAAACTCAAATTTCAAGGTAATGATTGGAACCATAAGAGTTTTCAATAAGAAAGAAGAAATATATTCTCAAGAATTATCTGTCCATCCTGCATGCTGGAAAAAAATTAATGATAAACAAACATCAATCCATCATTCTGTCCTTAAATGTTTTTGTTCAGCTTTTATCTAATTACCTCTAAATTCCATCTCATGGTAATTTAATTTCTCCAACAGCCAACTTAAGGATAAAGTTAACTTTCCCTGCTGTTTTCTTTAGAATTACATCCCCCCCCATTTCTAACGTCAGATGATATCTAAACAACATCATTCCATTTCAGAATATGCTGCATGCCATTAATTCCAAAAATTTGATTTTAGTATTTTGAATTTACAAGGTGAGGCTGATTGTGGTTGCAACTTGTTACACAACAATGAAAAATTAAGGGAAGCTATGGAGGTTTATCTCAGGTGTTTGGAGCAAAGTGGGAGTAACCTATACAACAGCCAGAAGACAAATCAGTAAATTGAAGAATATGTAGAAGTGGACATGCAATGATTTGACTGATGATCACAAGCAAGCAGAGTTGGATACTTGCTGCAATTTGCATGTTTCTTTCAAAGTTACCTTTTCTTAATCATACACTTACTACTGATGAAAAATATTTTGTATGATAATTAAAAACAGCTTCATGTGGACAAAGTTGCTCCTTCCTCAACCTTTCCAAAACTAAATCTTCACCCCCCGCCAAAAAAAAACTGTTTGGTAGCGCTGTAATGTAAATATCTATGACAGCCTTTTGCAACCTAATCAGACTATTACAGCAAAGTTCTATTGTTATAATCCAGACCAGAGACATCAAAAGTTTCAAAGCAAAGATTTTTGCCAAGATGATGAATAAAAAGAGGCCTATTCAGCTACAGGATAAGAACTGATGCAAATAGACATCAAGATCATGTCTCACTCTTCCTATGCATCAGACCGGTCTCCTACCAATTACCACTTAGATATGTATATGTACCAACAGGTGTACAACAATGTAGACCAGGTTGAAAATTCCTTCTTCCAGCAATTTGTTAAAACAACTCATGATAGCAGTTTTTATCAAGACAAAATGTGTAATTCTAATGGTGCATACATATTAGTGCATAAATTTATATAGTCATGCATTTTGTAACTCTCAATTAAGTATTTACTGTGCATAACTGCATCTTCACAAGCATTCCCATTTCTAAAAAGACTTTTGAGAAATAATTATTTTTATATAAATATATATAAGAATAATCTTTTTATTAAAATGTCTTTTTAAGTCAATGGTAAATGCATGTAACCCCATATAATTGATATGTTCAATTAGAAAATGATTTTGATAATGCTCTCCTCCACCAAAAACTAAAAATCATACATAATCTAATTTTATTTAAACTGACATTACCAAAAAATAAATAAATAATAGAGAAAAATTTAGATACAAAATATTATTAGATTCAAATAAAATTGTACTTGTTTAATCAGTGATTTGCAATATAATTTTTAGAAAAATTATTTTTCTTTGAGTAGCCAAAACATAATTTTATAGAATTATCAGTTAATTAGCAATGTATGCAAACCATCTGAAAATGATTAATTCTGAGGAGAAATTAATTTGGCTTAATTTCTTTAAAAAGAAATAAAATTTGAAAAAAAATAAAAAATGGAATTTTAAATAAAGCAGATTATTGCTTTGTTTGATGAACTTTGGATATCTAATTAATTTTTTATCCTTGAATTTTGTATCAGATCAATATATAAAACTGTTATGATGATCAAAAATTAGTAACCATAGATTTCCTACATACACTGACTCAAAGTTGTCCATGAGCTATAGTTATAGCTTTCCTTATACTAATTACCTATTACCTAAACCAATCCCATTACAAAAACATATACAAGAGACCCTGCAGTTAACTGTATGCTTTACAATTAATAAAGTATATATATAGTTGACTCTCCCGTTGAATTCGACATATGAGGGTCAAGCAGATCAGTTTCCAGGAAACTGACAGCCCGACGACACATGAGATTTGATTATAGTGGTGAAGGCTTCGTACAGGACCATCCACACTTTTTGAAGGGACGAATACAGAGACCTAAGTGCCGCAGGTTTTGAATTCAGAGTTGTCCTCCTCCTAGACCAGTTGCCATCCAAGGCTATAGAACCCAGTCTGCCCTGCTATTTTACCCATAGCTGGAGGGAGAAGAAGAGAATTCATACCTTTCCCAAGGGTATTAGCATGTAAGTAAATGTAATGGATTCGACTGGAATTCGAACTCGGCTCTGCGATTCCTCAATCCAAGCCGCTATCCATTACTCCACCGTGCCTCCTATATATATATATATACACACATACATACATACATATACACACATATATGTTTGTTTTTTTTTTCTCTCTAGGAAAAATCAATTTTTCACAAATTTATCCTTAAATATTTTGGGGTTGCAATTCAAAATTTGTAGTATTTAAAAGATCTTTACAATTTTATTTTATTTATGGTATATGTCTTCAGGACATCGGTAATCATGTGGCTCCAGATTCTTTTTCTTTATTTATGAATTACTATAAGTTCTTGGGAAAATAGTGAAGTAGTTTTCCACTATCTATTCCATGGTTCTGAATTCAGAGTTCTTTTCCTAGACTGATAGACACCCAAGGCTAGAGAGCCCAAGTCTACCCTGCTATTTAATCTATAGCTTGAAAGAGAAGAAATGAATTTATGCCTTTCCCATGAAAAAATGAATGCAGAATTTTTTTTTTAAACTCTGCTCATTGATTCCACTTTTTCCATGCTGATAACCATTATGCTACCCACATATTCTTTTACAAATTATTTTAACAACCAAACAATAAACTAAGTCACTTAGGATATCTGTCTGATCATTATTAAGATAAAAAATATTTCTCATTAGAAATTCCTAACAGTAGAAAAAGTGGAAAAATTAAATGTGTCAGATGAATAGTAAATACAAGATTAGATAATCTTGTATTTACTATAAATAAATTTAAACTGAGCAGTCACAATTTTTGAATTCATTTTTAAAAAGCAGTTTTCTTGCTAATCATATTGCAAATTCTACAGGAATTTTTACTTGTATGAAGATTAAATTACAATACTGGCAAGAATAGAGGCTTACTGATTGATGTTTATTGCTATCATACATAAAAAAAAATGTTGGTTCCTATTAACTCCACTTACATGAGTTAGATAAAGTTTATAGACCACCCATAATTTAACTATTTAGAAAAACACACAAAAATAGTTCCTAAAGTTTGTAAAGTTGGTAAACAAACTTTATTTTCAACATTGTTTATTTTTCTTTAAATATATTGATACTTTTTTATTCCAACTATTTGAAACTGACGTTAAAAATCAAATAGCGAAAAGCAAATTGACAATTTCAAGGTTTAAATTTAAACACAAACAATTTCAAAAAACTTTTAGTAAATTAACGTAGTTTTATTTGGTCCCTCAATCTCAATAGTTTAAGTTAATACATTTTTAAATTTATATATATGAGAAATAGTGTGTTATATAATGTTGACGAATTGTATGTTTCTCTAATTGACTGATTAATTTCTGTATGTTAGGACTGAATTTATATAAGAACTGCCAACAGTTCATGCCTATTAAGTATTTTAACTGACTTCAACTGATTTTTTTAATTTTGGGCAGTTTTAACTTGATATCAATAATAATTTATAGGGGCTAAAACCACCAGTAATTCACAAAATCCCTTATAATTAGCAACATACAATTTAAAATATATTTGCCATATTTGAGAGCATACAAGATACATTTAAAAAATAAAAATACTCTGCATTTTATATGCAAATAGACTAATTTTATCTCCAATTCTCACTACCATAGACTACTATAGTTTTACTTCAGATGGTCATTTTTACCTAGCCTAACTACATATCATTTACTCAAACAACATTATTATTACTACCAGTATTGTAAAAAAAAATTACTGTAACAATGTACTGGCAATGTTAGTACCAGCTGACTCATTAACCAGCTGGAAACTAAGGAAGAAAGATGTCATTGAAAAGAAATACTGGTAACAGTTAAACACTAATCTGAGAAACAACATTAAGACCATCATATGAAGTTTTCAAAGAGGGTGTGTTTACATGTGGTGAGTGTGCTCAGTATGGTTGTTTGATACCAATAGTTACAAATCTGATAATGTTGGTTGAGTTTACTGACTTTTTCTATTCAGGAATTTGGCTGAAAGAGGTAAGATTAAGGGACACATTTTTTTTTTTGGGGGAATCACCATCTATTTGGGTGGGGGTTTCATAACATCAAAAAGATCAACTGAAGATAGTTAAGAAAGGTAAACATAATATTCAAAGGCCAACCCCACATTGGTTTGAGAATGAGGATGATGCAAAAAAAGTAGATGGTAGATCAGAAAAATACGAGGAAAAGTGTTTCTATCAAAATGATAATTAATGAAACCAGGAGATTAGCAGAAGAATGAAAGAGTCAAAGTTTTTCAAGACCAGAATGTTGGTGTTACCAGTTTATGAAAGGGTTTATCAATGCATAACATTACACAGAAAATGCCAGCTGATTATGAAAAAAAAATTATGGTTTCATAAATTTGAATTTGGGCAATATTAATGGTCCTGATCTGACAGCTCAGCTTTACTGCTGTAAAGTTGCCTCTGTGTTTTTTCTATAAATACTTTCATTTTAATTGTTTGAATGAGCCCTTCACTATAGCACCTAGACTTTTTAAATTCAAGTACAGTACTAGACTGGTGTTGAAATCTAATCAATTTACAGTTGAGCTGGTTAGATGTAACCATAAATTCTATGCTAACAGTTTCATTTCTCGCTTGTGAAACTACCTTCCAACTCCATGCTTTCCAGACAAAGTTGGCAAAAATTTAAATACAATATCAATTGTTATCTACTGTCCTCCTGATTACTCTTTCCTCTTCCCACTCATTAATATTTCTGTTCCTAATTCTTCCACACCCTGTAAACCCCTTGTGTCTTAGTGGCTTTGCTGCCTTGCATGGGGTGATAGCAATTAAAAAACAACAAAAAACAACAAGGACAATGGGCTAAGTGCTATTAACATTTGAGGTACCATCCAGCAATATATTAAAAACATTTTTCCTGAACACACCCTGCTGAAATAGAGATAGATCTTTTATGCTGCCAAATACAGTAAATTCTTAGAACCCATATAGTGTCACATTCATGTGATGTTACAAACATTTAAATTTAAAAATAAAAATACAAAAAACAATTGCATTCACATGAGAGCAAATCCATTGAAGAAGTTAAACACTAATGCATCATGCAGGAGGTACAAAGACAACTTGACAATGAACCAGTTAAATGTCAAAAATATTGAATAAGCAAATATGAATTATGGACACTTCCTATATAATTTCAAGTCTAACACAGAAATTAATTTGCCAATTAAAGAAAAATATTTCCAGATATAATAATCCTAATTTGTCTATTTCATCTAACAAAAAAGCTAAATAAATAGGCATAAATATTTTCTGCCCAAATATGTAACACATGTAAAGAACATGAATAATTATGAAAAAGAATGTGGCCAGATTTGATAATATTAAAGATGAAAATGCAAAAAAAAAAAATGAAAAGTATTTACATTAGTCGGACTATTGTCCTCATCTTTGTCGCCATATTTGTCACAACGTTTCGGCCGTTGTACGCTCCGGCCTTCTTCAGGTGGTTGGAATTTCGAACTGAACCCTTTATTTCGATCACTGGGCTAGACTGTTCTAATTCCACGTGCCATGTTTGATGGATGTCAGTTATCTCCTGCTAATTTTCCCTCTGAAAGTTCTCCACTGCCTTAACCAGGAATTGAACTCACCTTCTTTGGGTCTGTCACTGGATCTAACCAACGACTTTATCCATGTGTCCTTCTGAGTATTATAAACCTAATGTTTTCAGCATCATTTTTACCAGTGCTCATATTGCAATTTTTTTGCTGTTATCATTGCATGTCTTTACCAGAGTTCATATTGCAACTTTGTTATCATTGCTTTTCTCTGGCACTCCTTATTACTGGTTCCCATATTGTATTTATTTCTATGCTTGGTCGGCTCAGGAGATTTTTGTGGCCTAGCATATGTTGATTCCTTAAGTTTACGAATTTTCCAATGGTGTTCCCTGTCTATGATCTCAACATGATCCCACAGGGGGCAGTGATCTCCCTTCTCTCTCCATATGTGGTCAGCCACGCCTGATTTTTCTACCTCCCCTCGCGTTACAGCTTTCTGGTGTTCTTGAAGCCTTACCTTGATGGGGCGGCCTGTCTCTCCTTTATATTCCTTTCCGCAGCTGCATGGGATAGCGTACACACAGTCTTTAGTCATGTTCCTCTCTATGGGGGGGTCTCACTCGTGAGAGATACCTGCTAAGTGTTGTCACGCTTTTTTGAAGGTTGTCCTGATGTTATATGGACCGCAGATCCTTTGTATTTTCTCTGATAACCCCTTCACATAAGGCAGGCAGACTGTTTTCTGAGTGTTGTTGTCCTCCTCCTCCTCTTGTACCCGTCTATCCCAGTTTTTGGGGGCTGCTGCCATGTACCCAGGGTAGTTGTTGCGTTGTAGGGTACTACTTATACTGACCAATTCCTTATCTAACGTCTCCGGATCGCCACTTATGACTTTTGCTCGGTGTTGTAAGCATCGGACGATCCCTTTCTTTACGCTGTATGGATGGTGGGAGTTGAAATTGAGGTACTGTCCGGTGAATGTTGGTTTACGGTATACGGATGTCTTGAATATGGGAACCAGTAATAAGGAGTGCCAGAGAAAAGCAATGATAACAAATTTGCAATATGAACTCTGGTAAAGACATGCAATGATAACAGCAAAAAAATTGCAATATGAGCACTGGTAAAAATGATGCTGAAAACATTAGGTTTATAATACTCAGAAGTTCATACCCAGATGTCCTCACAGTGGATAAAGGCGTTGGTTAGATCCAGTGACAGACCCAAAGAAGGTGAGTTCAATTCCTGGTTAAGGCAGTGGAGAACTTTCAGAGGGAAAATTAGCAGGAGATAACATGGCACGTGGAATTAGAACAGTCTACCCCAGTGATTGAAATAAAGGGTTCAGTTCGAAATTTCAACCACCTGAAGAAGGCCGGAGCGTACAACGGCCAAAACGTTGTGACAAAGATGAGGACAATAGTCCGACTAATGTAAATACTGTACATAATACCTCATCTCAGAAATATAGACAAAAAATGAAAAGTATTCATAGCAAATGCAACTTCTGGAAGAGTGAAGTTTTTTAAATGATAATAGTTGTCATAAATAAAGTAACAATAATGTCAGAAAAAAAAAAAAAAAAGTCAACCTAAAAGGATGACCCTGAACTGGAGATGCCGACAAAACGAGGTTGCAAAGGAAAAATGACAACCTACCCCTGCCAACCTGGGTCTTGTAACAATAATTAAGTAGCAAGCTACAGACAACAATTAACAACCGATGTCCACAATTGAGCCAACAAAAATGAGTAGTAGGAGGCATTTTATAGTATTGTAACTGCCTCCACCCCCTTACACTCTTCCGGTAGGAGGCTATAAAGGAGGAGGTGGATGTGGCACCTGTGCCTAAAAACACGAGTTGCAGGGCCAGTCTCCACTAAGCTCCTTGATCAATCATGCTGCTCCAACCTCAGTTGCCCCACTTTTTTCCACATGCTCCTGACAACAAAAGAAAAAAAAAAGTGCATAACTTTGTCAAGAGCCACCTTGAGGTTCAGGGTACCTTTGTTCCAACCCTTAGCCTTTGGCTCCACTGACAGTTGCAGTTTTCAGTCTTACCTAGGCTAGGACCAACATTTTTGGGCAGGAAGCAGACTTGGCCTATACTGTCACCTTTTTGAGGAGCACAGTTAGGAAAATACCATTTCTGTCTTCTAGGAGGGGCCACCTCAATTCCGACACAAAGTGGAATCACTTGTCACACAAGTCACAGCCTATGATATCCTGCTCTCCCTGTGGGGCATTACAGGTAGAGCACAGCCAAATCTTACTTTCTCACTGGGTGGAGAGCAAGTGGGTTCCATGTCCCTGCTGTCATAAAAAATGTTCAGAGAAGTGGGGGATGAAAAGATCAGCCTCAAACACGTCTTGGTTGTCGGGTGACAGGGAAACCTCCATAGGATATAGAGGTTTTAAGGAATGGATTTGCACAAGGTCATCCCCCTGTCTGACACATGCCAATCTCACCACACCATCATCCTTCCTTCACCCAAAAATGCCCCATGAAATTGACTCCAGTATTCCTAAAGGGTACTTCAAATTATGTGAGTAACTAGTAGACTGGTCACATTGAGCGGCAACACAGGTTTGGTATTGAATCTCTTGCACCAGGCACATGAAGTTAGAACCTTTTTCCCTGAAGAACCCAGTAATGGCTGCACCTCAACTCGACCAGAGTTGACCCCACTCCTAAATGATAACATCTAGAATAACAGTTCATGACAATAAGTTTGGTAATAAGGTGTTTTTTCCCCCGCAGTAAAAAAGTGTTCTTAATGTCATGTCCAAAATACAAAGACCTATTAATTCAGTCCAGGAAAAGATCAAGAACATGAACCAGGTGGGATAACAACCTCCTAAAGGAATCCAGGAGGAATCCAAGTTTCTCTGCAAATTCTTGTTGTTGCAGAGTTTTCATTAGATAAAGAGCTGTTTTCCTGTCACAGTCCTCTTCTCATCTCTGCAGTCTACTGATGAATTTGAACAGCAAGGACGTGTCCTTCAACAAATGGGTGAACATAGAAAAGACCTGCAAGACTTCTCCATGACAACTAGGATTCTTCAGGAACCTGAAATTCCTATCCTAAACCCTTCTTCCACAACATCCCAGCCAGAACTCTACTCCGCACAATCATTGGTAGGCACAGGAACAACAGGTTGAACACCTTGGCTGCTTCAGAAAGAATCTACCTCTTGGTCGATGCATCTGATAGGTGCACTGTGCAACTTTTCTGAGAAAGGATTACATATATACCCCAGTACCCTCCCCCACTCATCATCAGGAGTGCTCAAAGTACCATCTCTGCTAATCTCATTTCTGAGATTGTCACAATTTATATTGCAGGACTGAATGACAAATCCACCCTCCAGACGACATTCTCTAGCCAGCTTCACTGGATCAGACTCAGTCATCACCAGGTTGTCCAAATAAAACCAGCTATCCATTATCGTGTGACAGGCATCCACAGGGTACTGGGCTGCATGGAATTTCAGGATATTCCTCAGTACTAAGGAGCTGGTGGTGAACCCAAAAATAAAGGTAGCATACCAGTAACAGCGGATCTAGTCCTCATCCCTAAAAAAGAAACAGAATCTATTAGTGTCTGCCTCCAAGCCAAGATGGATCATTAAGGAACACCTTCCAGTTGTCAGCTAGCAGGACATAGTTGTTTGTCCTGAAGAACAGCAGCAAGTCCAGTATATCGCTAGTCAGGTTTACACTGGAGTGGGCAGTCTCATTTACTGGTTTTCAAGCTACAATTAAACATTGGCCCAATTTTGGTAGTGGCCACTGGGTCAGTTTTAATGATGGGTCAATGGGGCATCCACATATAATTCCTAAAATCCCAAGAGGACACAAATATCTCTTCAATGACCCTCTCTTTTTCTTGTTGGAAGAACACTTTCAGGTAATCTCGGTACATCCCCTTCTTCTCAAGATACTGAACCACAGAGCCCAAAATGTGCAAGACAACTGCATGGTTACAAGTGAAATGGGCTAAGTTTGTCTGTGTGCCAGGGCAACTGCACATAGTCACCATCCTTCAAAGTTATAGACTTCTGGAAGTGCTGTAACTGCTCCTGGTCATAACTGGAAAACTTCTCTCACTCCAAGAATCCCAATGACTCAATACTGAACATCTGCTCCAAGCCACTCTGCACCTCACTATGAAGAAAAAAAATCTGCTAGGGGTCTACGTAGGTGGGCTCATAATCCAGGACAAAATATGCACAAGATGAATTTACTTAGGGTATTTGATCAAGGACCGTATTCAAAGAGAGATGGGATACTTCATAGAGAGGGAATCAATCTGTGGGGAAAAAATGAGTTCATCTTGCTATATGGGACAAGTCCAGCCCGAGCAGAAGAAGCTCAGCCCTACAAACATGGGAGTGAGATCCAGTCTGATAATTCCATTGACTGATACAAAGTCTGAATGAGAGTTGAACTGCCCAGCAAGGGAACAGCCAGCATCCTTGAAAATGTCCAACAGTAAGTTAAAATTGGTCAGATATATAGACAGGTCCAAACAGGCCCACCACTAGAACCAAGGAGTGATGTGCATGGCCAGACCTCAAATCAACCTCCAAAACCATTTCCTAAATCTCCTGTCACACTCTCCAAGAAGGGTAGACAGCTTAAGCTGACAATTGAAGCCAATAGAGTCCAAGGATTGTAGCATGTCACTGGCCAAGTAGGTACAATCATTCCCAATGTCCAGAAAGCAATTGGCTGAAATAGTCTTCCATCCTCTACCAAAGATCACACAAATGACTGGTGGCAAGTTGTGAGAGTACCCTGAGGGTGTTTGAAAGTTAGGAACAACTTGGAATGAGACATCCCTGCATATCGAGGTACCTCTAGACTTTGGAGAGGGTTCTCATCAGGGACCCCAATCAATATCAAAAGGGAAACTGGAAAATTCACTCCCCTTAATAAGGAAGCATTTTATAGCCTCACTGGTGTCCTGCAATAAGGAAGACAAGGCAGGTATTCTCCTTCCAGACAATAGGATCATCTACCCCTTCAACTCCCTTGAAAATTCACAGAAAAAAGAGCTCTCCAGTTTGCCCAGGAGTGAAGATATTCTAGAAATTAAATTTCTCAGGTCTGAATATGATCTTTTTTTTTGGTGAATAGTCTATGATATCCTGAAAAAAATTGTCAATAATTTCATCAACATCCAAATACTCCCTTCTCAAAATTGTGAAAGCAAGTTGATAATTTTCATTGATGCAACTTGAATGGTTAAACAACAACAATGGCCTATCAGACAAAAAGCATTTTAGGAAGTTCAATTTTTTTGCATTGTTTAATCATGCCAGCTATACAGTTTTCAAATCGCGACAACTCGTGTGGTCATTAGTCATCTCCAGAACGCTGAATGTTGGCCATGTGATCTGCACCGGTGGGAGCTTTACAGTAAAGGAATATGGGCTTCTTCTTGGCACTGACTCTGGAGAACACAGAGGTAGGAACTAGTTTCTAGTGGAACCTACTTCCACCAGAAACTAGTTCCTGGAGTAATCAAGCTCCTCCAGTTCATTGTGCACTGCCAACTGGAGGGCGAGCCAATCAGATTCGATGTTCTCCCTTTCTTCAGAAGGGGAAAACATCTCCAGCTTGCAGATGCAGATCTCAATTTTGTTGTTGCATTCCAAAATCTGTTTGAAGAACACTGAGAAGACATTTACTGTAATTTTGTCTCCATGTGACAACTTTAACCTCTCTTCATCTTTAGGATAGAGATTTGGTTTAACAGGTTTCTGCCATGGTGTACATCCCAGTGAAATCAATGGGAAGTGATGCTTTTCTTTTTGCTTCATATATATATATAACAAAAAAAACAACAACATGAAATTAATAATCACAATCAAATCAATTTTCCTTTGAAAATGTATGTCAAAAAAAAAAAAAAAAAAAAAAAAAAAAAAAAAAAAAAAAAGAGTCAACCTAAAAGATGACCCGAGTTAAAGGTTGCAAAGGAAAATGATACCTTTACAACCAACTCCCAACCTGGATCTGGTAACAGTAATTAAGTAGTTAACCACAGATAACAATTAACAGTCTAGCCATGAAAAATGAGTAGCTGGAGGCATTTTATAACATTGTAATTGCCTCCACCCCTCCTACTCTTCCAGTAGGAGGATATAAAGGAGGAGGTGGAAATGGCACCTGTATAAAAGGCACAAGTTGCAGGGCCAGTCTCCACTCTGTTCCTCAATCAGTCACGCCACTCCAACCTCAGGTAAGTCACACCCCCCCCACAATAAGTAGATTTTCAACATACTTTTATTAGGATCAAATACAGATCAAGTATGGATCCAAATCTGACAATGATAGGATAAAGAACAAATAAGAAACATTTATCAATTTAACATGTTTTGCTTTTATTAGAGTTTAATGAGATATCTCATTCTCTGATGAAGCTTTAATAAAACGAAACCTGTTAGATTTATAAATGTTTCCCATTTGTTCTTTATCCTATCATACTTTAATTAATATGAATCTCAAAAGTGTTAGTGAAATCAATTTTCCTTTTCTGAATATTTAAATAATTATTCTTAAACTTGAACTAATGCTAGACACATCTATATTGTTTTAAGCAAACAAACTCCAATTTATTCCCTGAATATTATTTTGTTTGAATCAACATTTTATTAGAAACAGAAATTATTAAAAAAAATTTAAACAAAAAAAACTTAGCTCTTATATACATTTTCAGAATCATTAATGGGTATTTTCATTGTCTTATTGAAAAATTGACAAAAGATGTATAGAGTCAAAAATACTGATGAGCAAACCAATTATCTCATACACAATACTGACCTTCAAACTAATCATTGCCAATTAATTTATAAGAGCTTACACTTAACAGTATTGTTCTGAAACATTATGAATACTAACAATATAAAATATATACAAGTACCAAGCATATGGTTAACAAGTTAAAACAAGTTAAAAGTATAGTTACTGCAAGGATGAAATCAATAAAATAAATTTATTAACACTGACAAAAGACTATATGACTCATTTGTCCAATGATGTGATCTAATCCCAAAATTTTTACCATGATTATCAAAAATCTTTGACTTTCTGAGGGGAGCTCAGGAGCAAAATCAAATATACCTTATATAAAGATTACTTTTGATATTTACTAAGATTAGCTTAGTCTGACACAGAGCTTTAATGTGGTAATCATTTAATCTTAAAAATCTATTCCAAATTATAGGCAACATCTTTTTATTCACAATTCTGTAAGTTATAAAAGTTCAAAGGAAAAAAAAAATCATCCTTTTATTTCTGAACAATCAATCTTTAATTTATATTAAATAGGTTTTGTCCTAAAATAAACCTCTTATTCCAAAAATTGTCAAGTTATATCCACTATATCAAACATTCATAGAATTATGTTAAATCTATATATTTTCTCACCTTTATAAAAACTTATGAGTAATATGAATTTTTGAAGGTATCTCAATACATCAAAAAGTAAATACAGTGCTTTTTCAGAAAAGATTAATGCCAAACATACAGATCGGAATCAGTGTGTATTGAACTCCAAATCAATGCACAAAGAATTTTTTATAGCTGTTTTCATCTATAGTATTTATGTTTGTATTATATATCTTTGTTTACAAAAAATGATTTTATTTATTTTTTTATATATAAAGATATATGCAAAAAAAAATGCATGCCTTACAGACACACAATATTGAAGATGACAAATTATTTAAATAAAAGCCATGTATAATAACTTTATAAGTGAAATTTAGAATTGAACAAAATAAGTTCTTCAAGATATTTTTACAATATATTAAAGTACTATTGTACTAGTCATAAAAAGATCTCTACTATGAAAATGAAAAATAAAACACTCATACTAACAAACTATAAGTAAATAAAAATATAAAATTTTACCTACAGATTTGTATAAGCTAATTTATATTTATAGTAGTATCTTTCTTGATTGTAATCTTGACTCTCCTGTATGCCTGTGAGACACACACAAACTTGAAAGATTGCATCAAATGAAATTTTATCAAATCCTGCAGAACATGTAGCAGGACTGAATCACAAACAACAAAATTCTCCTGTGCGCAAAGATGGGAAAGCCTAGAAACCATCACGACTTTGATTGGCCAGACACCTCCCCAAATGCCAGACATCTGCCTACCCAAAACAACTCCTCTTTTCAGAGCTTGCATCTAACAAGAGACTATGCTGAGCCCTACATCATAGATACAAGAATCAGCTCGAAAACACCTTGTTGAGGACAGAAATCGATCCAGTCAACTGGGAGATGGAAACTGCAGAAAGAACCAATTGGAGAAGAGCAGTCCATGAAAAACAACATCCTTCAAAAATCACCAGAAAACAAATAAAAGAGACTAAGAGAGCCCAAAGAAAAGCCAGAGCTCTCCATCCTCTGAACCCTCCTATCCTACCATGTAGTGACTGCAGATGGCTCTTTAGATTTAACATAGGACTCATTTCACACTGAAGGCGACATCTATGAACGCTCCAATGCTCTGCAACAGGTTATGCCAACTACGATCTTTCTTTAAAACAATGACATGGCACATATATTTAACATCTGTTTTTGGTGTACATTATGAAAATCAATTGTTTGTAAAAAAAAAAAAGAAAAAAAAAAGAAAAAATGTTTGGTAGGAAATGTAAAAGAACATTTGTCTAAACAAAAAGAAGAAAACTGTCAAGGGATAAAATTAAATTTAAATAAAATACATTTTAGAAGTTGGCAAGCTGAAAGCAACAAATACAATTATTGATTAATGTATCAATTTTAAATGTCACTTAAAAAAACTTTTCTTTAAAAAAAAAAAAAAAAAAATAGTCTATTAAACTTAAATATTTACACTTGCACATATAAAAATAGAAAAAAACATCAATGAAGTTTGAGTATTTTGAAATTTCTGAACTAAAAGGAGGTAATTGAACAAGTTTTACATTTTAATAGTTGAATTAGAAATATTAAAAAGATAATTTTTCTTATGATTAATTTTAAGTAGATTTTAATATTAATCACATTTTAAAGGTATTGGTTGAATTGGCAGACAAGGAGGTTAACAATTGCTAACTCTTGCTTAAACAACTAGAACTAGAAATTTGCAAGGACCATTAACTCAGTTGCCTATTTATTGCTTTCATAAAATGAATCACAAATTTTTTTAAATTCCTATTATTGAAATAAGTCATATCAAGCATATAGTGAATATGAAACATTTACAAATTTAACAGGTTTCACTTTTATTTTAATTCCTCAGAAAATAAAATATGTTGAGGAAAAGAATATTCTGGTATTTTTTATTGTTGTGTTTGTTTTTCATTGGTTAAAGTAGACCTCACATAAATAAAAGTGCAACATGATAAATTTATAACCGTTTCTTATTTAGTATTCATTCTATCATATAAAGAATATATACATTTTATCTTTTCACTCAATTTAAATAATGAACATTTAAACTCACATTTTTGTAAGAGCCCCCAAACAATGGTATTTGTCAGAACAAAAGAATATCATGTCATTTGAAAGTTACTAATGTCCTTGGGAAAGGCATGCATATGTCTCTTTTGCCCCAGCTACGGGCTGAATAGCAGTGTAGACTGAATGCTCTAGCCTTTGGTGGCAACCAGTCCAAGAGAAGGAAAACTGGATTCTAAACAGGAATCACTTGCACTTTATGAAATTCCCCTTGAAATAACAAAGCTGATTAGCACAACTAATAAGAACAATATTAAATAACCCAACAAATAATGGCACACTTGTTCATCCATCTGTCAAGCCGTGCCAGTTGATTCTGTGGGATGTAGATCTACCCATTATCAGAGACATCCCACATACCCTAACAATTATGTCATATTAAGAGAATATGTTCTGGGAGTTGGTTGAAATATCATACTGCTCTAGATATTTACTACACCTTTGTTTTGTTCTAGTTAATATTAATTGGTATTCTGCCAGTAACATGTGAATTTTATCAGGAGTGTTTAAGATATATATATATATATATATATATATGCACACACACATATGAATTAAGTTGATCTGATATCAGAATTATTTGTGATCATGTTCATATATAAAATCCAGTTAGTCACACAATTTGTTTGAAAATTTAGTCACATAGTTTCAATGTTTATATCTTCAATGTTTAACAAAAAAAAAAAAAAAAAAAAAAAAAAAAAATGCTGTGTCAAAAGGACGGTTATTCCCTTGACACTGCTATTACTGTATACACTTAACTCCTTCAGCAATGTTTATTTAAAATAATGCTTAGCTTCTTTTTTTTTTTAAATTATAAAATTTTTTTTAAATTATAAAACCAAGTACAATGTGATATGTCATTTATTATTTACCTTTTATAAAAAATTATCGTTTTCTAAATAGATTGCATTTAATATCTTTGTTGTCAATTCTCAAGAATAAAGAAAATGTTTAAATTGACTTTTATATGTTTGGATTTTATTAAAATTCTAATCATTGGTTTTTAAAACAAACATTGCTGAGGGAGTCAAAAGTATATACAATAATAGTGGTGTCAAGGGAATAACTGTCCTTTTGACACACCGTGTTTTTGCTGGCACAAAGGTTAGCCATTGCCTATATATCTAACTTCTTCCAGCTGAATATTACAGCAGCTATTGTTGGATTTTTTTTTTAAAAAACACAGCAGCTCTTCAATGTATCCTCAGTGATAACTACTAACACATTGATTAAAAATTAAAATTAACTTCTAATTCTCAATTTCAATATCAACATTCAATAAATTCATTCCTTTAACAAAATCCGTGAGTACATTTATTATAGGATAAGTAAATTTACAGAAATTAATGAAGTAGATAGGCAAACTTTTCCATACTAGATTTAGTAGACCTGATGTTTGCACATTACTACTGTCTGATAGAATTCTTTCAGAGAATTTGGTTATATTTGGATAGAAGGTAGGCATATTGTTTAAAAAAAAAAAATGTGTCTAATGTTCCCAAAGTAATAGAGAATAAGGTCTTTTCCAAAAGCTTTTGTCTTGCTATTGTCATAAAACTGAAAGAGAAAAAAAATTATTTAAAATGAAATGCTTCCCCACCGCTTCTCCTAGTAGGTCCGTGGTGGTCAAAAGTTCTGGGGAAATCTGAACGACCTTAAGGCTTAAAATCTGAAAGTGAAACTAAAAAGAAAAAGTTAAAAACTGTCAAAAACAAAAGTAATTACTAACTAAACTCAACCGCAAGTCATTTTTTTTTTATTTTTTTAGCGTACTCTCTAGTCTCTAAACTATAGGGTTTTTTTTTACACTTTAAAGCACGTAATAAAAACGCGGGAACATTTTAATGAAATAATGTAAGTATGTCCACTGTTTTCGCGGAAAAACAGCATAGCGTAAATGAAAAATGCCAAAAACTTAAAAAAAAAAAGTATTATCGTCAAAATGCTTATGTTATTATTAAGATGAAAGAAAAAAATTTTTTAATTATTTTTGAAATTTTTAATATTTTCTAACACGTTCGAAATTTTGGTTAAAGTCGTCTTTGTTTACGTCATCGCGGCGACCTTTAAAATAACAGTTTTTTTTTTTTGCGTTTTTTACCGTTGAAAATATATTGATTTGGAAATTCTTGTAAAAATAGAATAATTGTCCAATCTTAATGAAATTTTCAGGACTTATTCACAAATGAATGAAATTATTTTTCAAATATTTTGTTTTTAGAAAATTTTGGTAAAAAAAATATTTTTTTTAAATATGTTTAAACTTAGTTAATTTCATGAAATTTCGCCCAAAACCTTTTGGCTCCTCAATTTTATTTTTTTTGTTAAAAAGAAGGAATCTTTGGAGATGGTAAATAACCTACTTTTTCTTTTCACAAATTTGAGCTACTTAACTGAAAATCTTGTCTGAATTGAAAAAATAATGAATCAATAAAACTATGAAACTTAATTAGAAAAGCTTTTAATTGCTTTTGTAAATAAGTAATATTAAGACATTATTGTCTGAAGAAATAATTTTTTCTGATGAATAATTAATTTTTACAAGAATTTTTTCATTTTTTAAAAGTTTTTTAATTATTTTTATAATAGTTTTTAAAGCTCTGTATTAGGAGGCCCCTCAATATTATGTAGTAATTAAGAAAAAAAAATTTACTAAACTAAGTTTAATAAATTTAGTTGAGCTACTTTTTTTAAAAATAATTTTTTTATGTTGTATTTTTTTTTAATACATTCCTTATTTCCATGTATGATATACAGAAATTGCCATTATTATAACAAGGTCACGTGATCTAAGGGTTTTGTCCCTTTACGTGGCTTTTCAAAACATTTCGTTTACTAACAGATTGTAAAGCTGTAAAAGTGTAAACTTTAAATTTTAAATTATTTTTCTTTTTTCATTTACTATTTCACTAAATAATTTTATTTTATGTATTGTATTTCCATTAGTGTGTGTCATACTAAAATAGAATTTTTTTTTAAAAAAACTCAGACTTAAAAAATTATGTCATTTATGGTCATCAGTAGTAGCTGTTATCGGCTCGTCAATTATCAATAAGATCGAACAGATGAACGGGACCGCTCGTAAATAATTGCTTGTATATTATTTTTTTATGCTATGTAACAAAGATTTCTTTGAAATCAGATTACTTTAACTTTAAATTTTTAATTTTACTAAAATAACGTGTCAGAAAAATATTTTAAAATCGATAAATCATAAATTTGTGTTTGTTTACAAATTTCTTAAAATTAAGAAAATGGCCGTTTTTTAAGAAAATTTAAAAATTTGAAATTAAATTTGACAATCAAAAAAAAAGAATTGTTTAATTAAAGAAGTTATTAAACTTTCAATTAAAGTTTGTTTTTTCATTGTAAAAATTCATTTTAAACTTTTATAGAAAATTTATGCCGAAATAGTGGACATACCAAAAATAATGTCATATGAATGGTGTTTTGTTTACTGTTTTATTGTTTACATTTTCTCATGTGACTTATTCCTAAAAAATGTAAAAATATTTAACACCCCGCCAAAAATGTAAAGCAAAAAAAAATAATTAAAGAAGTATCCGTTTTTTTTTTCTTTTTATAAAACCAATTTTCTGTTACAATTTATTAACGCTCGTGATTTGAAATGAAAAGTAAACATTTTGAAAACGTAATGCTAAAAAAATCTGTTCGTTGTTCAGGATGGGTTCAAAAACAAATCATTCTTTCAGTCTCAAAATTAAAGAACAATTTTACAAGGTAAAAACAATAAAAAGACAAAGAGAAAGATATTTCAAACAAAAAGTGAAAAAATAAGCTAAGCTAAGCAAGCATTATTCAGTCATTAATGTTCTATAAGATAAAATAAAAATGTTTCAGTTTCAATCATGGATGCTAATTGAATAAATAATAAACAAAACAACTGTAAGAAGTCATCTGCCCTACGTAGATAGACATTTGTTTGCAGAAAATAATTTCGAAGAGTTGATTTTTTTTTCCTGTATATTTTCTGCAACTACACTACAGAATTAATTTTTCCTGGAAATCTAACACATAAGTTTCACTAAGTTTTTAGACGTCTGCTTAACTACGTATTGGTATTCCGACTTAGCTTCATAAAAACTAAAAAGTTAAATTAAAAACAGTTCCTGACACATTAAATTTGATTATCATTTTTTTTTTTTTTAGCGGCAGAGGAGATCCTTCAATATTTGGTCGTTTCTAATCAATATTTTAAGGCGTGTGTACACACACACATAAATTACGCCTAAAAAATAAAAAAAAAACAAAAAAAAACAATGCCTTTGACAACCTTTTTTAGTTGATGAGAATACTGTCGGTGTCATTCATTGGGAAGGTCATTATTTGAAAAGGTGTAGGTAGGACAGCTTCTCTAAGACAAAACATCAAGAAAAATATATGGAATTTTTTTTTCATTAAGTCTTTTTCAATCTGACTTTAAACAATTATTTTTTAATTTTTAGTATATTTTATTTTTATTTTTTGAGTTCTTTTATAGATCTTTACTTTAAGCAAAAAAGCACTATGAGCCTACTAGTTTTTAAAACTGTAAAAGTAATAAATCCAATTAAAAATTATTTTTTAAGCTGTTGAATAAAATATCACACTTGGTAACAATTTTTAGGTTATTTACAAAAATTAACGACAGGTGAAAAAAGGAATTCAAAATTCAATAAAAAGTTACAAAAAAACACTCAAACAGGAAGGCATACGACGATATAGATTTTTGTTTTGTCTTCTGCAATTTCTTCATGTAACACTGAAAAATTAATGTTTCTATCGAGCATAAATAGACCATCTTTTTGTTTGTAAACTGTCGCTATTAATAAGGACATGAAATATTTTCCTTAAAAAAATTTCAACAAATAAACAGTTTATTTGTTGAAATTTTTTTGAAGGAAAATATTTCATGTCCTTAGCGATAGTTTAAACAAGAGAAAAGGTAATTTAAGTAATATCACATTCATAAGCGAAATCTTATAAAAATTTTATATCAATAAAAAGTCGTTATCCTTTTCGGCCTATAACTATATTACAATAAAATAAATTGAGATGTCAACAACAACAAAAGATGTAAAAAAGTGGGTTTTACTTTTATCTTGCTTGGCACTTTAAGTGGATTTTTCTTGGTTTTGTTTTGTCACATGGAAAGTGGATTGGATTCCCATTTGAAAAATAGCCATTGATCTCATCTTATCATCCATCCTACTGAATATTTTATAAGTTTACTTTGTGCTCCATAATCAATAGAAAAAAAAAAAAAAAAAAAAACTTTGCTTCTCTAACCAAAAAGAAAATCGTTCCGGCAATTTTGATGTTGCTTTTTTTCCATTCTAAAATTTTCTTAGAAAAATGGAAGAATAATTCATCAGTTCCAAAAGATCTGGAAAATACAAGACTGACGGAACCAACAAAAATCTATGTCACCTTTTATGTGCCGTGTCCCTTCAGGACGTAGACGCTCTCCACAACTTTCTGGCTCTTGAAAAAAAGCTTTGTCTTTTTCAATTTATAATCTGATTTCTCTGGATATTCTGGTTAAAAAACTAAAAGCCTAGTTAGTTTACATTACCAAACATACCTGAAATTTTTAAATTGAATCATACCTTGTCAAACTCTTTAAAAATGGTTCAAGATACAAAAAGTTTCTGATCGTTTAAATAAAATAAAAGCACAAAAAGCCCCCAAAGTACTTTCCGGTTTAACCCTCACGAATATAGCAGAAGAATCAAAACGAGCAGGTGCAATGATGAACAGACTATTTTTTAATGAACTTTAAAAAAAAAAAAAAAAAAAAAAAAAAAAAATTGATTTTCAATTTGTACTATGCAGCAGATGTAAAAAGACTTGGAAGACTAAGGTATGAAAACATTCTTTTTTAAATGCATTATTAATTGCAGCGACTAAAAAAAGTTAAAAAAGTAAAAACTCAAATGTTGCAATATAAACTGAAAACAGAGACAGGAATGAATGCATTGATTTTTTTTTTTTTTTCATTTTTTTGTTACAAGAAATTTTAATACTTGAAGAAATATTTATAACACAAAATTAATTAATTATACCAAGTAGTTGAAAAAGCTAGGCAAAAAACAAAGTTAAAGAAAGAGTCTCAGCCTTTTCCTTTTAGAAAAAAGCTAAAAGTTCAAGCTTTTTATTCCTTTTTTATCAATCTTTCTTTGTCTTCATTCTTAGCGAATTTAATGAATGAAGAAGTTTTCTATTGATTTGTGTGTGTGTGTACATTTAAATTTTAAACAATAAAAGAAAAAGAGTATTACTGCGGAGAGAGGTTCTTTTCTTTTGTTTGTAGAATTTCTATGAAAGTTAATTATTTAAATTGATTTGGCTATTTAACTGTTAAAGTCTTTGAAAGTTAATGGTTTGCAAACTCATAATGAACAAATTATTTTAAAACAAGATCGATAAAAAAAAATGCAGTGAACAACCTTAGAGATGTGAGAGGTTTACTCAAAACATCATAGGTGTTTTTAGTTAAAAAAAAAACAAACAAATAAAAAAAAGCCTGAAATATTCTTCTTACCTAAAGTTCTTGAAGTTTTCTTTACTTTACCAACTTAATCAAAATATCCAGTTATTAGTAAAGTTTGCAAATATTTTCTGTCTTCTTTTCTTGCTCATGAGCACAAGTTTTCCCCCCCTCTTTTTGTTGCCAACTTCTTTTCTGAAAGCAGCCAGGCAAAAAAAAAAAAAAAATTGCGGGTGATAGCTGGGGAAAGTCACATGATATGTCAGTTGGCTACCTGTGCGTATTTAGACTATTATTGTGATACCCAGGCATCGAAAATTTTCATGCTAGAACATTCTAATCTACAAGCAACAGACTAAAAATGGCATTATCCCGAAGAAGGTTTCTACCTCACTTCCAATGAACAGCGTTATCTTATCAGGTGTAAAGAAAGAAACAGATACCTGCATTTTTTTAGAAGCAGTAAGTAGGGTAGATAAAAAGCTCCTAAAAGACACGTGGGTACGTTATTTAGAACGTTTATTTCCTAAGGACTCTAGTATAAATTAAATTTTGTTATGGGTTTCAACAACCAAATAAGCTTTTATGGTTTTTCTCGGTGTAATAAAAAAATTATTTCGTAATCTTATCTAATAATGCTTATTTTTCTCTTTTTAATAAAAGAAAAAGTGAAAGGAGAAAACAAAATCTTGACAGAAGATTGCACACAAAAAATAACTTAAGTAAAAGTTCATTAAAAAAAAAAAGGTGACAAAATGAAAAAAGTCATGATCACTACGTAAAAAATAATGTAATAAAGGGGGTATTTGTTAAAAAAATTACTTTTTAAAAATACTTGCTTTGTTAACTAAAATCACAAACTAAATAGTTTTAAATTATTTAATACAAAATAAAAATGCCAGATGGAGATTTTTTATTTTACTAAATCTAGTATTACTAATATTGAATTACAGTAAAAAAAAAAAATTAATTAACTTCTAAGTGAAATTTCTACACTCTTGAATTTTCCGAATTTAAACAACTAAAACTAAAAGTAAAAACACCATAATACACGATCTCATTTACTGTCAGTTTTTTTTTTCCAAGAATGTCATATTACAAAAAAAAACTCATTTTGCTATACTTTTTTCTAAATCAATATGAACATTGAAATTAAACAGCAAAAAGTAAAAGTTGCCTACTCAAAAGTCAAAACAAAATTAACGGGATCGACACTTTGATCGGGAATAAGTGTCACTCCTAAGATCAGTGTAACTAAAAATTAAAAAACAACTCTTGTGAAAAGTACACACATAAACTTGTCGAAACTGATTATGGATCGGTACTTCAATCCTATGATCATATGGGAAGAAAACATATCTCGATAAATTAAAAAAAACATTTTTATCCACACATATTTTCACTATTTCACATGTACTTTTAACTCCTACGCTAGTTGACCCATCAATACAGCAAGAATCAAGATGAAAGTTAACTTTTTTTTTTTACAATAACATTAGCCAACAGATGTTGACATATTTTCAGGATCTCTAAATGTACCATGTGAATTTTGGCTTACATCTGATTTTGGAAACTTACAATTGAATAACTTAGTGCTGTAAAATTTTATCTAACTCAAAAGTCAAGGGTTGTTTATACTGTATAGGTAGAGTTATTGTCATTTACATTTTTAATTTCAGATACATAAAGAAAGATTGAAATAAATCATAATTTCAGATATATAATTTAAATAATGATTGTCTCACAAAAGAAAAATTAGATAAAATAATGTAAAAAAAAAAGTTATTGAAGACGCCAGTACAAAGATGGTAACAAGTCACAGATGGAAAATGTAGGCCGTTTTAAACTGGTCATTAAGTATTTTGTAATCCATACACACACTGGAGATGATTTTTAGCTTGAGTCACTTGATTTGATTCTTATATAATCAATCAATATTCTTTACTAAAAGGTTACCTTTTGGCTCTACCAGGGGGAAGTAAGTTTTGTCAGAATTGTAGACCAATGCCAATTGGCCATCATCTTTGTTATGGCCTATTGAGTATTAGGCATGTAACTTTAGAAATTGCATAAATAAATAAATTAAATTAAAATGTTGGGTAGAGATCACAGAACAATCAAAAAAGAAATTGAACATTTTTGTAAGATAAGAAAAAATGGCTTTTAGAATTTGCAAAAAGAAATTAAAATAATAAGTATTTAAAAGTAATAAGCAAGAAAAAATGGACTGACCAGCAAAAAAAAAAAATAAATAAATTTGAAGCTGGTGTTATAAATGTAAACAGAAATGATGCAGAATTTTAGGAATATTGGCTAGACATGAAAGCAACAAGACTACCACCTTTAAGTAAACAACAAAGAGAAACAAATTTGTCAAATAGATGAAAATTGATTACACAACGGTAATTTTTAGTAATGAATATAGAGCTAAACTGAATGAACCTGATGGCTGGATTAGAGGTTAGGTCCTACATGGAAATAGTCAATCAACTCAACTGAGACAAAAAGGACATGTAGTAATGTTTTGAGTTAATATTGCAATTAATAAAATTATGGGTCCTTTCAAAGTTGATGGTTAAAAATAAATTCAGAATTCTTGAGTATTACAGTTCACAACAAAGAAACTTTAAGCTAAAAAGTATATTCATACAACAAAATACACCTTCACATTCTACAAAGTTGCTTTATTGCCCACCTTGCAAAAAAAATAATTTCAAAGATCTCAAATTAATGGCATGGCCACCATCTTCTTCAATATTAATACATTAAAAAATGTGTTCCATCATTAAAAGCAATTTGTATGAAACTTGCATATTTAAACAAAGATCTCTAATAAAAACTACCTCAAGTAATGTTGACCTCAAGTTGAAACAGCAGAAAACAAAATATGTATAAGACTGATGAAGGTTATAGAATATCAAGGAATCCATATTATCAAGTAAAATAATAAAATTATTTACATGCAAGCTATTGTCCTCCTCTTTGTTGTTGTTATCATGTTTCAACCAGTGCTACCTGGCCTTCATCAGGTGTTGTATATCAATTTGGGTAACCTAAACTGAACCCTTATTTAATCGATGGGAGTAGACTGTTCTCATTCCACTGTTCATGTCTAGTGATACCTAGTTCTTATTTTTAACAGTCTACCCCCATAGGTAAAATAAAGGGTTCAGTTCAGAGTTCCCTGTAGGTTATCCTGATCGACATACCCCTAATCAAAACCGGAAGGCACAACTGCTAAAGTGTTGTGATAAGAAGTATGAAGAAATTAGTCCACAAATCCTCATCCCTGAAATTCAGACAGAAATAAAATAATTTATTTAGGTAGATTGGATATTATGTTAATCAAATATGTCTCTATAACTTATATCGTTTGGATTTATTTATAAATAAAAATTAATGTTGGACTGCATATTACTGACATCCCTAAAAAAAATGGTATTATCAATATTCATCCAATGTAGAGAGCATAGAAATAATCCTAAAAATTCTACCCTTGAAATTCACCTGCAATGAAGATCATAAAAATATTAATATATATCATTCTTTTCAGACTTTAACACTGAATCATCTCCATAAAATAAAGATCATTTTTATTATAAGAAACGTATTTTATCTTATTCTATTGTTTAAATATTATTTTTTCCTGAAACAATTCCATTATTTTCAAGGTCATACAAAAAATTTAATAAGACAATAAATTTTAAAGCAATCTTGTTTTTCTACATGACTTACAATTCTCTTACTCAGATGAAAGTAGAATCTCTTGTATATATGTATAAAACATATATATGTTGAGTCTCTCTCTCTTCCTCTATATACTATGCCCCTTCATGTAAGCAATATTTCTCTATAGCTTCTTGTTTTTTTGTTGCTCTCAGTAATATTTGTTTTTTGATGACATGTCTCTGCAGTATTTGTTCTTCAATCCATTTTTCCCAAGTTTGTCATGTGGGTTTACATATTACTTTTCTTAGCTTCTCTTGACTTTAATATGTATGTCCTATCAGTGTTACATTCTTCAAGCCTTCTTTCCTCATTGTTTATGTTAAAAATCTCACATGTCTTTTTGATGATTTGCAACAGGTTCTTTATAGTTCCTATTATCATTAAAACAAAATGCTTCATTTTTCACATGTTTTGTATCAACATTTGTCAATGCAACCACATCTCGGTTGTTTCAAGTTTTTTCTTCATTAGGAATGATTTTTTTGTTCAAATTTAAGTGTCACATACAAAAGAATCCTTCATTTCTAATATTATTTTTCATTCCTTTAATACCTTATTCAGTTCCTAAAAAGTATGTCACTATTCTGATGTGCCTTCAAATTTGTTATCTGTTACTGCACTGCCCAGTTAATTGAATTTCTTCATCTACTTGATTTTGATGTATCAAATGTATAACTTCTATCTCAGAATGTCTCTTTAAAAGTTCAGTTATTTCTTCTTGTTTTCATTGACTACATTGCATAATAGTTCTTTTAGTTTTCCATCATCAACACAGTGTCATCTGTTTAGTGTATATTATTAAGATTAGATATACTGATAATAAATCCTGGTTGGTCAACTAGCCTTATTAGAACCATTTTGCTGTACATGTTAAAGCTGGGAGAAAGCACATCTTTGTCACACTCTTCTTACTATTTTCGTGCACTTAATTATCTATTTGCATACAATTCTATACAGATTGCAGAATATTTGTTTATCTTTTCAATGTGGATCAAGCTTTTCTGAGATTTCATGAAGCATTTTTGTACTTTATTGAATTCCTTTGTGTAAGCTATGAAACAGGTATAAGTCTTTCTGCATTTCTATTGCTTGTTCTGACAATGAAAATAGTATTTCTTAATCTAGAATATTAAACAATCTTAATCTTGATGACAATTTCATCTGGCCTTATTTGTCATCTTGGCCATTGCTGTTCTTACTTCAAATTTTAGTATTTTAGTCTTTCCATGTTTTTAGGTAATGTAAGTTTCTATGTATTGTCATAGAAGAGTTCTATGCATTCATTCTATCATTGCAGCACCTTTTCTTTTCTAGAACGATCATTCACTTAGATTTTATGCATCCTAGTGAAGAGCACGTTTTCCTTGATACCGTTATTTCATTGATCCTTTTGTGCATAACTTCTGTACTTGAGTTCTTCAGTGATATATCCCAATTAGCTATTTGTCTTTTGCCTGCTTGCATTCATCTCTGCCATCTCTTATTACCTACTGTTTCTTGTATGGGGCTGAGAATTTAACTTGTCACCCACTTGTCATTCTCTAGAATGACTTCTTTCGCTGTTGTCTCTAGTGCTTCCTTTAAGATATCTCACTTTGAATACCCAACATGTCCAAAAACTTTATACTTGGTTTTACCTGCAACTGTATAAGTTTATTTCCAAATAGAATAGCTGTAAATTATGCATTTCTTTGGGTTTCTCTAAATTTTGTAGTTTTACTCTCTGTTTCTATATAACAGGAGGTGATCAATCTTCCACCAGTCTGCACTTGGGTAGGTTTTTGAATGCAAAACTGTGTTTCTAAATGATTTGTTGATAATAAATTAGTCTATCTGGTCCTTGAGGTTTTCTTAGATGTTCTTCAAATCATATGTTGGTTGTTATTAGGTAATCCAATGTGCACTATCAACTTATTGTAGGATTCAAGTCAATATGTACCAACCATTTCATTATCTTGTTCTCTTCCTACCTTTGCATTTTTGTCCCCCATGAGAATGATGATTTTTTTTTTTTTTTTGTCATTTGTTCTGAGATTTGGCATGTTATAGAACTATCATGTGTGTATCTCCTTAACAGGTAAGGGAGCTGACTCCCTTCATGCCATTATTTGATATTCATGAACTGAAAATTGATATGATTTTTTTGGTTGGGATAGTGGAGTGGTTTCCCCTTCTCTCTTCTCATATGTTTTTCAGTGAGACTATTTTTTTGTTAGTTGGTCATTAACTCTTGGAATTCATCTGCCCTTTCTTATTTTTCTGATGTAATGAATATGCATAGACCTGGGTTCCCCCTCACAGCAATATGATTGGCTAGTGTCAGCCATAAATACAGACTGATGTGGAGGTGCAGGAGGACGCCTTTTGTCTCCGCCTATAGTCTTTGGCTATTGGTTATGTATATTACCTACGCCTATTGTCTACCACTTCGACAAGTACCACTCCATTATGGTTACCTGCTAGATTGTCCTACTCGGTTACAGTAGTCCAAAACCACTTTGCTACTTCGAACAAATATATCCCTTTCCGGGACATATCAGTTGGCAATGAGATTCGAAACGACCTTACAAGTTAAAACAAAAGAAGAAAAAAAATATACAGTTGACAACACTTACTAACGAAAAACATTAGAAAGACTTGTTCGATACTTACAGAAAGTAAGTAATTTTTCCCTCATTTTTGTTTTAACTGCTTATTAACGAGGAACATTAGAAAAGGAAAAACTTGTGCAACGCTTAAAGAAAGTAAGAAATTGCCCCCCTCTCTTGTTTGGACTTAGAAAATTGTCTACATAAATTGGAGCAAAATTTTTTCTTGTGAATACGTTGGCAGAATGGAACAAATTGCTGAATTAACTAAGGTGCTACAAGTCACTTTACAGCAACAATTCCAACAACAACAATTTATTCAGCAACAAGAAAGGTTTGAAAAGTTATTCAAACAACAGGCAAAAGACAATCACTTTTGGAAGATGTAGGACAACAAAAGAACCGGGTTCTAGATTTTTTCTGCTGAAGGAATTTCAAATTCACTCTCTGAATTTAAATACGACCCTGACAGTGGTTCAATGTTTCCGGCTTATTTTCGTAGGTTTGAAACAATATTTATGAAAAGATGCGAACAATGGTCCAAGGAAAAAAATCACTCTATTGTTGCAGAAGTTGGGAACAGAAGAAAATACAAAATACGTGAATTTAATCCTCCCAAAGAAGCCAGAAGAAATTACATTCAGCAAAACACAAGAAATTTTGTCAAAAAGTTTTGATGAAAGAGATAGTCTGTTTCATACACGATACAAGTGTCTAAATATCTTAAAAGAAGAGGTTGATGATTTTGTCACGTATGCAGGTATGGTTAACGCACAGTGTGAGGCGTTTAAATTAAAGGAATTGTCAAGCGACATGTTCAAGTGTCTAATTTTTGTGCAGGGTCTAACGACACTGAAGGACAAAGAAATTAGATCAAGAATCCTCACTATCATGGAACAGGATCCGAAGATTATGCTACAAAAAAATAATGGGAGAATGTCAGCGACTTATAAACATAAGAAAAAATAATACTCGGATTGAGGAGAAGAGCATTTCGCGAGTACAAACTGTAAGACAACAGAAGTGGATACAAAATAAAGAAAGAAAAATGATATGCAGTTCATGTGGAGGACAGCATATAAAGAAGGATTGTTTCTTTAGGAATAAAATGTTTTAATTGTGGGCGTGCAGGCCATAGAAGTTCCCATTGTCAGGCAAAACAGAGTAAAGTAAAATCAAAGTCTCAAACAAAGGTGAACGTAGTTTTGTCTAAAAACGAGATTGAGGAGGGTCAAAGAAGAAAGTACTTCAATGTAAAAATAAATGGGCAGACTGTAAAATTATTACTCGATTCAGGAAGTGATATCTCGGTAATAAACGAGCAAACATGGAAAAAAAAAAAAAAAAAAAAAAAAAAATCGGTGACCCGCCGTTGACTAACACAGACAAAATTGCCAGGGGAGTGTCAGGAAAAAGACTTAAGTTTAGAGGTGAATTAAAATGTAACATTGCATTCATGGGAAAAATTCACAAATCGAAAGTGTATGTGCTCCTTGGTTCAGTAAACTTCTTTGGTTTAGACTGGATCGTATTGTTTAATTTATGGGAGTTGCTGGTGAATTCTTTCTGTAACAAAGTTAACGTCATAGAGAACTATAAGACAAAGCAAACAGAAAGATTTATTACAGATTTGAAAGGCGAATTCCCTTGCGTCTTTTCAGAAGGACTAGGTCTGTGCACAAAAACAGAAATCAACTTCAAATTGAAAGAAAATGTTGAACCAATCTTTAAACCAAAGAGAAAAGTACCATTTTCAGCACTAGACACAATAAATGAGGAATTAGAAAGGTTGGAGAAAATTGGCGTAAAAGTCGATTACTCAGGTTGGGTGTTTCCAACTGTATATATAAAAAAGAAAAACCGAAAAATCAGAGTGTGCTGACTTTTCAACAGGCTTAAATGATTGTGTGAAAGACCATGTGTACCCTCTACTGTCTCCAGAGAATATATTCACTAAATTAAACAGAGGTAGTGTTTTCAAAGTTGGACTTGTCGGAGGCTTACCTTCAGGTTAAAGTCAGTGAAGAATGTTCGAAGTACCTGACAATAAACACGCATAAAGGGATTTTTAAACTAAATCGTCTTCCTTTTGGATTGAAGGTAGCTCCAAGCCTATTCCAGCAAATAATGGACACAATGTTGGCTGTTATGGAGCATGCAATCGCATATTTAGATGATATTTTGATTAAAAGTGAAAACGAGGCCCAACAACAAAATGCATATTAGAGCAGTATTTCAGAGAATTGAGGAATACGGGTTCAAGCTGAGTGCTGAAAAATGCAAGTTCTTCTTAAATATTTAAAATATTTAGGGCAGATCATTGACAGTAAAGGAAGAAAACTGGATCCAGAAAGGGCTGAGGTCATAAAAAATATGCCAGCACCTGATAATGTGGCTAAACTACTAAAACTAACTTCTTGGGATTAGTAAGTTACTATAGCATTTATATCCCAAAAATCTATGATATGAGAGCTCCTTTAAATAATTTGGTGAAAAAGGGCGCAAACTGGATATGGTCAAAAGAATGCGAACAGGCATTTAAAAAAATAAAAAGCTGTCTATTAGCAGACCTATCGTTAGCGCATTTCGACCCGAAGAGGAAAATCATTGCAGCAGCAGATGCTAGTAATGAGGGACTATGTGCGGTATTGCTTCATAAATTTGAGGATGGAGCTACGAAGCCAATAGCACATGCCTCGAGAACGTTACTGCCTGTGGAACGAAGTTAGTCAAATCGAAAAAGAGAATTTAGCAATAATCTATGCTGTAAAAAAATTTCACAGGTTTCTATACGGAAGAGAATTTATTCTGCAAACGGACCACAAACTGCTGTTAACAATATTTGGTTCAAAAAAGTTATACCAACTCACACGGCAGATCGACTACAATGTTGGGGTGTAATTCTATTGAATTATAATTTCAAAATAGAATATATGCCTTCAAAGAAGTTAGGTCACACCGATGGGTTATCAAGATTGATACCTAAATATATGGAACCACTGAAAGAAACAGTAATAGCGGCGCTAAGAGATGAAAGTGAATTGTCGGGTCTGTTATGCAACACTATTAGAAAACTACTGGTTACGCTAGAAGATGTGAAAAAAGCAGCGGTGAATGATGATTTCATTGAAAAAATGAAAAAGCAAGTTTGGTTGAACGAAACAACTAAAAAAGGAATTAGTGTGTCACATTTTTCAATCTGTGAATAGGTATTACTATACGCAGATATAGTTGTAATGCCAGTTACTCTGCAAAAGAAAGTTCTGAAAGAATTTCACACTGGCCATCCAGGGATTTCAAGAATGAAATCTCTAATGAGAAGCTATACTTATTGGCCGAAGATAAACCAAGACATAGAAAATTTGGTGAAACAGTGCAGAGGATGTCAACTGGCAGCAAGGGATCCACCGGTAAAGATTCAACCATGGCCAAAGACAGATGTCACATGGACTTGATTGCATATCGACTATGCAGGGCCCATAAATGGATCTTATTACCTGATCATTGTGGACAGTTTCACTAAGTGGCCAGAAATTGTTAAGTGCAGACATCTGACTGCAACATCTTACTTAATATAAAATGTAGATTGTGTGTGTGTGTGTGTGTCTGTAACGTTTATATATTGGATCGGATTTCCTACATTTTTCAACCGATTTCAACAAAACTTCACAGGACTACATAAAATTACCTTGTGGTGGTTCTAACCACACCAAAAATGGAAAAAATATAATTGTTTTTGCACAAAATCAATTTGAAAACACGATTAAGAGACATCGTGAAAATGGAAGGGGACAACTCACATCGGGTTGTTTTGTGTGTGTGTGGGTTCCTTTAAATATGGGAGCGGATTTCCTATATTTTTTCAGCCGATAAAACAAAACTTCACTTAATTTTTTTTTTTTTTTTTTTTGCAGGTAGTGTTTCTTATTCTCTTGCACTTTTTTTTTCTTTATTTTTAACATTCAGAATGCTTTAAAAATTCCATTTACAAGACAATTATTTATAATAAAATTCAATCGGAGACTCATAACAATTGAAAACAATGTTTTTTTGTTTGAGTTTGGGTTTGACCAATTCAAAAAAAAAAAAAAAAACTAATTAAGACATGCGTGTCCGTCAACCTTAAACAATAATCTAACGATCTATACTGATTGTACGAATACAAACATCAGAATAAATTCTTTATCTTTAGGGAAAGATAATGAAATCTAAACATACACAAGTCCTAACTAAAAATAATAACCGGAACAGGAAACTACTTTAAATACACATGGTGTCCAATTTTTTTACTGTATTCAATAAGTAAAAATTATAAATTGTAAAAGATTAATACAGAAAGGCTACTAAATGAATAAGATTTGTTAGATCATAATTAGTAAACCCAAATAAAGTTAATATTTTTTGTATTAGAAACAACGAGTGGAAAATATATTCAAATCAGAATTCTAATTATGAATCACCACAAGCAAAATATGCAATTTTTTTTTACTGTATTCAATAAGTAAAAATCATAAATTGTAAGACTAAAAGATTACAGAAAGGCTACCTACATTTTTCAACCGATTTCAACAAAACTTCATTTTTTTTTTTTTGGCATGTAGTGTTTCTTATTGCCTTGCACACTTTTTTTTTTTTCTTTTTTTTTACATTCAGAATGCTTTAAAAATTCCATTTACAAGACAATTGTTTATAATAAAATTCTATTCAATCGGTAGACTCATAACAATTGAAAACAATGTTTTTTTTTGAGTTTGAGTTTGACCAATTCGTAAAAAAAAAAAAAAAAAAAAAACTAATTAAGACATGCGTGTCCGTCAACCTTAAACAATAATCTTTGTCAATTTTATTTTTCAGTCTTTATGATGGTGGATACTTGATCTTACTGTTATATCCCCGGGCAACGCCGGGCTCTACTGCTAGTATACAATAAACACACTTGATGAAATTTTTAGTCGCTTTGGACTCCGTAAAACTTTAGTCAGTGACAACGGAATGCAGTTTATGGGAAGAGAATTCAAGGAATTCTGTAGATGATTGTCCATTGATCACATGATAATATAATCACATAATAATATCATCAAAGATCGAATGGACAGGTGGAAAAATTTGTGGACACCTTTAAACGAGCGTTGAAGAAAATCCAAGGCATGGACACGTATGTAATAAGTATTCAAAAATTTTTGGCAGTATATAGAATCATGCCAAACCCGAATACAACATCAGGGTTATCACCAGCAGAGTTAATGTTTGCGAGAAAAATATGCTCTTTGTTCGACATGCTGTTGCCTAGTCTGGTGAAGAAAACTGCTAAAAAAAAAGAAAACCAGATGACTAAAGCGTATAAGCCAGGTGACAGTTTTTTTTTCAAGAACTTTTGGGCTGGAAAGATGTATTGGGAAGAAGGAATGATAACCAAAATACAATACCATACGACACACTAATCCTGTACCTTGAGTGACTCTTGGGTTTTGTATTGGGTGAATACCAGTAAGAAAAAAAAGAGAGAAGAGTTAGATATCAAAACTGACATTTTGTAACTGTCATTGTATGTAATTCTGCTGTAAATATACAACCAAAGTACTCTGTCTTTCACTGTATGGACAAATCATGCCACATTGTAGCTTGATTCTTGTATGCATTGGTGTGCACAAAAACTGGAAAAACCTCATGTATGTTCACATGGAAAAGAAAGGTGAAATAAGACCCCAGTAAGAAAAGAAAACACAAATCCCCGTTTCAAAATATATTAGTTTATTTATTTTTCAGATTCAGATAAGTGATACTTGGGACATTTTCATTGCTTCTTCTCACTAAATTAACAGACCAGATCTTCACTTTGGCCAGTGAGAACTCCAACCATCTCTCTTCAGTTACTCTGGGTGCCAACTCTCATTTATTGCCCTCATCATGACATGCAGCTATCTGACTCTGCCTATCTATACCTTTGCTAATGGCCTATCGCCTACCAATGGATGACTCGGAACTAACTACTTCACTCTCTCTATATAGGCCTATGACCAGACTTCTCTAACTTCTGGCCAAGTGGCACCTGATCTTGAAAATTTTCATTTAGTTTCTTCACATTTCTTCTGGTTTGAAGATCTTTTTTTAAACTTTACTGACTACACAATCATAAAACCTGGCCCAGATAAACTAATTCAGGGTCCACTTGGCTGAGTGTATGCTAAGCAGTGCACATGCTCTCAAAAAACAATAACATATGAAACCCCATATTTGGTAAATATTCACAATAAATTATATTTTACCTTAAAAGAAAATACTTTATCCTTTATATGAATCAAAGTAAGTATAGTTGAAAAGTAGAGTAACTTTTACAATAATTTAAGTTTTGATTATTTGAGGAAGTAGTTTAGCAGTTTAATTTTTGAAACAAAAACTCTACTGCTGCAGCATTCTAAACTTTTTCCTCCACATATATCAATAGCAGATGTAGCCACTCATTCTGGACATGCAAGTCATGTTCTACATGATAGCTTACAACCAGCTATTCATTTCTTTTTTTTTAACAAAAACATCTCTTACCTATTGTAATTAATAAAATAACTTATACAATTAAAATGATAACTTAAATTTTATTATATTGTGCAGTATGATCAACATTAAAATTCATTGCATGCCACTGATAACAGTATTATTACAGTGCCTGTTGGGAGACCACTAATACAACTTGTTATTTTTTCCTTTCTTTTTTCTGACTTAATTCCATCCTTTGGGAAGTAGGGTTTGCTGAGTATCTGAAAAGAACTTTGCAAGATGTCTGTCAAAGATATTTGTTTACCAAGACACATTGAGAACTTTTTCAAACCTATTATCATTAGCTCTTTATCTTCCAAGTTTTGTTTTCATTTTTTTTATCTCTCAATTTATTTTTAAGTTTTCTTTTGTTTTTATTACAATCTTCAAAGATTTTTTTCAGTTTTACATGTTTCTTTCATAGTAAGTCTGGTGACTATAGCATCCTTCATATTTGTCACAGTTTTCACATAAGCAGTAAAAAAAAAAAATTGTATATTTTTGACATAACCTATTTCAAAATAAATGTACAATAATTTTCATGTTTTGGCAACATGCAGGGACCACTTGAAATGCTAAAATTTTAATTTAACATTTTAATGTGTACAAAGTTATATAGAGAGAAAATGCCCAGATAAGATATCGTCAAGAATGACAAAGAGTAAAAAATGTTGATAAGTCTGAATTTTTAGGAAATAATGTGAAAATATTTGAATATGAGTTTGAGAAAATTCAGGCTTTTTACAAGAGATTTAAAATAAGTTATATCTGAACAAATAATTTTTTAAATAAAGATCAAGAATTTGATTCCATTCATTTTTGTTGTTCTTGAATACATAAAAAACCTACTGTAGAAAATGTTATTTGAGAATCAAAATTATAAATTCCAACACAAATGTTTATCCCTAAGATTTTTCATAAACATTTTTTTTTAATTTCCTAAAACTGATCTTCCAATATACTTGCTACCCTAAGTGAAAATCATTAAGTCATTTTTTTTTAAGTTATATGAAAATTATTTCAAAGAATTTTGTTATGGTATCATTACTTTTCATTAAAAAAACATTCTGCTTACAGCTTACTAAATTCTCAATAAGAAAAAATTTAGTCCTGAAATAATAAAGGAATAATAAATTTAAGAAACAAACAGTAGATTTTACATTTATAAGAACAAATGTATGAAAAAAGATGAAGAAATCAAATTTTTGGTCAGTGAAAATCACAGCTTGTTCCCATACAAAACAGATTGGTGCTTTCTTATTTTTTCCATTGTCATTTTTAGTCAAATGAATAGTAAAGAGGAAAGAATATCAGAATAGACAAAGAAAAAGAATGATTGATAAATATAGCCAGGTAATAAGAAATATAACAAGACTTGATAGGAAGAAGAAAAGAAGGAAGAATAATATAAAAGTATGCAAAGGACACACAGAAAGCAAAGGACAAGTGCAAGAAGGCAAGAAAAAGAACAATTGTTCATAGGGAAATAAAACATTTCTTTCTTTAGTGGTATGGGTCAGCAATAGCAGTAAACACTCCCACCAATCTTAATATCAAATAGAATTGTAACACGGTTCAGTCATAATTGTGAAAGAGGAAGAATGAGACAATCAGTTGAGGAAAAAAGGGGTCATTATACCTTCAGCTAATGAGGTAAGAGTATACAATAAATATATTTACTAGGAAACACACTGAATAAAAACAATACTACAAAGAAAAAATATTGTTGATTTTCTATCTACAATTATATGATCTTTGTTTTATTTTTTTTTCTACACCCAAATGTGAAATAAAGGATTGGTGAATTTTTTTATGTGACTTGATACCTATATCTCTTACATTCAAATACACACACACACACACAAAATTAATAAATTGAACAATTGGCATCAGAAAATATATTATTCCCAAATATTTAATTTTAAAAAATTCAAGTTATTTTTTAGTTGTTTACAATTAAAGTTGTAATATGAAGGGGACCAGATATAGTGTGTGTGTATGTGCATGCTGAGGGAGCACAAATTTAACATATATAAAGTTAAACTTTTAATTTGCCTATAGATAGTGAAGCCAAATAATTTATAGAAAATAGAAATACTGGAAATTTTGTGTAAGAAAATAATTTTTTTTAATTAATTTTTTTCTAAATTCATCCAGAACACTGAAATAAATGACCCCAGATAAATAAATAGAATGAAAATAATTTAAATAGAATGATTAATATATTTCTTCTTGTCAGTGGGGCTGCACTGAATGGAAATCCCACAAACGATAGTAATAATCTGATAAAATCTGAATTTTTCATGCACAAAATAAATAAAAATCTAGTCCTAAATATGAGTGCAAATTATATTCAAGAGAGTTCATTTTACATAAGCTTCAATGAAATAGGATGTTTTATGAACTGATTTTAAAGTAAGATTTCTTTGCCACAATTACTTGATGTTTTAGAGGTAGCTTGAGAAAACAAAGCAGACTTCCCATTAATGTATATGCTATAGAGATAGAAGAAATTTAAACAATTTTGGACAATTTCTACAAAGATCATGTACTAAAAACATTGTTCTTTTGTAACCTCAGACAATGTATCCTCTCTCTATCAATAATGATCTTTTATGAACAATATTAATCCTTTTGGATTAATATCTGAGAAAAGATTAATTTTATTTTAATGTTGAAAAAGAAGCCTGATGAAATAGGCCTTAGAAGTATCATTTTTTCTAATTATATAAACTGTATTCAATAAAAAAAATCAACTCCTGATTCTATTACAAAATATTCAGAAAATAAAGTAAGGTTTATAGAATAGAAATCTGAAAAATTTGCACATCAAGAACTATTTAAAACACTAATTCTTAAAAGTATATTCATCATGGCAGGAATGAAAATCCTTTGGCCTCTTCTGACTAACCATATCTAAATTATTTTATGTTTTTTGTTTTGTTTTTTATTATTATTATCATTATTATTATATAATAATAAAAAATTAAAAACAAACATTATTGTTGAATTTACCTAATCTTCTGTTTGGTCTACTGCCCAGCTGTCATACTATAACTCAGATAAGGGGACAAGTGGGTGATCTAACCCCCTGGCAAAGAAAAATATGGATGAGAATGTCTAAGCAGGAACTGCCAATGTCATTATGTCTTTGAAATATCACCAACTCCTTGCAAACAATTCTAGAAAATTCCAATTCCTTGCCTTCATTCTCATGTAAATTTTGAATTCTTATCAGAATAATTGTATCTTCACATTTTTGATTGTGTTCAATCTTTAATAAGCTTGAAAAGCACTTAAAGAAACTCAAATCATTTACCCAGTTAGTATTATAAAAAATTTGATACAGGATTTTTTTTTTAAAGAAATAATAGGATAGAAGTTAAAAATTCAATTCATAACAAACCCCACAGAAAATTTACTTTTATATCTTTCAGTTACATTAATTTTTTCTGATTTTTTTTTTCTGATAAAATTTATAGATCAAGTCATGTAAAGTATTACTGAAGAAAGGTTATCTACTACAATAAAGGTATACTATACATAAAAAATGTCTACTTTTTACTAATACATTTTAATTTTTTTTTCTTTTTTGCATCAGTGGGTGGGGAGGCAAAAATTGGTATAGGAAATTTTAGTGTCTTTTTGCAGTGAAAAAACATTGATTTGGAAATTACTGCAAAAATGAAATAATTGTTGGATTTTAGTGTAAGTTTCAGAACTTAATCACAAATGAATGAAATGTTTTTGGGGTTTATTTTTTTTTAAAGAAAATCTTTGTAAAAAAACAAAATAATTTTTTTTTCTACATCTTTAAACTCCCCTTCCTTTATTTAATTTTAGGAAATTGAGAAATTAATTTTTGTGCCACTTAATATTTATATTACTTTTATTAGTTATTAGTTGGAAAATTTAAATCATTAATTTTTTTTATAAAACAGGAACGGCAGTAATAAAACTTTATTTAATTAGAAACGCTTTTTATCAATGATATATTATGGACACTATTGCCTTAATAAAAAAAATTTTTTCAATGAATAATGAATTTTTACAAGAATGATTTTCATTTTTTTTTTTTTTTTTAATTAGAATAATTTATAAAGTTTTAAATTTCTGTATTGTGCTTTTAGGTGATATTGTTATTAAGTGAAAACTATATTTACTAATCATAAATGGAAAAGGTTAGTACAATTTATCAACCATCAACATTTTAAAAAACTTTTGAATTTTTTTTTTGTATATAAACACACCGATTTTTGTCAATACAGTTGTTCATACATGACATTATCAGAAAGAGTGATAACTATAGTAAATTTAATGCCAAAGTATCTAAAATTCAATAAAACATTAGATTACAGAAAAATTTTAAAATTTTAAGATTACAGGGTAGTTAAAAAATTATATAAAAAGTGCTCATGTTATATTCCTCAATTATTTTTAAAGATATATCAACCATACAAAAACATTTAAACTTCCATCTGTCATTCAAGCTGTCAAATAAACATGTTAAAAAAAATGCATTTCTGCAATGTTTTAAAATTAAATTAAATATTTTTTTCAAATAAGATTAATTAAACTTTAAAGCAGCTAATATTCCTCAAATAATGTTTCAGAAAAGTATACTTGATTTTTGAAAGATTTTTTAATAAAGGGAATTACATTCTGATGAAAGATGGCTAAAAATGGCTCTAAAATCAGCCATTCCAAAACAAAAACTCCTTCCAGTCAATTTAAATTCGTCTTGAAATAGACCCAAGTATTTTGCTTATTGGAAATATTAAATTTAATCTATTAGCTTGAAATTAAAACTAAAATAAAAGCTTCAAGAAAGATTTTTCATTTTTTAAAATTCATTTTAATTCTTAGGTATCACGAATCTGTGGCGGTACTTACTTTAAATGTTAAAATTGTCTAAGATTTCAAGAAGTTCTTATAGTTTTATTAGCTCTTCTTGTATAATAATGTTGAAAATCAAATGAGATTGATGCACATGGGGTCCTATAAAAATATTTTCTCACAGTAGATTTTGGATAATTGAAACAACTGAATGAGAGTAATTTGGTCCAATTAGGCAACTGTCTAGGTTACATGTAATTTCAGTTTTAGTATAATGTATGTATACTAAAGAATATAAATTAACGATTTGTCCCATTTAATTCAAAGTTTTTTGTTTGTTTTTTTTTAGATGAAAAATTTTAAAGCCTTCAATTTCTTTTAATACTATAGATTTAATAATATAATCTATTGTTATCCTTAATGCATATTAATGTTTCAAGGATTTATTGAGTATATCTGGTTGTGATTCTATTTTTTTTTTTTTTTTTTAAGTAGAAATGCTCTCCAGTTTTATTTCCTGCTGAGCAATCTACTTCATACCAGCCTGATTTATATATCTGTCCAACAAATTAATATATGCTGTTTTCTTTAATTTTTTTTTTAACTTCCAATATTTCTTCATACATTACTTGAGATATAGTTCGCTATACCAGACCTTTTTCTGTTTCCTCATTAGGTATGGCTTTCTTATATTTCAAGTCTAACTTACGCATTTGAGATGTAATTAAATGTAATTTTTTGTCAAACACTTCTCTAACTAAGTTTAGTAAGAAAGTTGTGAAGAGTGGTTATGCTATTGAAAACTACCCTGATGTTATAACATCCACAAATCCTATCGATCTGATCTGCTGCTCTTCTCACATGTTGTATACTTACTGTAGTTACAGATTTGGTGTCTCTGGAGTACATCCACCTATTCCACATTTTAGAAGTAATATGGAATATACATTACTTTAGAGGATGGTACTTATACTTACATTTTTTCTTTAGTGTTTTACTGTTGATGATCTTTGCCTGATGTTAAAAGCAGCGATCTCTTATCACAAGAAATTATTTGAATTGAAATTCAAATATAATGGATGTATGTAGATCATCTATATAGTTACTAGGTCACCCCAAAATAGAAATATATTATTGTTCTCTTTTTTTCCATTATGAACTGTATAGATGGTCTGAGTTCACATGATTCATCAGGGCCTGTATGTCTACCAGTTAATTTCTCCAATAAGGCATTGTTAATACTCTTCTTAAGACAAGAATCATTGTCCTTTTTGTCTCATCAGATAAATAACACCTCACCCATTGTTACTTCATCAATTGTGCTGATGAAATAAGTGCATCTTTAATCAGTTTTATAAACAAGATATAACTCATGGAGTGATATGCAAAGTCTTCATAGACTAGTTACCTTGTGTGTTGTCAGGCATTTGACATTTCACATATAATGACTTATGTAATTAGGGACCATACTCTGAAAAGTTGCTCAAAATAGCAAATACTGCTTAATTGAATGAACTAGTAATGACCAATCAAAAAGACACTTTGATTATGTTGGCTCACATAAGAAAAAATTTTTTATAAGTACACTTAATTTACTTTGATTTTTTTTTTCCCCCCCCACAAAAAAAAAAAAAAAAATCACCATGATCTATAATAAATAGACACACAGTTAATTTTCAGTTAGTTATATGGAAGTGCGGATATAAAAATCAGCAAAAAAATCTGAAAAATATAGAAATGTAAAGGCCTCTTTAAATTTTAGCTTTATTTTTTTTAAGAATAAATTTAATATAAAAAAGTTAATTATAGAAGAAACTAGATACATTTTAAATAGCTTATATTTAACTTTTATTTAACTAGTGATTTAATGTTCATTAACTGGGGAAACAAATTTTTAAGTATATTAATACTTAAAAACTTGTTTCTTAAAAAAAATAAAGCTAAAATTTAAAGAGGCCTTTACATTTCTATATTTTTCAGATTTTTTTGCTGATTTTTATATCCGCACTTCCATGAATCTCTCAAGAGAAGTCAAAGATTGTGCTGAAAATAAAAATGAGTATAAGTTTTCACCAATTCTAAAAGTAATTTAATTAAACCTCTATTAAACTATTGATGTGCACATGACAAATAAAACCAAATGATAAAAGAGAAATTCCTATTATTAGCAGGGCAATTGAAACAACATTTGTGGATATGAGGTACCATTTTTTTCTTTTAACACTGTTTTTCCTCGGATCAGGGATAAATAATAAGTTGGCATTTTATTACAGGCAATATTGTCCTCATAATTTATCACACAACAAAGAAAACAGAGCATTAAAGAAACTTTTAAAAAAGAATATCATTTTTAATATGGAGCATTTCTGGCATAGCGTTAGGGGGACTTGGGGGTATGCAATTGCTATTTACTTTAACACCAACATGTGTCCGTTTTGGCATTCTAAATTTAAATAGTCATGGTGACAATTTGAAATGGGTTTCTTTGAGAAAATACCCAAAAGAACTTGCAAAGCTTCAAAAGCACTTTATGAGTAAGGAGATAAAAAGAACATTATAATTAATTACTAAATAAAGAAAATGGGAATTGTAAAACATTTAGAACAGTAACCCAATTCTCTAATGGAATAAACATGCAGGTGTCAGGTTTAACTATATTTACTTATTAAGCACTCTTATGTCTCCACCCTCTAAAGTTAAATGTAGGTCACTTAAACACTGTTCTCGAAAATAAGGATCATGAGAATTTATTTTACCAGATGACAAAGTAATAATTTCTTAAATTGAAACTGACAACTTTTACATTTGATTAAAAGATTTAAATTTTACCAAAATACAAAACACTGATATCATTTGATTAATGTTAGAACTGATAAATGTCAAAATAAAACCAAAAACCTAGTCAAAATGTAGAATAATGAATCTTATATAACTTATAGTGTATTGATTGAATTTTACCAAAAATACAAATAGAATCAATCAATGCTAAATGTTTTTGTAGTGACACTAGCAAATTAATATGCCTAATTTGCATAAGTGCAAGAGAAAGCCTATATAACTCGTCACTGAGAATAACGAGTGGTACGAAGACAAGCTTAGTGACTGACTAGTGTTAAACTTCGACTTCACATCAATGGCGTTGCCGATAGGATCCCATTTGTCTCTAGAAGATTCAGATTTCGTGGATGCATGGATTCGCTGTTTTTCTGCCAGTGCGAGAAGTAAAAAGCTGAAAGACAACAAGAAGGGAGGCAAAAATGATATTTTTGGCTACAGCTGGATGCGAGGCGATAATGAAAGTCTCCACCATGGCATATCCTACAAACTTGGAAGACCTGACTTTTGAAAAAATAAGTCAGATTATAAGGAGAAATATGAGACCCAAGAAAAGGCTGGTAGTGGCAGAAAGAATGAAGTTCATGTCGATGAAACAAGAAATTGACGAAACAATTATAAAATATCTACACCGTCTACGAAATGCGAGTAGATATTGTGAATTTGAAAAACTCGGACAAGACGAACAGACTATTGAAGAGGACTTGATTCAATTAAGGTTAATTGAAGGTATGTGCAATGCGTCACACCGATATAAAATAATGGAACAACTACAAATAGGAAATATGTCTTTAAATACATGCATTGACTTTATACAGCAACAAGAATTAATACAGAAATACAAGCATCATAAAATTCAACCCAGCGAACAAATATTCGCTGATACGTACATGCTAAAAATGTTCATATTGTGGATGTGAACACGAAATAAAAAGGGAAAAATACCCAGCATTTGGAAAAACCTGTACAAATTGCTTAAAAAAGAGCCACTTTCAAGCAGTATGCAAATTCAAAAAGAAAAACGTTGAAAGAGTTGAAGAAAACGAAACCAATATGAAAGTCTTCACATTAAAAAGTAAGAATATAGAAAAAATTGAAAAAAAGAAAAGACATTATACTAAAGGTTAAAATCAACAACTGCAATTTAGATATGCAAATTGATACTGGGAGTGAAGTAACGCTGATACCAAAAAATTTTTGGGAACGTATTGGAAAGCCACCTTTACGAAAGAGCAGTTTACAACTCCGCCAATTTGATGGGTCAGTCATAAAAACTTTAGGATACTTTGAAGGTTCCTTGGAGTTAGAAGATAAATTTGAAGTAATACCTATAATTGTCACAAGTTGTAAAAAGAACCACGGACTTCTTGGAAACAACGTGCTTAACATAAATTCTACCAAATTAATTAATGAGATAAAAATGGCAAAAACTGGAAAGTTAAAAAACTATAAAGCGAGTTTAAAATTAAAAGAAAATGTCTCCCCCTCTTATTATGAGGCATGAAAATTACCAGTACATTTGTTGCCATTAGTAGTAACAAAACTATGAAAATTAATAGAACCAGACCTTCTTGAACATGTTCCCCCTGGGGGTAGCAAGTGGGCATCACCCATTGTAGTTTTGAGGAAGACAGATGGTGATTTATGTATTTGTGGAGATTATAAAATAGGTGTAAATCACAAAGTTTGTTCGGATTCATATCTTATACTGAATGTTGAAGTTGCATTACATGCACTGGTAGGAATGAGCGTTTTTACAAAAATAGATTTAAAAACGGCATACCACCAAATACCAATAGGCGATAACTTCAAAGAAGTAACCACAATAAATACGCCAATAGGGTTACTAAGATGGAAAAGGATGCCATATGGAATAAAAACTGCAAGCGCCATATTTGTTAGGTACCTATTCTATTGTAATGGACTCTCCCATAGATAATAAGTAGGAGTAGCAGTGGCAAGTCTGCAGAATGGTGTTGAGCGTGTCAGTAGAGATTCGGACATTTGAAGTACCAACCGTCACAACTAGATTGCTGCGCCATTGACTCTTATTTTCCAAGTTCCTAACGTTTTGTACATCGGACCTAATTTAGGACGACTTATTAGAAATACAAGCCTCCACTGTGAAAATACTCCACAACAATATTTCAAAGGGCCATCGAACAAGTTTTAGAAAATATTAAAAATATGATTTGTTACCAAGATGATATATGCATAGGAGCTACTAATGAAAATGAATTAAAAAAGAAAACCGACATAATCTTGACTAGATTAAGAAATTCTGGAATGACAATAAATAAGAAAAAAATGCGTAAGCAATTGTAGTAAAATATCTTTTTTAGGTTATTCCATTTCAAAAGAAGGTATATCACCAGACCAAGCCATGATAGAAAAAAATACTAAAAGTAGCTACACCTACAAATAAAAAAGAAATGAAGTCTTTTTTGGGATTGGTGAATTTTTACAGGCGATATTAATCAAAATACACGGACTTGACTGAACCGTTTGCAAATTTAAGAAAAAGAATGTTGAATTTATTTGGTCAGAGGAACAACAAAAAGCTTTTGATAGATTAAAAGTAATTATGGCAAAGAAACCAGTAGTGAAAATGTTTGATCCAAAAAAAGACATTACGTTAACCACAGATGCAAGCGAACATTCGATATCGGGAATACTATCACAAGAAGGACATCCGATAATGTATTTATCAAGAAGACTAACGAACACTGAATTTAATTATTCAAATATAGAGAAAGAAGCATTGGCTATTGTGTGGACAACTACTAGAGCCCGACAATTTTTAATTGGGAAAAAATTTCTGTTAAGAAGTGATCATAGACCATTAAAATTTATATTTAACCCAAGGAAAGAATTACCCAAAGTCACGACATTGAGGATACTACGATGGGCAATAAGATTAATGGCATTTGACTTTGATATAGAATATGTCAAAGGAAATTAAATTCCACATGTAGATTCACTATCAAGATTGTGATTTTACAAGGAGTCAAAAGATAAAACAGAAGAAGAATTTAAAGATGCATTCTTACATAGGGTAGAGACTGATGTTTTGTCTTTAGATAGAATGGCTGTGGAAACTAAACATGATCCAATACTAAATAGGATAATATCAAGAATAAGAAAAAACTCATGTAGAAATTGTTCTAGGGGGGAAAGACCCTACAAAGAAATAAGATAGAATTAATTAATGATAGAACATGGAATGATTTGTAATGGGGATCTGGTAGTTCCCCCAGAAACACAAAGAAAATTGGTAAAAAAAAGTGTACATGATGATATACACTGTGGAGTAGCAGCCACACAAAAAAGGATAAAATTAGAAGCATGGTGGCCGGGATATTCAAGAGATGTCGAAGAATATATAAAAAGGTGCAAAAAAATGTAAATTACACAGACTACTTTACATTCGTGGCCCAGAGAAGTGGAGCCATGGAGTCGGGTGCATATGGCTCATGCATATATTACTGGAGTGGGACTCTTATTAATTCTAGTAGACTCTTTTTCAGGCTGGCCTGAAATAATCCAGGTGCCAGACAAGAAAAGTTCTATGATAAAACAGATTCTAAGGGTAATATTTTCCAGAAAGGGCATACCATAAACCCTGGTATCTGACAATGCATCAGAATTTTGTGATGAAGATCTTAATTTATGGTTAGAAAAAATAGGATGTAAACCGTATAAGACACCCCCATATCACCCTCAGTCAAACGGGTTAGCGGAAAGAATGGTGCAAACCGTAAAAACAGGACTAAAAGCATGCTCTCAGAAAAAAAAAAAAAAAAAAAGTAGAAGTTTTTCTACCAAGGCTGCTTTTAAGCTATCGCACAATACCACACGTTGGAAGACTAGAAAGCCTATCAGCTTTAATGGGAAGACAAATTAGAGCTCCGCTAATGATGTCGTATTCCACAAATGAAAAAATGTGGTACAAAAAGAACAAAGAAGCTAATCCGGAAAGGGCAGAATTTATCATGCAAAAAGGCCACAATTCAGCCTTAATAAATAGAGAAAACGGCAACAGTGTATTAGCCCATGCAGATCAAATAAGGACCCAGAGTGAATATGAAGAGCAAAATGATGAGGAAATGTCTACGATTCCATCCGTTAATGATTTATTTGAATAACCGTTACAGAATGAAACATCAGAAGACGAAATAATGCAGGATCAAGTGGGCCAGAATGAGTTTGAAAGTTCGGACGAAGATCAAATAATGCAAGAAGATGCCTATGATTACACCTTAGCGCGGGACAGATCTAGCTCTCCCAGAAAAAGAAATATAGGAGAGAGAGAAGTAGAGCAAAGTAATGAAACTATCATGAGAAGAAGTAAAAGAACTACTAGAGGTATAAAACCTATACGTTTCAGGAAGATGTAGTGACACTGGCAAATTAATATGCATAATTTGCATAAGTGCAAGAGAAAGCCTATATAACTCGTCACTGAAAATAACGTGGGACGAAGACAAGCTTAGTTGACTGACTAGTGCTAAACTTTGACTTCATATCAGTTTTATTTCATGCTTATTTGATTATTTTAGGTTTTACAATTATTTTGTTTTCATGGCATCTTTTTTTATTGCTGCTTGTTTTCTTTTTAATTTTTGTTTTAATGCATTTTTTTGTAATTTCAATCAACTGAACCAACAAGAGAATCTGGATTTACCTATTTTGAATAGAATAAAATTCTACCAAGAGATATAGAATGTTTAACAAACAATAATAATAATTCTCTTAAAAAGCAAAATGTGCAAGCATTCCATCCTTTGGTGGGAGCGATGGGTGCTGAAAGGTTTTTTGGCCTGACCCACTTCCCCAAATCCAACCAAAATGACAAAACATCAGAATTTTTCAGGGGAATCCTTTCTTTGTCAAGCTGAGAACTTTTCAGCAATTCTTCATAATTTTCATTAATAATAAGTGAAATGACTGAGAGTTGTTTTCCACACCCTTGATAAAATTTTAGACTATAAAAGTTTGCAATGTGAATCATATTGGAAATTTAAAGTAGATGTTACAATGAACATTTGTTACTATTTTTCACATAAAAACTTATTTACTCAACAAGTAAACAGTAACAATGTACAATAACTTGTAGTAGAAACACAAGCATCTTGCTCAATTTGCATCAGCACATGAACTTTGTTACTCCTTAAAAAAAAATATCAGAAAACAGTCATCCTGTCATACTTTGCTTCCCAACAAACAAATCTATTCGTACAAGCACATGACAAATCGGAGTGGGAACTTGAAAACTGATATTTATTTTTGTACTGTGATTAACTGAATTGTTGTCACTACTGAAAGTTAATAATAAAATTAAGTCTTTGATTCTTTTTAACCTATCTACTCACACAATGTACAATTTCTTTATAAAATAAAAAACTGAAATGTAAAAAAATAAGATGAAATAAAACTGTTCTGTTTGGCAAAAAGGCAAACATCTGGGAACACTCTTGCAGTGACTGTTTATTCAGTGTTCATTCATTTATTCAAAATGTCAGCAAAGCAGTTATGGTGGCTAACTCTATTATATTATTGAGATGTTAATTTTAATGACTTAATCTTTCAGAGAATATCACAATTTTTAATATATTAAAGAAAAAGAGGAAATAAAAGGTAACTATGCAATTAAGCAGAATATGAATAACTATGTACTTGTAAAAATCTTTCTGCAACTAAAAATGCTCAGTTTTTTGCAGAATTGTTTGCAGGTGCTATAGTTTTTAAAAGGCCAAAATTACTCATTTAGTTAACGTTTTAAACACTGGATACTAGAAAAGGAGATTAATCAAGGAAAGTAAATAAATTGAAAAACTAAAAAGATTTTTGGTATATGAGACTGAATAAAATAATTTAGAGTAAAAGTTTATGAAACACACATGAAAGCAAATAAGTCAGTTATTATTTTTCTCTTTCTGGAAGTAGAATAATTATTTTCTTTTTTCCTTAATTATCAATAATAATATAGAATAGCTTAAGGAGACAATAGCTGTAACACAGGACAAGTCTTCTCTTGACCTGTGACCAGAACCCTTTAAAAAAATACTGAAACCTTAATAATAATCAATTATTCTGGTTAAGGAAAATAGGAAGATCGTCTATTCGTCAGTCATGGTTGTAAAAGAGTTTGAGTTTGATTACTGGCATAAATATTTTTACACCTTTGGAAAAGGCATTCTGTACTAACATCAGTGGTATCTTCTTGCTTTGTTCTGTTTACCATTATTACAAGTGTTAAAACTTTAGGTAAGGACTGGATTAAAAATTCTACAAGGAAATGGGGGAAAATAATGAAAAAAAAAAACATCACAAGAAGATTTAAGAGAATTCTAGAATAAGTCACGTGGAAATGAACAGAATTATAAGAAGGGTACAGAATGGAATAAAAAAACTGAGCAGATGTACAAAGAAATAGAGGAAAAGGAAAAGAGCAACATAGACATTAAAGAAGTACTTACAAGCTCTCACATGAATAGATTTTCTGACAAAATTTATTTGTACCTATCTGTTCTCTGTTGTTCTCAACAAATCTAGAACACCCAGAATAGCCGATCCAAGACATTGCATTTAAAAAAAAAAACTGATGATACTGCTAATCCCCAAACTTACCAACCAATTAATAATTGCTTATCCTGAATCTCCAACCTACAAGTATTAATTTTAACTGAAAGGCCTTGACAGAAATTGTTTTACTTGAAGATTTAAAAGAAAACGGACGTAAGAAAGGTCCATAGTTGCAAAGATCAACTACTGTCATTAAAAAAATTAGAAACCAAAGCACTTTGAGGATAGACTATAAAAAAGTATTTAATAGTAGTGTTCCATGTACCTGGATTATAAAGTCATTAAAATCAATGAAAATTTCTTCAACGCATTAATTTTTTAAATCCACTATGAAAGTGCAGAAAACTACTTTAACGCTAAAGTTTAAAGTAGTATAAACACTGAAGAAACTATTGACTGGGTGCGATGCTCTAATGAATTTAGGAGGGTAGGGAAATAACTGCATTGGAAGATATAACAACATTATTAAACTTTCCCATGCAGAAAATTGGTATGTAGACAAATTTCCATCTGTGCTCAAAGGTGACTGAAAATGTTACTTTGATTTTTCACCATATATACTGACTGCACCATACAAACTGTTTGTAACAAACAGATTATTTGTTGATCTATGCTATATCTCATATACTATGAATTGCTATCCAGTCTGGTAAAAATATCTCGGCAAAAGAATTTTACAAACTTTCCTTCTTATACCCACGTTATTTTTTATATATAAGAAACTGTTATGAATATTTATCATTTATATTATTATACAAAATAAGGACCTGGAATTACAAATTGCAAGAATGTGGCATATAAAAAATACTAAATACACATTATAAGACAATTCCAGGAAACTCATTTGAGAAACAAAAAGATTGTGCTCATTAGCACCACTCATACACTCGTAAAACTCTCAATCTTATACACTTACTTAAACTTACTTTAGTTTTACTTAAAAAAAATTCCTTTAACCCAGGTCTTGGGTAAAAGAGTTTCTAAATGTAAAAACTAAAAAGGATGGTAAGCAAACAGGAGGAGAAAGAGAATAACTCTTCTTTTGCTTTTAGTTTTCTTGTTTGAATTTTTAAAATAATTTTTCAATCACAAGCCTGTTCTTCTTCTTAATATGGGGAAAATAACGTATTTTATTTTTTACTTAAAAACTTTTAAACATAAAAGGTTCTTTTTTCAGGAACTGCAAAAATCTACAGTATTTTTTTTTTTTTTTTTTTTTTACAAAAAAAAAAGTGCATTTGTTTTGTTGATTGATTTCAGTTGGTGTTAAAATTACTCTTAATTGTTTTTTAAACAAAGCCACAAGTATCAGCCTCCTAATGAGGGTTGAACTCTTGACTAATGATCTACAAAAGTACACATAGGTGATCATTACATTACATCACAGTAAGGCGCCTTAATTTGCTGTTGCAACCGATTTTTTAATAGCTTTATGGTATCGCCCTGAAAATACCTAACAAATCATCACTGTTGAAAACTGGTGCAATACAGGTGTGCATGTCTCCCTCTCAGCGAAAATGTTGCTTCTTTAAAAAAAATCCATTTACGAACGATATGTAGGCGAAAACAATACTTCTTGAAATTTTAATTTACAAAAACAGAAAACTGATAGAAAATTGAATTTTTATTTCAACATAAATTATTCAGTTCACGCTGATGAGTAAAAAAATCTTTTCATAATTGTTTAAATTAAGTTTTATATTTTAAAAGATTTTGAAACTGAAATTTAACAAAATCGATTTTTTTTTAAATCAAATTATGTAAATATAACAATAAGCATTATTAAAACGTGGAACCTGGTAAAAAGAAGTAATTCCCTCGGTAAATAAACTGAAAAGATCAACAAAATAAAGGAAACAATGCAACATTTCTCAGTTATGATGAGTTTTTAACAAAGGTGAAAAAGAATATTTCAGATTAACGATAAATACTTTTATTTTTTTGTTTTTTTTTATTTTCACATTCAAATTAAATGCTACTCATCTCAAATTTAAATAAATTAGCAATTTTAATTTTCTGTAAGTTTGAATAATGTAAAAAAAAAAAAAAAAGTTATATTTTTGTTAAAAGTTTTAAAAAGTTAATGCGTTAAACTTAAACACCACAATAAGTAACCATCCAGTTTAAGAAGTAGAATTTTTAACCGAAAATTAAAATTTCTTCAAAATGCTTAATGAATGAGTATTTTTTAAATTTTTTTTTTTGAAAAGTTTAAATGTAATTCTCAATTATTGATAATGATGATTGCCGAATAAAAATATATTTTCTTTTTAGGATTATTGAGAAATTCTATCTTCACATCTGTCTTAGTGTTGACTAAAAAAATCTTCTGTTATGGTTTTTAAAACCATAATAGAAGATTTTAAAGTCAAATTAATTACAATTTATTGTGCAACATCAAACAAAAACAATTTCACCTGTACCAGTCAAAATATGAGGAGAGATGCAACTTTCAATTAATTCTGTAGTTTAAGATTTCATATTAGGAAAATAAGAAAAATTAAGAAGTAATTATTAAATATCGTATAAGAAGAACCCAATTTAAAAAAAGAAGGAAGCGAAAAGGAATTATTATACCATTTTTAAAGATTACAAAAATCACTAGGAGTTCGACTCTCTAGAGATTCTTAGTCTTCTTAATTTAGAAATGGGATATACCGTTTTATAAAAATAGCAACTAATCCAGTGTAAAAAAAATTACCCAGAAAAAGGGGATTCCAAATAAATACAAAAAGAAAATAAACTAAGTTTCTTATTTTAGTCAAACAAAAATTTATTATTAAATAAATAAGAATAAGAGAAACTACTTTCCTTCCTTCTCAGAAATATGGAAATTAAGAGGACCCTACTTTTTCACTTCCCACCATAAACCTGGAAAATACTCCAAATCTAGCACAATAGTGCTGTACATTTGAAGTGAATAAAAAAATTTTTCCACTGATTTAAAAAAAAAAAAGAAGTTATTTTTCTCACCTAAGTAAATTGCCCGTGGTATCCTCATTGTTACTGATGTGATTGAGAATATTATTGCTGTTCATTCTTAAAGTTGAAGCGGTCCCAGTCGCAGTTATCATGGTAGAAGCCATGACTCACACTTAAATTTCTCTTTCTCACTGGCGCGTTTTGCTTTTTCACACAAACACACACACAAAACATGCACATGCGCCACCGCTTGGCTATTTTACTTGTCTCTTCTTCAGGAAGAAACCGAATTGATGGAAAACGTTTCCCAAATGAAGGGCACATAACTTCTTCGGCAATTTCTTTCTTTTTTCAGTAATAAAATAAAAAAAGAGCTTAGTCTGGTACAAGGCCAGACATACAAAGGGAGATCAATAAATCCGTAGCCTGGCACGTAGTTACTAGTTGAATTTTGATATGAAAATTTCATTGTAAAATGTTTGAGACGTGATTAATATTAATACTGAATTAAGTGCATTAACAAGGAAGGAGATTATGTTGAAAAATAAATATTTGTGATGCAAAAAAATACTTTTTTTTTCTATAATTTAAGTTCCAGACTTATGATTGTAGTTTTTGGAGTCAGTTTATGTAGCGCTTCTGTTAAGCCCTTGTTGGTCCAACAGCATAATGTATATTTTACAAATTATTTGTGTATAAAAAAAAATATAAAAATGAATAGGTAAGTTTTGTTAGTTTCTTCCTCTACTTTTTATATTCTGTTCTGCAAAGGCATTTATTTTCATAGTAGTAGTAATGATAACTGCAGCTAGGATGAAGAATTATACAATGAAGATGAATAGGTTGGATACAATATCAAGTTAAGATATTTCAATTAATGTCAGAAAAGATACATACAAAGATAATGCTACCCAATACAAATTATATACTTTCACTCTACCTTTTCTTTTCAGAATTCAGTTACTTTAGAATTCCAGGAAAATTGAGATTACACTCACACAAACACATACTTATTAATATTGTTTTTATCAACATTACTATAATTATTTAAGACTAAATTATGTAATTTGGGAACATGTATATATACATACACATATATACATACAAATTATATATATATATATATATATATATATATATATATATATATATATTTGTATGGTTAGAATGTTTACTATTCAACCAGGTGATCTGTGTTTGAATCTCACCATGGTCAATTGTCAGAAAAGGTGATCTTGATATTATCAGCCTGGAGAGGTGATCCCTAGCACTCAATCACACCCTGGATTGACCTAAGCTTTGTGAGTGAAATTGAAGGCCATCAATAGTTGTACTAACACAAAGTTACAAGTCATCATGACCAAGGTTTGAACATACTGGCCTTGTTCCAAATGTTGATCACACTAAATTATGTGCTCTTTCCAAGAAACCGTGCCTAAGGGCTGCCTAGCTGTGGCTATTGAACAAATGTTTTGAGTGCGAAATAATAACTCCCTTTATCCACCTCCTCCAATTCAGAGAACTGAAGAAAAAAATACAGAAAGGAATTATAAATAATAAAGTCAACTATGAGTATAGCATAAAATGTAGGCCTTTTGTCGGTCAGGGTTGACCATGTGTAGCATTCCATTTGTCTGCTTGGCTGAAGCATTGACATCTGTGACTGTAGAGGCCGATATGGGAGTGACAATCTCTGTTGCAGAGGTCACATGTGTCTTCTGTCTCTGGTCTATAGGAGCTGTCACTTTGCTTTCTGCATGCCCGCCTTTCTGTGGCGACTTGTGTCAGTTTCTCCTCCTCTGACTTGAGGTGTTTGGTCAGGGATTCTCTCCATTCAGATTGTATGGCTGCCAGGCTCTCCCAGGACTCTGCGTTGATGCCCACAGCTTTCATATTGTGTCTCACGACATCGCAATACCACAGCTGTGGTCACCCGACGGGTCTCCTTCCAGCAGCCAGCTCTTCATACAGGAGGTCTTTGGAGATACGTCTGTCTGGCATGCAATGGATGTGGCCCAACCACAACAGTCTGCGCTGTCTGAGCAGTGTGAATATGCTGGGCAAGCCTGCTCGAGAGAGGACCTCAGTGTTGGGCACCTTGTCTTGGCATGCTATTACCAGGATGCGGCCGATGCTTCTCATGGGAAAGGTGTTCAGATGCCTTTCTTGCTTGGCGTATGTGGTCCAAGCCCCACTGACATATAGCAGTGTGCTGATAACGCAGGCTATCCTGGTCTTCACTGACACTTTGGGATTGGTCCACACATGTTTTGTGAGGTGCGCAAGTGTTCTAGCTGCCTTCCCGATTCTCTTGTCAATGTCTGTGTCTAAGGAGAGGTTGTCAGTGATGGTGGAGCCAAGGTACGTGCACTGATGGACTGCATTGAGCTCATAGTCATCAATGGTGATGGCTGGTGGTGTTTCGGTACCTTGTCCCAGTACGTTTGCCTTTTTCAGGCTGATGGTCAGCCCAAAGTCTGGGAGAAATGGTTCATCAATGAACTCTTAACTAAATATGAATTCGTCTGCAAAAAGCATGTCTCTGACAAGAGCTTCATGTACTTTCGTCCTGGCTCTGAGGCAGGCAAGATTGAACAACCTGCTATCTGATCTCATACATTGGTAAATCACTTCTCTTGAAGTGCTTCAGAAGCAACGTGAAGAAAATCCCAAAGAGAGTGAGGATGCAGCCCTGTCAGACCCCACTGCAGATGTTGAAGGGCTAAGAGGTACTACCATTAAACTGCAGTCCCCCACATGTCATTGTGGAATGACTCAGTCAATCTCTGCAACTTGGGTGGGCAGCCATCTTGGACAGGATTCTGAAGTGGCCTTCTCTGCTGATGTGCTGATGAGATTGAATGCCTTGGTGAGATCAATAAAAGTGACAATATATATATATATATATATATATATATATATATATATATATATATATATATAATGAGTATAGCAAAACAAAGTTCTTAAATGTTTGTATCTGTAAAGTTTTTTTTATATAAAAATACTAAATTAAAATATTATAATTAAAAAAATTTTTTTTTTTTTTTTTTTTTTAAGTTACAAAAGTTACCTCTCTTGCATAACTGAAAATTTGAAATTGAAACATTGTAAATGAACAGTGAAAAAAATATTTTGAATTTACGGAGCTACTGTATATACATCCAGAGATGGTCTCAGTTGAAATTAAAAGTACTTGGGAAAATAAACATTATTTGAAAGAAAATTTTTGTATTTTTCTTGATCAATTTTCTACAGCCACCAAGAAATTAATTCATAATAAACATATACTTCTGTTATTCAGTGAGTCATCTGGGCTTTTAATGATAAAAAAAAATTTTGGCATTTTTATTCATCTGTTTAAATTATATTTTTATACACAGATTTTCTAAAAAGGTCATTTAAATATGTGCAAGACATATTTTAAATATTTAAATTTTATTAAGTAAATTTTATTCTTATAGATTTAAAGTACTATTTGACCTAATAAGTAACAGACTAAATGGTATTTTTACAAATAAATATATTAGAATTTAATTACTAATTAAAGATATAAAAACAAATGTTTCATCTCTATTGTTAACTATTTTATTTTTTTTAAATTAATTATTACTTAAGGAAAATATTTAACAGTGCCTACAAAAAATAGCTATTTCATTTCTTTGATTTAGTAAATTGTTATTTTTCAGAAACTTAATAATGTATAATTTTTCATGTATGCACAAAGGACACAGGTTATTTAATGACCTACAAGCTCTAGCTTTTCTTATTAATTTCCATTTTACTGTTCGCGTTTTATTGGTTTCTTTTAAGTGCCAGAAATATTTAGATAGGGATGTTTGATTTCGGTATTTTTTATTATTAAAAGACATTTGATGTTGGCTCCACCTCCTTTTGAATTCATTCCATGTGCATCCAGTGTAGAATTTAACTATGTCTGGATCTTCAATAGATGAGATATTGCATTGATAAATAATTGATTCATTACAGAATTTATTAAGAGTACAGTTTTGAGGATTTCTCCAATTACATAATTTTTCTTTATCTTTGTAGTAGGACTAGGTAGTAGTAGCAACATATGGAAATATACACTTTCCTTTTCCCTAAGAGAGTGACAAACTCTCTTCTCTATTACACATACTTCCTATCCTCAGTAACTGACAGAACCCAGACATAGCTTATGTGAGTCGGTGAAAGTTATTAAAAAAAAAAAAAAAAAAAAATCAACCAATGACAACACATCCTAGCAAAAACCAAAAAAGCAAAAAATAGGGGACCCCCACACTATACACAGGTAATTTTTTTTTTCAGGGGGCCACACTTGTACATCAAGTCAGCTTATAATATTAACAATGTAGACAAGATAATGTTTTTTGATTCATTGGGTTTCTCAAGAGGGGCTGTTTTTTGTTTTCGAATATTTGATGGGCCTTTTGTTTTGCATTGAATATAAAATAATTATGGTACTGGAGGAGTTTTTAATGTATTTCTCCTCTTCATGTAAATAATCTGCACTGCATATTCTTAGTGCCCTTCAGTAGAATCTGATGATTACTCCAGATTTTATTTTGTTATGATGAGAATAGAAATTTATTAGGTTGTTTTTGTTAGTTGATTTCCAGTTTTAAACTGTTGCTAATACAGTGTAGCTTGATAGCTTAGGAAGGGCAAGGAATTCTGTTCTTCCATTTTGTATGTAAATTCCATTGTGTTCAACTTTGTTTAGTTGATCTTCTAGGTCAGGTAAATCAGTATCACAAGGATTTTTTGTTTTTTTTCTTTTCTTAATAATGCTACTAAAACACAAGGGGTTACAGGGTGTGGGAGAACTAGGAACAGAAAGATTAATGATGAGCAGAAACAGTAATCAAGAGGACAGTAGATAGTGATTGACATGGCATTTAAATTTTTGCAGATTAAAGTTGGCTGGAAAGCAAGGCGTCGACAGGGAGTTTCACAAGCAAGAAGTATGAGAGAAGAAACTGCTAGCATAGAATTAATGGCTACATTTAGCCAGCTCAACTGATGAGATCTTGATGCTAGTCTAGTACTGTGCTTAAATTCAAAAACTCTAGGTACCATAGTAAAGAGCTCATTCAATCAATTACCATAAAAGTATTTATAGAAAAGACAGAGATGCAATATTACGGTGATGGGAAAATGACTGGAGCTGATCCGCCAGATCAGGACCAATAATATTGCAGATTCTTCTTTGGATCTTATCAAGGAGCTCAAAGTAAATAGCAGGGAACTGGACTATATGTGGCAGAAATATTCTAAACATGGATGAATGGCAGACTTATAGATATGTAAGATATATTCTGGAGAGAAAAATTGTCTCCTCCAACAGTGTGAACCAACTTTCTTAACCACTGACCTAGAAATGGCTTCAATATAGTTGTTCCACTTCATATCAGCAGAGAACATGAGCCCAAGAAGGTGCAACAAGTCCCTTTCCTGGAGGATAGCATCAGCCATGCTGATGGAAGGCAGCGAGGGGTCTCTCAGATGATTAATGGAACGAAGTTTAGTTTTGTTGGCGATAAAATTAACAAACCATATTTTGCTCTGGTTAACTTCAGATTGGAGTCATTTTGGACATTGGCTGCCATTTTGATATAAGTCAAGCATCATCAATATAACAGAAGTATGTTGATTGTTTAGGTAAAATATTTTGGAAAGGATCAGATTCATGTTCATGATCACAATGTGTATCCTTACCAACATAACAAATTTAGTCTGAAGTTTTGAAGGACGAAATATGTCACAAGTAAACTTTTCCACTTTGTCAATTTCCCCAATAATGTTCTTGATTATATAAAAATATATATTGTTATCTCACAAGAGTATATACAGTAGTTCACTTTAGCAGATATTCCATTTTAGCCTGTTACATCTACATCAATTGCATCTTCCATATCTAACAGCATCATGTTGTGCATTTTCTAATATCATTTATATGGTTGGTCTCACTAGATTTATTCATTTACTATAGTTGGCATTAAATAACCTAATCTTACTCTTCAAAGAAACACACTTGCTATTCCCAACAATAATTTCCATCAGTTTCTTCTGAATAGTCAGTAAAGGTTGATTCTGGAAATTGCATTTACTCAACAAGTATGTGTTTAACTTTCAACATGCAGCCATTCTATTTCTTGTATTGAAATACAAGAACTTTATCTGGATTCACTATTTGGATACCCAAATATACTGAGATTTGTTTGATCCAATGTGATAGTTGAACCAATTTTTACAAGGGAACCTGAAGAGTTTTCAGCCTGATCTACTTCCCAAAATCTGATCAAATGAATTTTTCATGTCTTTTTTTCTTTTATCTTGGATTGAACCAAGAACTTTCAGCACGCTGTTGTAGCATTCAAGCTTTTCACAGAAAACTTATACACATAATTATTTGAATGATACAGGTTTCAACCAAAATGCTTTAAGCTAAAGACATTATTAATGCCAGATAATACTCTTTCATATTCTACAATGTGACTATTGCCCCTTGCCAAAAAGCATTTCAAAGTCACCAAATTAATAGTATGCCTCCTTCATCCTTAAAAGTGATGTGTATGAGAATGGAAAACAAGATATCTGGAAAGCAATAAAACTGCTGCAAGTAATGTTAAATTTGAATCAGTAGAAAACTTAACAAAATCAATGTTTGAAAGACGAGTGAAAGTAATAGAATGTGAGAGAGTTCATATTAATATGTCAAATGGGATAATAATGGATTCAAGTATATGGATTGGGTTAATAAAATATTTCTATGGTGTATCTCCTTTGGATTTATCTATAAAAGATTTATGTTGCACTTTTACATAATATTGACACCCATCAAAACAATTTACTATCAATGCTTTAATAAAGATAGTGTATGAGTTTTAACTCTTAATGTACGAGTAATATAAATATTATCTTAAAAATTGGACCAATATTGGTTGGTTAATACCAATTTCATTACAACGATATTGACTTTCATTTTAAAATCTAACATATCACAATATTGAATATGTGGTGAAATGAGTTTCTATTCCTCGGACGTCATTTGTACAATACAAAATACTGCTTGTTCAATCAGCCATTCTTGAGTTCCACACACTTCACCAATGTAAACCTGTTCTACCTTCTCACTGCTTCAGCCCTTTTTTTTTTTTGTCAAGCCAACACCACAGCCGACTAACCATTTAGCATTCTTCACTTTTGTTCTCAGTTAACCAGGCAAATAGCCTCCTCCAGTCCAACCAATCAGCACATGACATGCTATTGGTTGTACAAAAGCCACCATTACAGCACATACTGTTGGAACAGTCCAATATGAAGAGTGGAGATTTTCAAGGAACAAAATACCGATGCTACATGCCATTAGTTAAGGTAAGCTTCCTTGCTTCTACATGATTGTTTACCACAGAATATTATAAGTTTTTTTTGGTTGTTGATGGATGATAGTGTAGTTTAGCTTTCAAGATCAAAGCAAAACATAAGGTACATTTACAGGCATCAAAAGTTTTGTGATGTTGGACAGCTTCACTTGTCAATTTTACTATGTCAAGCGAAAGCTCATTATAACTTCCAAAAATGCTTGTTATAATCAAGACATTGTAGATGCCAGTACTAATAGTAACACCTTCCAATAATATCCACACTAGTAATACTTGTTCAAGTAGTAATCGCCAAATAGTATAATGATCAGAAGAGAATCGTAATCCATATAGTAGTAGAGAGAGTGAATGTATGGCAATAGTGGATAGACAAGAAGAGTGAACAGTCATCATGCTACTTCCTATTTATTCACTTCCTTTATGATCACGTAATCTACTTAATAATAGAATCATTCATGTTACTCACTGGGGATCTAGTTTCAAACCATAGTACCACAGTGTTGGCAACAACACTTACTCTGATACAACAAAAAGCAACTTTATTTCAATAAGTAAATTAAAATACAAAAAGTGTTTGTCATTGGGCTGTATCAGAAAAATCAAAATTCAGTTAGCTAGAAGATTTTTGTGGATACTGTAATGAGCATGTGCGGAAACGTCCCCAAACTGGGTGTGTGTATTGTCGCCGGGCACACCTTCGAGTACCATAAGAAGAAGACGCGCAAGTCGTTTGGTGTCTTTTCTTGGGCGACGGTTGTCCGTCGGCAGCACTCTTGGGTGTCGTTTTGCTCGTTTGCTGTCGTAAAGTGTTTGTTCACAAGAAGGCATTCATTTTTGTGTCACAAGAAGTTTTTTTTTTTCCCCCCCCCCCGTTTTCTCACACAAGCTATTTTGGCATTATGGCCCTCGACCCGAAGCTGATACTACTGTTCGACGGAAGCGATTCTGGACAGTCAGTAGTGGAATGGTTAGAGAAGGCGGACCTAATATGTCAGTTGAGCGGTGTGAAGCGAATTGAGTGTGTTATCCCAATGTGTTTGGCAGGTGGCACATAAGCTGTGTACCAGCAATTGAGTGAGGAGAAGCGCTCAGACTTCAATTGCGTTAAGAAAGTGTTATACACGGCTTTCGCCTTAGATCCCTTCTCCGCATGGAAGCAGTTTGCAGCATGTCACCTTCAGCCAGGGGAGACGGTCGACGTCTTTTTGGCAGAACTGCGCAAACTTGTGATTCTGTTTGGTGGCGTATCAGAAAAGTGTTTGCAGTGTACATTCGTTGCTGGATTGCCTGTGCATGCAGAGGAGCTTTTAAGAGCGTCATCCAAGATGGAAGACCTGGATTTGTCACATGTATTGGCATGAGCTCGTGCTATTTTGAAGAAGTGTACTGGTTCTATGGAGCAGGCCGCAGTGGCTGCTCAGTTGAAGGAAACAGATGTGCACATGAGGTGCTATAAATGTTATGGATCCAATCATAGGGCGAGTGATTGTCTCCTGGGTCGTGAACCATCCAAAGGTGCTGGTACCAAGCACCGACGGACCATCACTTGCTATTGATGTCATCGGCAAGGGCACATTGCTCGGTGTCGTCCAGGGAAACGGGCACGGGCGCAAGAATTCAGCGCCAATCTCCTCTCCAAAACTGTTGTAAATGGCGCATTGCCTGTAGTGACCATTCATATCAACGGAATACCATGTATATCTCTGGGGGATACAGGATGCACACAGTCGCTAGTCCGCAAGTCATGCTGTCGTGCATGGACAAGAAAATCAACACGTGTGCTTACAGTAGACGGAGGCGCACTTAACTGCTGTGGAATCGGAGTGGTACAAGTTAGCATTGATGCAAAGCCGTCCATCGCTATGGAAGCCCTAGTCATGGACGGAGACCTGCTTGGATTTGACTTCCTGCTCGGACTAGATGCCATCAAACAGTTGGGAGGAATATCTGTAACTGGCACCGGAGAGGTGAAGTTTCCGCAGTGTGTCGAACCAGTCATTGCTGCCATCACCATTACCAAGCCCGACTTTAAAGTAGAATTCGATGAGACCACTTGGAGGTGGACCGCATCTTGGAAATGGGCTGGCAACCAACCTCCGGGTACGTTAAGAAATAGACTGGCAGAATATCCAGCTCCCACACAAATTCGGGAGGAGTATGATCAGGAACTCCAGATTTGAATAGATAATGGCTGGCTGCTTCCTTACCCGGAGGAGGAACTCGGACCCCCAAAGGGTTTAATCCCCCTCATGGCCATTCTGCAGGAAAACAAACAGAAGGTTCGGCCCGTTATGGACTACCGGGAACTCAATGAGTACGTTGACGCATACACGGCCAACGCAGATGTTTGTTCGCAAAAATTACAGGAATGACGTCAGAAAGGACCAAATGCTGCAGTGCTGAACCTACGCCAGGCCTATCTGCAGGTACACATCGACAAGCCCCTTTGGCCATTCCAAACAGTGTAGATTAAGGGACAAAGGTATTGTGTAACCCGTTTAGGATTTGGGCTCAATGTTGCCCTTTTAATCATGCGGGCCATTGTTAATACCGTCTTGAACCAGGACGAGATTGTCAACGCAGCCTCCTCCTCTTATATTGATGACGTTTTTGTTAATGAGAGTGTGTGTTCTGTGGTCCGCGTCAAGGAACATTTGGAGCAGTTTGGTCTGTCAAGTAAGACCCCGGAGTGGCTAAGAATTGGCACACGCGTATTGGGATTGCATGTCTGGGAGGAGCAAGGAAAACTGCGATGGCGTCCTGGATGTGGACTTCCGGTAGTCCCCGATAAACTTACCCGCCGAATTGTCTTCTAGCTGTGTGGGAAGTTGACTGGTCATTTTCCTGTATGCGGTTGGTTACATGTCGCCACGGCATTTGTGAAGCGGAGGGCAAACACTGTTACCACTGGATGGGATGATGAAGTGCAGGACCCTTTTCTAGTCCAGACGATCAACGACATTTTTAAGAGACTAGCCCGGAACGATCCAGTGAAAGGTGACTGGTGCATCAGTGAGCAAAGTCTAACCGTGTGGATAGATGTAAGCTCCTTAGCCACCGGTGTGGTTGTGGAGAGCAATGGCGCTGTGGCAGAAGACGCAAGCTGGCTCCGACCGGTGTACGAAGACAAGCACATCAACTTGGCTGAGCTCGATGCTGTGTTGCGAGGTGTCAACCTTGCATTACAATGGAAGGCCAAAACCATTCATTTACGGACACTCAGCATGTGTGCATCACTGGGTAGCTGACACTCTGTCCGGAGGGACAAGAGTGCGCACCAAGGCAGCCTCCGAGATGCTAATCAGACGTCAGCTAGCCACATTCCAAGAGTTGGCCTTAGAATACGAGCTGGACATTGATGTAGAGCTTGTCAAGTCGTGCAACAATCAAGCCGACCAACTTACTAGAGTACCGCAGCGATGGTTAAATGAAATGCGCAAAATAACGGAACCCAGAGAACCTATGTGCCCTGTGGCTGAAGAGCGAGATGTTGCTCAAGTATGAGCCATTCATCAATCCAGCGGACATCCTGGTGTGAAGAGAACACTCTATTTTGTGAAGTTGATCGACCCAAGAGTAACAAAAGCTGAGGTGCAAGCGGTGGTTAGGGGATGCAAGGAATGCCTGTCAATTGACCCGGACCCTGTGTGTTGGAAACCAGGGAGGCTTGATGTCTCGGAAAATTGGCACAGGGTTGCGATGGATGTAACCCATTTCGGACATCATCTATACCTGACGCTGATAGACTGCGGCCCCAGTCGTTTTGCCATTTGGAAGCCTTTGCACTGCCAAGACTCTGCTAGAATAATCAAGGAGTTGGAAGTAGTGTTTTGTGAAAGAGGGCCGCCAGTTGAGCTGCTTACGGATAATGGCGCAGCGTTTTGTGGAGAGAGGTTTGCCGCGTTTGCAAAGATGTGGAATGTACAAATACGATTTCACTGTGCCCACGTAGCATCGGGGAATGGGATAGTTGAGAGATCCCATCGTACAATAAAGCGCATCGCGACGAGAACACGGTGTTCAGTTTTGGAAGCTGTATATTGGCACAATGTTACCCCAAAGGACAATAAAACAGCTTCAACTGCACCGGCGAATGCAACCTACACTTACAGTGTCTGCATTAAGGGTATCGACGCAGCTTTGGTGCGTGACGACAGAGTTGCCAATCCTTATACGGTAGGAGAGACTGTCTGGGTGAAAAATCCGCACAGAAGGTGTACGACACAGTTCAACAAGGGTACGGTGACACAAATTAATAGCCCACACTCCGTCTCTGTTGATGGAATACCGCACCACATAAAAGATGTGCGTCCAGCGTGCGGGAAGGATTATTCCATCAGCAACCACGTTAGTTCTTCTTCTGATGATGAAGCCCCGATGGTATACATAAAATCACAGGAAGAGCACACCTCAGAGAGTAGCGCACCTGATGAACCTATGCGGGATGAGTTCAGCGAGACGTCTGAAGAGAGCACCACTGAGGAAGTGCTTGAGACCATACCACTGAGACAGAGCACCAGGCAGAAACAGCCTGCCTCACATTGCCATTTGTGTGATCTAGAGATCAGGGAGGAGTGTAACGAGCATGCGCGGAAACCTCCTCGAACTGCGTGTGTGTGTGTTGTGCCAGGCACACCTTCGAGTACCATAATGAACTCGACCGAGGACTACAAGAAGACGTGTGAGTCGTTTGGTGTATTTTCTTGGGCGACAGAAGCCGTTGCGGTCGGTCATCCGTCGGCAGCAGTCTTGGGTGCCGTTTTGCTCGTTTGCTGTCGTAAAGTGTTCATTCGCAAGAAGGCATTCGTTTTCGTGTTGCATTCATTTTTGTGTCGCAAGAAGGCGTTCGTTTTTGTGTCGCAAGAAGTTTTTTTTTCCCCCGTTTTCTCACACAATACTATACCAAATAGTAGTTGATAGTTGTAAATAAGTATGCAGATCTTCATTTATTTGCATTATTTACATGCAGATCATTGTCCTCATCTTTGTTGCTGTTATCACAACATTTTGACCATTGTGCTTAATGAGCTTCATTAGATGATTGTCAAACAAACTGAATCCTTTAAAATATCTCAACTTGGTTACTTTCATAACATATTTTTATTTTTTAAATATTTTATTGTATTGTTTAATAATAGGCACAAAACATTGTCTCTATAAATATTGTAATATGGGTACAAAATATAATAATGATAATAAATTAAAATGGACATGTTTAGTAAAACAACAAGAGTAAAAGAATTACAAAAATGTTTTACACTACCATAAAGTGGTAATAGAGAAATACAATTTACAAAAAGTAGCTTAACCAGTTTATTGATCCCATTAGAGTGAATCAAGGATGAGAAAGATACACTATGAACTTATTCTATTACTTGTTGTGTAAGGAATCAGGAGATATCATTTTCAAGGATCCTGCTTACAATAGGATGGTTGGCAGAACATAATATAAATTAACTGTAAAAACTTAAAGTGAAAATCACTGAGCCTTCCTCACTACTGAGAAGATGTCTTGATTACAGGACTTGTTAATGTTTAACCATCACCAAACAAGCTGTCTTAACACGTCTATACAAACTGTTCAACTTGCTCTTCTGAAAATTGGCTGGTACATTCTTGCTTCCAATCTTTGGGCCATTCTGCCTAACATTTGAAATGGTAAATTACCAACAACCTTTTGGATTGATTTCAACATAGGTTGGAAAGTAAAGATAATTAGCAGACAGATCAGTTTATCACACCCAGAAATTTGCCTAGCAAAAATGCTACTCATATCACCAATCCATGATATATACTGTGACAGGGCCCTCAATGTTGAATGTTAAATCAGATGTTTATTAAAGGACAGGCTTTCTTTGTGTTTCCTCTTCTTTCTTTTCTTTTTTTTTTCTTGTCTAGACCAAGTCCTGTCTTGGCTAAGAAATGGCAAGAAAGAATCTGTGTCACTTGACAATTAGACAGATTGACCTCCTAAGGGAGTAAGTAAAAGTCAGTCATCCAAGCCCATTTGGGATTTTGTAATTGTATTTTAGTTTTCTGATAATCTCTGACCACAACAGTTCATAAGTAAATTGACTCTCATCGTGTGCTCATGAAAGATGCACTATGAACTTATTCTATTACTTGTTGTGTAAAGAATCAGGAGATATCATTTCTGAGGATCCTGGATTTATTCAACATCTGTGCCATGTGTTCCTATCTGAATGAACTCATTTACTTTTTTTTTAACCTGGGGTTCATGTTTCTTATGTTGAAAATTCATAATGATATAAATAGGACATTTCTGGGGGCCATTCAGCTTAGGTTTTACAAATTGTAACATTTTTAACCCAAATACTAGCTTACACAGTATTCATTTGGTATATGTTTTTGCTCAAAACTTTCTCAAAAAAAAAATCAATTTCTGAGTAAATTACTAGGGTACTATGAACTATGCTCTTTATAAGGTTTCTTTTAGCTGTCTTGAACAGAAGGAATTCCAATAGAAATATAAACCAGTGATGGTTGGTTTCCAGTACAATGTTATAAGAAACAAAGCTAAATTTGCTGCAGCCAGTGCTTAAAAGGTATACTGTTGACTCAAAGATACTTTCAACATTTGCCAGTTTCATGCAGAAGTGTCCTTTCAATTCTGACAGTAAATTCATGTGGTCATTTGACATCAGAAGTTTATACACCTATGCAAAATTGATATTTGTGCTGGTATTTTATACAGTAGTCATCTGTCTTCCTGAGACAGATGACTACTGATGATATTCCTGAGGTTATCTTCATTAAGTTGAAGTATGCCACTTCTGTGAAATTTATCTTTGACAAGATCATGTATAGTCAAATAGATGGGATACCTATTAGTAGTCCTTTGAGTCTGACATTGACCAATATATTTGTTGGTTTTCACAAACAAGATTTAACTGAACATATTAAAGGACCCAATTATTATGTTACATATGTCAACAGTGCTTTTTGTGTGTTCAATAATAAGGTTGAAGCTGGGGTATTTCATGAAACACTAAACAAATTAGACCTGGCTTTACAATTTATATGTAAAAAGGAGAAAAATGGTGTTCTTTCTTTTGTAGATCAATTGATACACAGATTGTTTCATCAGTGTATCAGAAACTAAACTTTACTGGTTTATATCCCCATTGGGATTCCTTCTGTTATTGTGCACATTTCTTATCTTTAATGAGAGGATCAATAAACTGTTTAAGCTGCTTCTGTGCTGCGTTTTTTTTTGTTTTGTTTTTTTTCATCATTACTACTTTATGGTAGTGTAAAACATTTTTGTTACTCTTCTTTTTTGTTGTTCTTTTACTCTTGTTGATTTAACTTGTCAGTTTCGATCACTATTATTGTGTCTATAATAATGAAAATGAGAATAATAGTTTGAGAGAATTGAATATCAAAGTAAATGGACAACTTCTCATCTTTAAAAGCAAAAATTATCAAACCAGCAGTATGAATCCACCAGGATGCTCCAGCTATAGATTAAATAGTAGGACTTGTATCTGAAAAAAAAATCATTATCTCCCCAAAATCATTAATGTTATATTCACTCATAAAAAAAAAAAAATAAATTGAATTATTCTTACAATCTAAAATATGTTTCAGCTTTAAATAACCAACAAAGAAGGCCATAAAAATCAAGAAAACAAACCCACTATGATAACGATGAAAACCATCTGATATATTGGATATAAAAAGGTTACGCTAATGTTATTTGGGTTAGTGACATAATGGATATCAAAGTTGGTTAAAACAACTGTTGCTGTCATCTTATGGTATTTCACTCAATCCTATGATCAGGTAGTTAAATAGTATATTCTGGTTCATCAATTACAAACAAGAAATAGTATTACAGGGACAAAATAACAATAATCATCACAGAAGACATATCAGGTAAAATAATAGACACCTGAAAATGGCCAAAGGATACTTGGCTGGAACATAATGTATATAATAACATTTTCTAATAATAAACATGAGAACAATAGTTTGAAAAAGTTAAAATATATTGACAATTCTTCATCTCTAAAATTATGACAATTACTTTAACACATAAAAGATAATTTTGTAAAATTCATGAAAAGAAAAAATTCTTACCTTGGACAAACTTCTGTTTCTTGATCCTGATTATGTAAAATTCCATTCTCAAAGATTTTAGCCAGAGTTCCATAGTTTATTGGTGATGTAAGTGTATCCAAATTAAGAGGAGATGAAAGGGTCCCAATGATTTTTTGTGAAGTTAATGTTAGGGGTGCAACAAGTGTATCTTGACTGTTTAGTGAAAAAAATGAGCTGCAGCTTTCATTGTCCAACACAACTGGGGATGAGAAAGTGCCATGATTGATTGGTGAGGAAAGGGCTTTATTTTTTACTGGTGATGGAAGTGTATTATTTTTGGCTGGAAGAGTCCTGTGAGGCAATGAATTTGAATAGTTCAATGACGAAGATGTGATAGTTGCAGAACAGGTGGCCAGAAAGGAGGCACCAGAATGATTGTTTGGTGAAACGATATCATCTTTATTCATATGTGAAGAAGAATGTCCATTTTTTAAGGGAATGTTTGCTGGAACTGTGGATGTACCTGAATGGTTTACTAGTGGAGAGATGATGGTTAAAGTATCAAATTTGTACTGGTTGCTTCCAGGTTTTAGAGTATCACAATCAAAACTGTCCTCCTCTTCATCTTCTTCAATCTCCTCCAGTCTGTCTCCTTTTTTTGCATCATATTCTTCCACTGATTCATTCTCATTACTTTTGTCCTCAGTGTCACTATGTGTGACTGCAACTACATTTCCACTAGAGAAAAATTAAAAATATATATATAATATTATTTATATAAAAACAACATAATTATACTGAAATATTTATTTAGCTAATTGGTATGTCTCCAATAATGATTTTCTTTCTAACTTTTTTCTTAACTCTTGAATCTTAATGATTCCCTTTCTAACTTTTTCTTGCTTTTCTCAGTTTCATGCATCCGAGATATGCCAGTGAGGATATTTAAGAATGAAAGAATTAAACAATAAAGCAGCACAAAATAATTTGGCTGACAGATGTCTTAAAAAATAAATACATGATTTACTAATAAGTAAAAAATATGAAATGCAAAAATGACAAAATACCAATGAAGACAACTTCAGTTTTTATAAATTATTTAACATGCTTGTGAGAAGATGTCATTAGTTTATCGGCTCAATCATTTATTGAACGAGTTAATGTTTGGAATAATTATCTGAAAGCAATTCAGATTGTCAGTTCTGATGCTAAAGAATAACTTACATATTTTACAATGTTTTTCTTCTTTGATTCCAGTTTCCATGTAAATTAAATTTGTAATAAGAAAGCAAATTTTCTAATACAGATTTATTGTTAAGAATGAGGCTTGCATAAGTGTTTAAAAAGATTCTTTTTGTAAAATTGGATAACAAGAAATTAAGTTGTTTAACAATTCCAATACAGTTTCACTAATCTTTTATTTCTTTTTATTTCTCAGGGTAAATATTTTATTTTATACATTAAATTACTTTTGTGATCACTAATTTATGCATATTTGGACATTGAGTTTACAAACATAGAGCTGGACAAAGACAATATTGTTCTGATAGGGTTCATATATATATATATATATCTATATGTAAAAGGAACTTAAGAGAAAAGAAAATTTAAAAGTCAATTGGAAGTTATAGCAAGCTAGGTGACCAGTACATAGTTCTTTAGTATACGTATTGATAAGTATCACCTCTCAACACAAAATATCATCAACTAATAAATGGAATCATGTCTTAAAAGGCAAAGCAACTTGCTAATGAAGCAAAACACTTGTCAGATGTGTTAAGAATCTAAAGGAGGCTATCTCACTGAACATAATTTCCACTTTTATAGTCATTTAATGATGTACACATGTTAGAAAGTTGCAGTCAGCAGCAGGTTCCATATAAGTAGATCAGTGAAGTGCATTGGGTTGTATATAATCAATAGAAGTGAATCCAGTAAGAGCATTCACTTTTTAAAATATCTTTGCAAAGAGGTCAAGATAAATAAAACAAGACAAAGAATCCAAATAAAAAATGGGTAAGAAATTAAATGAAAAGGAGGAGCTCCTAGGTATATAATTCATTGTAGGAGTAAATTTCAGGGATACAATAAATACCCATTGTATAAACCCACCTAAATCAAAGAATGCCACTTTCAATTCCTATAATGCAAGTGTTATCTTCTCTTCTTGAAGACTAGACTTTTACAATCTCTCATTCTAAATTTAAAATGTTCCTGTAGTTTGTTTTTTCTATCAAGTCATCAACAGATGAATAGGTCACATATAGAATGTTTTTGAAATGTCATGAGCCTTCAAAACATAGGCAAGCATGGATCTCTACAGATTCCTTTTCTTTATTATCTATGAATTGACAAGCAACTTTGTGGTGAGAAAGAAAGTCACTTAACAAGAAAAAGGGCATGTGTGTTCTGTACAATATGCCAAAGATGAAATAACCAAAATAGAAACAAATCAGTTGCAGCTGTTACTATAAATGCATTTTGGATATGCTAAAATTGTTTGTTTTCTCCAACCATCGACCAATGAAAAAATTGTTCCATTGATAAGAGCAGTTGTCATTCATGAAATGGGGGTAGTTTATTTTTCTATCTACATCCATCAGCTTGTGAGTGACTTTTGCATTGTGCATTGGATTTCTGACTGTTTATGTGTATTGGGATTTTTGACATTGGACCTGCAATTCATGATGTCAACATTTCTTTCTGCCCTAGATCTTTGAGTCTGGACTTGTGACTTGTTTATTTTGTTTGGACTTGAGCTGCCATATCAGTTTTTGAACAAGCTATCTTGGCAACAAAACTGATGGAAAATTCAATATAAACTTGATTCCTGAATTTGACAGCAGTGGGTCAATAATACAATAGGTTGAAAAAGTCAAATTCAGTCAGCCTTGCTGCTGCTGCTTGAGGAGTTACTGACCAAGGTCTGGTGCTTATGAAGGAAGAGCCAGAAGAGGAACTGGTGGTAGCAACTGCAAGGCCCATCCAAAGTAAATTCAGGCACATTGCTAATGCTGCCATAGGTGCTAGGTGCCAGGGCACCTGTCACAAGATTGTCCAGAAAATGGGTCAGGGGGTGACACATCAGTGCTATCCTTGTCTTCCTCCAGGATGTAAATGCAATGCTACCAGTTGTGATGCCTCTCCTACCTGACCACATCAATGCCAGTCTCTCTTTCCCGCAAGTCATGAAAGAGACTCCCTGTTATTGACATACACATTGATGGTATGAAATGTACCATTTTCGTGGATACAGGGTGTTCACATTTGCTTATGAACATATCCAATTGTCATCTATAGAAAAAACAAGAGGTGGGTTGGCTGATGGAAAGGTCCACAGAAGTAGAAGAGTCACAAGCATGGAAGCCTACATAGACAATCGTGACCTTATCAATATAGATGTTCTGGTCATGGAGAGAAAATTGTTAGGATTCAAACTGCTCCTTAAGATGTATGTCATTGAGAGGATGGGTGGTGTTCATATTAGAAAAATGGGTGATTTCAGGTGTAGCATGAACTTACAGTCATGGATAGATGACAAGTGGCTGATACCTTACCTTGAAAAAGAACTTGGTCCCCCAAGGGACCTGATCTCATTGATGGCAGTGGTTCAAAAGTTAGATTACCATGAGCTAAATGAACATGTTGATGCAAACATACATGGCTCATGCAGATGTTTGTGCTGAAAAATTGAGAGAATGGCAGAGAAAAGGACCCAATGTTTCTGTGCTTGATCTTCGCAAGGCGTACATACAAATCTGTGTGCATTGATTGCTGTGGCCATTAAACTGTCATTTACAATGGGTGTAGGTACTGCCTGAGAAGAATGGGATTTGGGCTCAATGTGGCACTGGCTATCATGAAAGTCATTGTGGATACCATGCTGGCAAAAGATGAGTCCATTTTCGAGGTCACTTCAGCCTATATTGATGACATCTATGTCAATGAAGATGTGACATCTGCAGCACATGTAAAACAACATCTTGCTAACTTTGGACTGACATGCAAAAACCAAGAATGATTGGAGGACAATACCTGAGTACTTGGCTTGCAAGTTTGGGGGGAGCAGAACACTTTGTACTGTAAGCATGGGGTGAAGTACCAAAAGGACTTGATGTTTTGATTCGGTGAAAAATATTTTCACAATGCAGAAAATTAGGAAACTTTCCTGTTTGTGGCTGGCTCTAGTATTATGACCACCTTCATCAAATGCAGAGCAACTGAGGTTATGTCCAACTAGGATGAGGAAGTAACATCCCTACCCTCTCTGCAACATGATTATGGATGTCATTACTAGAGCACTCCAGGATGACCCTGTATGAGTCAAGTGGTGTATCAAAAGACATGAGTTTGAAGTATGGATCGATGCAACTGGAGTGTCCCTTGTTAAATGGGGGTGTAGTAGAGGATGCATGCTGGTTTCATCCTGAAAAGGATGTTCAGCATATAAACGTAACTGAGTTGGATACCATACTTAGGAGTGTTAATGTAGCACTTCAGTGGAAGGCAAAAAAACTGCACTTGTTCATGGATTCTGCATGTGTTCATGGATGGATATCAGACACTCTTACTGGAAAGGCTAAAATACATGCAAAGGCCTCAAAGGCAATGCTCATTTGGAGGAGGCTTAGCACTTTGGAAAAATTAGTCAGTGAATATGACATATTGGTGGACATAAAGCTGGTGAAATCCAAACAAAACCAAGCTGACGAGGGTACCACAGAGATAGCTTAATACAGTGAGGAAGGAGACTGAACTGGTGAAACTTTTCTGTGCAGCATCACTGAGCAAATGCAATTTGGACAAGATAAGATCAGTACACTGTCAAAATAGGCATCCTAACACTAAAAGGACCCTGTATTTAGCAAGGCAGATTGATCCAGCAGTGTCCAAGGTAGCAGTTAGAGTAAACATTACCTGTCAAAGACTGACTGTGGACTCACTCTACTCACAATCTGGTAACAACTGCATCAATAAAAATTCAGCCAGCATCATCAACCATTTAAAGGCCCTATTTTTTGAACAGGGGACCTCCTGCTGAATTTCTCACCAACAATGACACTGCTTTCTGTAATAAAGCATTCAAGGAGTTTTTAGACAGGTGGGGAATCCATATCAGTTTACACTGTGAGCATGTCACCTCTGGTAGCAAGACTGTTGAACATTGTTACTGAAGTGTAAAGCAAGTTGCCATGAGGAAATAGTGCTCAGTGATGGAACCTGTATATTGGCACAACATTGCACCGAAAGATGACATGTCACCTTCCACTGCAGCTGCCAATGGGATTTACCATTAGAGTCTGGGCACAAGGTATTGATAAAACACCTCCACCAAAGCAAGAATGTGGATGACTGACATATGGTTTAGGGAACCTTGTGTAGGTAAAAACCCCTCAAAATCAATGTACAATTCAATATTAACTGGGATGTATTACAGGGTTTCTAAACCCTGTAATACATCCCACTGTGCACGATTTTTGTTGATGGGATGCCACACCATGTGAGGGATCTGCATCCCTTTGTCAGTTGAATCACATCAACAAATGATGTTGACAGCAAGTCCTCTAACAATGAGGGACTGGGCAAAATAAAGATGCCATGATTATGTCATCAGAATAAAACTGCTCAGCCTAGTGGAAATACATCTAATGTCCCTTTTGGAGGTGATTCATTGGGAGAGGAGACGGTAGTTCTTCCTTTAAGAAGCACAAGCCTTAATAGACCTACCCTTGGTTGTCATCAGTGTGATCATGATATTAGGAGGAATGTGGCAAAAGAAAGTCACTTACTGAGAAAAAGGGCATGTGTTCTGTAAAACATGCCAAAGACAGAATAACCAAAATAGAAACAACTCAGTCTCAGCCGTTACTATAAATGCATCTCAGATAAATGCATCTCAGATAAATGCATCTCAGATATGCTAATATTGTATGTCCTCTCGAATGAAAAATTTGTTGTCTATAAAAGCAGTTGGCATTCATGAATTGAGATTAGTTTATTTTTCTATCTACATCTGTCAGTTTGTGAGTGACTGTTTCATTGTGCATTGAATTTCTGAATGTTTACATGTTTTGTGATTTTTGACATTGGACCTGCAATTCCTAATTTCAACATTTCTTTCTGCCTCTGGATCTTTGATTTTGGACTTGCAATTTCTTTATTTCATTTTGGAATTGAGCTGCTATATCAGTTTTTGAAAAAAACTCATTTTTTTTTCTGTTGCTTCAGAATTTGCTTTAATTCTCTTAGAAAGGTTTAAACTGTCCTGTTTTGTTACTGTTAAATATAATGTAGTTGAAATAAAATTTATAAATGAACTTTTTTTTATGGTTAGGTAAGGAATGTTAAATAATAGTTTCAGACTATTATTTTTTAGTGGCAGATGACAGACAAAACAAAGGACGTCAAGAGAGAAAAAAAAACTAGCATGGGAAGGTTAGAGAGATAGAAATTGATTTCAGAGTTAAGTTTTATGTGTTGAAGAATACAGACAGGTTATTTTCATGTAAGGAACTTGCTCCCCAGTGGGGCTGATAGAGCAACCCCACTGGCTAGTTAAAAATGTACACGTTGATGTGTTTAAAAAAATAGATGAGTTTAAAATTCCTTTTGTTGAAGTTCTCATTTTACCTCTAAACAAACCAACTAACGATCACCTACATGAGAGAAGAAAGAGAGGAAGACAACTTTATTATGATCACCTCAGTCAAACAAAAGACCTCCCCAGAATAGAGGTGGGTATACAACATTATTGGTATTAAGTTTGGCTTAATCTTGCAAAATGCTATATTTGTGGAGCATCCATTAAGGATCAAACTTAGTACAGCAGTAATGGCAGCTGGCTTAGATTGCCAGGGTCATGTTTCTTACCAGGTTCTATTATCATAACTTATCCTTTGATGGGTAAACATAATGACAAGGTGACTAAGTAATAAATTAGTATTGGTAGGTTTGCAGATGACTATGCAAAAATCTAGCCTTTGGAAGTTATACCATTAAATTAAATTTACTGGTCACCTTTTATATGATACAGACATTTCTGGGGATGATGGCTCTTATGAAATGATGAATAATGAAGATAATTGTATAAGACTATTGATAGTCATACAACAATAGACTTATTGAAGTACATAACATGCATACCACACAATACAGGAAAGTTAATAATGTAAGGAAGATGCTAATAGAAAGATGCATATACACAAAAATGTATAAATTCATGCAGCAAATTTCAAAAATCCCATGAAAAAATGTTTTAGTTTGTAGCTCTTGCCTTTGTTTATCTAAAATACCAACCTGATGAATGCTACAATTAAAGAGAGAATTATAACAAGAAATAACATTTTGTCATCATTACAAATCCACAAAATTTGCTCTATAATAAATGTTTTATTTATGCAAAAAGGATTATAGCAAAATATAAGGTCATTCTTGAAACAATTGCAAACTAGGAATTTCTTTTTTTTATCATTTTATCTTTATATTTAACAGAAGGATTTTTTAGTAGCATAATTTTTAAATACAACCAAATTATAAAATGGCTTTCTTTTCAGTTACATTTTTGAGGTTTTAATATTACAGAAAACAAATATGAGATTACCATACTGGCCAAAATAAAAGTTTAGTTAAATTTTAATTTACAAGCTTCATGGTACTATTAATTACAATAGCAATAATCTTGTTTCAAACAGCTTTCCAAAAGAACGTAACAATAACATGTTTTGTTAGGTTTTATAAACTTTGTTCAAGTTTTGATTTGAATTTTTGAATCTGGTTTCCATGGAAAAACAAAAATTGGGGAAAGAATAAAGGAAAAGATGTTTTTTCTCCTCTTGACTTCTTGATAGAAAAAATATTACAATCTGAATTTTTGTATAGAATACATATATATTTTATACTTTTTAGCAAAGTATATAAAGCCTTATAATTTAATTCAACTCCTACATTACTACAAAATACCTTAAAGGTCAATTTAGAGATTCTTATATAAATTTCAAGTTTAAAATTTCATATCTTATAAAAATGTTGATAATAAAATATGCAAGTAAAGTAACTAATATCTTAACATAATTGAATAAAAGTTTTAATTAAATTTTGATCATTCTTTGTTTTTATTTAAGTATAAGCATATATATTTAATAAAGGCATTTTATTTAGTATTAAAAAGCACCTGACATGAAAAGACTTATAACCCAAACATTTTAAGCAATATATCTGTCTATGTACAAGGGTCAGTCAAAAATTAATGTCTGTTCTAATTTAATCTTAAAAGTATTAGAATTTCTCAAATGCTTTTTAGCTATGAAGCATCTAAAAACCCGGGGGGAATGTATGGAGTTACCTTCTCTTTTCTACTTATAATCAGTTTTCAAATTGACTGTCCCACTGAAAATATATAGAAAGCAAAGAACTCTCATAAAATTTCTGCCTTTGGAAGGAAAAAATTCTGCAAATACTCACAGGAGTTTAATGAATGTTCATGAAAATGTTGCACAATAAGGATTTGGGTCAGTAGAGTTAATGACAATCTTAGAGAGAAAGAAAGTGACTTTAGTGGCGGGTCCCACAATGGTAAGCCATCTGCTGCCATGAATGAAGATAAGGCTATACAGCCTGATGCTCTCATTACAGCTAACAGAATAATTAATACTGCAAAACTGAAAGCATTCAGATGAGTTCTGGTAGTACCTGCAGTTTAATACAGTCTCTTAGCTATTCAAATTATGTGCAAAATGGGTTCCTAGAATGCTGACAGGCTCTACAAGGTAATGAAGAGTGATTGCTGTCCAATTGCCTTTGGAACTGCACAATACATATAGCAGTTAGAGAATAAAAATTCTCTAATAATGAGGTAAAAGAGGCAACTCATACATAGTTAAGAATATAGCTAAGATGCTTCTCCAAGATAAGTATAAGAAGAAAGGAAACTATGTTGAAAATTTGGAATCTGGAGACATGTGTTCATTTTGATATAATTTGTGTACTTCTACAATTTAATTTGCTGTAACCAAAAACATGGCATTACTTTTTAACTGATCCTCATACACATATTTATATAGATACAATGTTTGATAAAATTTATCATAGATTTCTAGTTAAATATAGCATTTCTGATGAAAAATGTTCCTTGGCAACAAAAATATATTCACTTTTTTCTTACTAAAAATAACATTAATGCTAACAAATTTCTTCATGAAATTTGTTTTACTTCTAAGTTACGAACATCATATGAAATTTTCACATTCCAAATTTTGCAATCATAGATAAATACTTATAATAGACAGACAAATGGATAAAAGAAAATATTTTGCCTAAATTGTTTTGCTATATTTTATATGAGTTCAGTTTGTATTCACATAAACGAGAAGCAAATCAACATTTTAGACATAAAGTGTATCACTAAAAATCTTTGCATAAAACAAGAAAACTGACCTAAAATTAGCCTAATATTAATTGAAAGTAGCATTACTGGCTATTTTTAAAGTACTATAAATTCCTTGCTACATAAACATATGGTTCTTAAATCCTAAACATTTTTTATTGGAAACCATTGATTTTAATGAATTGAAAAAAAAAAAAAAATTCTTGTTGGCAGTGTAATTTTGTTTGTAAATACTTTAAGCTTTTCATGGGTGAAAATTATGATTCATCCTATTTTCAAGTTATTAAAACAATTCCTTACAGAAATTGCCATCTGTCTATTATCAGTTTTCTTCTTCTATTTTTCTACCCTTTCTCTTTATTTTCTTCTTTTCTATTTCATAAGTTTTTGTTTTCTTCTTTAAACATTTTCATGTGATTATTCTGTTAAATTTTCTTGTATTTAGTGTTAGTAAAAATAGCAAAAAAAAGAGGATATTAATCTGAATAAGTGGAATAGAGCAGCTATACTTTTGCAAACTTATAAATTATCTTGTTACAAATTACTATATTTTACTAAATTATTTTTAATGAGCATAATGGCTCTTCTAGCCGGAGATAGATTACATCATCAAATAACAGTTTGTAAAATAAATGGATTGAAAATAAACTGTCTAAAAAATACCAAAGTTTGGTAACTTTATCTTCTAAACAGTTAATTGTACTTTCCTTATTTATGTAAGTATATAAAAACAATAGACAAAAGCAGTTTATTATTAATAAGCCACCATAATATTGTAACAAAACAGCAATAATTAGCAATAAAAATGTTAATTATTCAAACTAAATTACAAAACTGGACTAGATAAAGAAAAAAACATTATAAATAGATAAACAGGCGGGAAGTAGTTGCTTACCTACCCTACTCTACAACATTGCTAGATTTAGTTTTAGATTATGCTATTAACTAGTATTATTCCAACTTGCTTTATTTCACTATTTTTAATTCTTATTATTTATATTAGAAATACATTATTTAAAAAGTATTTAGGAGCTTTCAATCATTTAAGGCTCTATTGAAAACAGAAGAGAAAGTACCAAGAGTTACTTCCCTTATATTACGAATTAGACATGGGTTAAGCTTATAAAATTACCTTTGAGAATCATTTTCATACTTTAAATCATATACTACCTTTTGAAAGTGAAGTTTGTTAAAAAAAATAAATAAATAAAACTAGGTGATGTTTTCATTTTGGGTAAAATTATATTTGAATCACTTTTGTATTCTAAGATTAAGTTTTTTTTACTATTACAAATATTTTGATAAATTTTTGTATTCTGTTTTTTTCAGGATGCTATTTAGCTGATCTATTTTGCAGTCACTGAATGAAAATTAGTTAAAATTAAAAATGGTAAAATATGACAATTCTCAAAACAATATTTTCCATTTTACCTTTAAACAAAAGTATCTAATATCAAACATGGATAAAAAGTTACTTATTAATTTAAAAAACTGAACACTTTAAAAGAATCAATGTTAGATTCTGTGACATGACAATGAAATAAACAAAATATTAGTATTATCAGCAATAGTAGTATTCACATTGAGAGCAATACAAATGTCAAGTAAACAATATAAATTTAGCTCATTTATATAAAAAATACATTTCAGAGAGGGCAGTACCATATATTTAATTTGTATACATAGTATTACACACAAGCTTGAATATAGATTTATATTCTATCAATTGTTTTCCTAGGTGACATGACTCCTGTTATAAAACGAATATGAATTCTTATAAAACCAAATCAACCTTTAACAAATAGTAGCGAAAATTAATCTTATATTCTTGAAAATAATTAAAGTTTCTTATTCTATATCTGGTCACTTGGCTGAATAAATAGATTGACTATCAAGAAGTTTAAGGTTTTTTTTCTAAAGTTGCCTTTTGATTTAAGATGTCTAAATAATAATAAATGATCATAAATTAAAAACAAAAAGGAAACCAGAAACTATTTTTAGCAGTCTAGTATCATAGAATGTTCAATACTTGTTTGGCATAAATTCAAATAACTCATATTTAATCAAATGTATGGAACCTGTATTTCAAAAGAAAAATATTGATAAATATTAAAGTAATCAAATAGTAATAATAAAATGAATAGTAATCAAAACAAACTCTTTAACATCATTGAAATTTGAAAATATTTCTATACAATATAAAATTAAAGAATATTACAGCTTGTTTTGTTGTTGGCAATCTTACATCTTACACTTTTGCATAAGGACAACCAATTTTTTAAAAAATCAATTGATATATATGCTTTTTATGGTAGCTGTAGTTAATATTTAGATAGAAAAATAAAGGTTTTTTTTTTTTAAATTATGAAAATAATTACACCAATATGGTATCAAATGATTTGCTTGATTAATAATCTCGTTTACAGTTTTATAAAGATATTTTTCATAAGGAGCTGTAAAAAAAGAAATGCAAAAACTAAGATGAACAACAAAAAATTTAAAATTTCTACTAAAAGTAAGATTGAAATATTTTTATAATTGAAGTTTAAAATGTTTAGAAAATATTTTACCTAAAGAAGTGAATTCAGAAATAGTCATTCAGAATTAGCTTTTGAAAAAGTTGCTTTAAAATTTTAAAACATATTCACAGAAGAATATTTCTTTTAAGAAATTTCAAAATATTTTCATGTTTCATTCAATAAATTTATTTTATTTTTTTCATTCTAAAGGATGAAAATACAAAGAATCAGAGTAAATTTAAAACCTTGTTGAAAATATGCATAGACTACTTTCTTACACTGATCAGACCAAAATAGATTGCATGGTACATAAAAATGTCAATCACATACAAACTTTGTCTTATTTAATATAAGTAAAAAAATATATATATATTTTTCTTGACTTCTTTCACAAAGTGAAACAAACATCAAAAAATATTTATATAAAGAAAGTGTAAAGAACAGAGACTTGACAATCATAGTACAATTCATGATGCTTTGCTAATCTAAAAAACAGAAAAATAAAAACAATGACAGATTTTGCATTTTATTTGTTATTTGTGTCATCCTTACAAATGGTGATATAATGTGCACACAAGTCTTTGTCTATGTGTATTTGTATGCATACTTTTTACCAAAATGTATGAACTGATTTCAGCCAAACTTGTGTATAATTCAGACTTGAATTTGGCAAAATGATTACTATTAAGTTAAAAAAGTGAGAAAATTATGTAAACTATAAAACTATCAAAAACTTTTAGTTTTATTGTTTATGGATATCTGAAGATGGCTTATGGCTCAAATTCTAAACATATAATTCAACCAGACCTAGAAATAATCATTTTTAAAAAGTTGACTTTAAGTAAAGCGTGTTATACGCCAAAGTTTGGTTGAAATCAGTTTTGCATCTTGGGGACAAATAACCAAGTTATTATACCTGCATTTTCTACATAATGACTTCCTATTCCTTGTTATGGATAGTGTTGTCAACCCTGATGCAACAGATAAAAGGCTATGAATTCTTGAGGATTTCAGAAACTACATTTCACTTATTAACATTTGTGGGATTTGAAAATTACCCCAAAAGATATTTGCTTTATCTTCAACCACATAGTTAATAGATTACAAATGAATGAGAATCTTGCTTATACGTTATTGCTTTTTATATAGAATATATATATATATGAATAAAAACAACAATTTTATAATCAATGGTTGTGCAAACTAATTATCCAATCAAATTTTCTTCTCTAATGATGATGATGATAATACTGGTGGAGGTCATCACTATCATCTTAAATATAAAAGCTGTGTGTTCTTATCATACAGATAGTAAGCCACATGCTGGGTTATGCTGAAATTTGGTACACACATGCTTTTTAACCCAAGATTTATTGGGATCTCACTAAATTTTTAGTGATTAGAGAATCATGTTATTTTAGCATGTTTTAAACATTTGTGTCATAATGTTAGTACTTCTGGGAAGTACATATATTTCATTAAAATAAAACGGTACAGTAGTTTTGTTAGTTTATTAAAAAAATTTTGTGTACTTTAGCATTAGAATATTATATCATTATATTTTTTTGCACAATGTACAAAAAAAAAATAAGAATTTGATTAGTCACTGCAAATTTAAATCCTGGCATTTCAACAGAGTTAAAGACAAAATGTCTGCTATAGATAATTATTCCATAACTTAGTAATTTTTTCTTAATATATGAAATATATAATTCTAATTAGACTCATTGTAATGATTATCTCATGCCATGTAAATGATTGGAATAATTGTATACTCAATGTAAATAATATAAATATGACAGGATTTCATTAAAAGAAGCTTATGGATAAATTGCAAATAATACAATTAATGGTTATTAGTTTTCTGTATATCCAACAATAGTTCATAAAAACATACTGGGAAAATGGCTGCTGAAACTGAAAGTTATTGTGTATTTGTTCATATTTGAAAATTCATGTTACTATCACATCAATTGTATATCTGTCCTATATATTGAAAAAAAATGATAAATTATAGAAGATGAAATTGCTCTAGTTGTATTTTAATATATATATTCAGTCATAATTTTTTATATCTATTTCATGCCTTTCTTTTAAATATGGAGTATTTGCTTTCAGAGACATGCGTAAAAATAAAGGACTAAACTAAATATAAAGAATTCAGAGCAACAAAAATTCACCAGTGGAAAAACAAATGTCATAATAGATGTGTGCAAAAGTTCCTAGCACCCTCTTCTTTGAAAACTAGAGACTGAATGCACATTAGAAAACCAGCTTTTTGTGTGTTATGTATTAGGATTCATTTATCATGTATTAAAAAAAAGAAAAGAAAAATGGTTTGGATAAACATATGACACTTCATGTTGTTCTCTTTCATATTGAGCAAGACAGTAGCAGAAGTGAAGATGATTGATGAGGCCGATGGAGAAGGTTTAGTTGGAAGCCATATATGCTGTGAATGATTTACAAAGTTCAATGAATGCAAATTTGATTTGGATGACAACCCACAAAACAATGGACTGCAAGAATTTGGAAGTGATGACTTACAAGGTTAGAATTAGCTGAAATCTTGATGTCAGTCATTCAATTATTTGAAAAGTATTGAAAAGATTCAAAAAGCTAGAAAATGGGATCCACATGGATTGTCAACGAGAAGCACTGAACCTGTATTCCAATACCTGCATTTCACTTTTTATTAAACAAGAAAAAAATTGATTTGGTAAAAAACTCTAACAGTATCAAAAATCATGGGTGGATCTAGAAAATGATTGCACTATATTTGGTAGGATATGAAAGGTATACTGTGTTACAAATTGATGAAACCTGTCGCAAATGTTACTGAGCAGTAGTCAACACATTCAGTTTTTAATTGCAATAATTAAAAACAAAAAATAGGCCATTTAAAACACAGAAAACTGAAAAGGTCATATTGCTGTATGACAATGCTTTCCACATTTTGCTTTATTGACCAAAATATACATAATGGAGTTTGGATAGGAATTCTTTTCCTCATGTGGCATCAGACTTGGTGCCACAAAATTAGTATTTGTTTCAATCAAGGCAGCACAGAGACTGTCAGAAATTTTAAAATGTCTTCAATGTTCAGGATTTCATGAACAACTGCTAGAGATGTTTCATCAATTTTTTTTTAATTTCATGTTCCTTTTTAGATGATCATGATTCTTTATAGATTCTTTCTTTTTATTATTTGTGATTGCAATGACTTCTTCTTGGGATAGTTTCCTGTTGTCTTCTCTATAGTTTTAAATTCAGAGCAGTCTATCTCTTAAACTGGTTGTCAACCAAGGCTAGAGAGTCCAATCAACACTGCTATTTAAGCAATAGCAGGAAGGGGAAAAGATGGATTTATGCTTTTCTGAAGAACATAAGGTCAAAAGTGACTGCAGCAGATTATACTGCAATTTGAACTAAGCTCCCCAATTTCACGTTCTGAAGCAATAATGTGGGAAGGTAATGACCACATATTGGCATATATGTACTAATTATTCTTAACTAATTTTAATTTAAAAATGCTGGAAACTTTTTCACACATCTAATGATAATAATATTTCTAATACTAATGGAAAAGAATAATTCACATAACAGGCATAGCTAGTTACAAAACAAATGGGCTGAGATAGAACAATGATTGGCAATACTAAGAACATGAATTTGGGCATCAATTAGATTAGTTAGGAAGGATAAAAAAAATGAACAAGAAATGAAGCTTGTAAAGAAATTAAAAACAAAACAGGAAACAAATGCTTTGTTTGCTTTTACTGCTTAACAATCGTTTTTAAACAAACTTTTTTCCCAGAAGTCCTTATATTTTTTATCTTGTAAATTGAAAAAAAAATTCTTGATCATGAATAATCTTATTGCAATATGTAAATTGCATTTAAAAAGTTGCTTTCTACTTTAAGATTTTTTTTTTACAAAAGTTTATTTTTATAAAATGTTCAACTGAAATATTTGTAAATCACAAAGCTTATAAATTTTGAGATTAGAATATTTATGAGTTTTTAATACTGTCCAAATATTTATAAATATTCATAAAATTTATTGAAATCATTAGATACAAGATTAGCATGTTCAAAATGTTAAATTATTTTTGATTTTTCAGTTTCTTATATATACTAAATATTAAAATAAAAAATTAAAGTTTTACAGCAAAATAAAAAAAAATTAAGTCAAATCCTGTTTTGACAGAATACAGAAAATGAAATTACAAATGTCTAAATCTGTAAATAACAGGTTTTAATAAGATTATTAAACAGATTTAACAATTGCTTTTAACAATGTATTTCAATTTTTCTTGAATATGACTTTATAAAAAAGATGTCAAACAATTTTAAAGTTTATTTTAATAATTTTTAATCACATCTAATTGTTATTTTTAATTTTCTTTTTATACATATTATCAAAATTTTATCTTAGGACTGTTTTAAGGGTTCTTGGCAGAGTAAATTGCAATAATGTTCTTTTTGAGTTCATCGAAATATTAATCACATCACATGTAATCTTTTATTTGTTTATCAAATAAGTGAAATTTTTAAAAATTGTCTATACATTGTCCATTAGCATTTTAAGTAAACATTTCAGCAAAGTTCAGTATCATTATACTGGGAAATTTAAGCTAAGATTGAAACTTTTCTTTAAAAAATGAGCTATTTTTTGTTTCTTATGGCTCTAAAATGTGTTTTCTTAAATTATTTTATATATGTTGTGCACACTTTAAAATAATCTACATAAGAGTTTTCTTAATGAATTTTTCTCACTCAAGGAGATATATTTAATAGGCCTGTTAACAAAATTTTAAGAATAAAAAAACAAAATGATACCAATATTGTCAATAAAATTGATATCTATTATATATTAAACTTTTGACTGAATTGAAGCACAAAGAAATAGATTTTAATGTTGTAATTTTTTAACACACTTGTGTTCTTTTTCAATGATATGAGGAATAAACAAAGAAGTGGGACTTACTTTTCCAAGGAATGTTATTGGTTAGAGGTCACCCTATGGAAATTAAACTATCTGAATAAACCCAAATTCCTGTTTAATTTCAACTCTGATCTGCATCTTTCTTCTTGACTGTTGAATGAAGACACTAAAAGCATGCATCTGATGTCATCAACGCTATGAAATGGTTTGTTGAAGTGTACTGTGACAGGGAAATTGTTGTCATTGTCCCTGATGGTTTTTTCATGGTTATTGAACTGAAGACAGAATTCTGCCCCAGTTTCTCCAACATAATTTCCTTTTTTGCATTTGTTACAGAAAAGCAAATATATAAGATTTGAAATGTCACAATTCAAAGCCAGTGGTTTGAATACTACAAGAGTGCCAGGGTGTGTGAATTATATATATAAAATTGTCCTTAATACATCTATTATTTAATGTTTAGTGTTACTAACACTAAAAGAAGATAACCTGCTACATAATTTAAATAATTGTTTATTTCCTACTAGTCAGAATTTCAAATTTTTTTTTTTTTTTTTTAGAGACAGATCTTCTCCACTTTGAATATTGGCACAACCCAATCTTCCTATTGTTTTTGGCTTTGTATCAGACTAAACTAAACTTAGTAAATATCTATGAACAATCTGAGGCAACCATTATGAAGTAGAATATACTCTGGAATAGACATTGTCAGGTCAACAGATGGCAGTTTGACTGGCTTTCACTGTGGCATACTGTTTTTATAGCAGTACCTCATTTACATACAATACTACACCTCCCTGAACCAAAGTGGCCTTATGCTTTTCATTGATCTTTGATGTCTTCTAATTATTCTTGGGAATCTAAACTCTTTCATGGTTTGTATCTTGATTTATTCTTATATGGGAATTAGGTCTGAATTCATTTTCCTCTTCTAACTCCTTGTCAGATTTCTGGTTATTAACATCCATAGATTATTCAGTTTCATTACTGGATTCATTAGTCCCCTCCCCCCTTTCATGTTCTTCACCTTCAGATTCTTCATCTATTTCTATATCCTCAGGTCCCATTCTGCTTCTGAATTGATCCACATGGGCCAGTATATTTTGTCCATTTTTCATCAGTATTGCTGTGTTGCATCCTTTCTGTACTACAAAGTTCACCTTCTCTGGATTAGATTCTTCGTCTTTTTTATACCATACACTTTCATTTGTTGAAAATGACATTGTTATATCTGTCTATCCATTAATGCAGAGGGACTTTGTAGCCTGCTGGCATGTGGAATTGTCCTATAGCTTAACAGTAATGTTGGTAAGTAACTCTTTATGTTATCATTAGATGGAGAAAATGCTTTTAGTCCTATTTTCACAGTCTGCACCATTCTTTCTGTGATTCCATTTGATTGTGGGTGGTAAGGTAGTGTTATATATGGGACACATCAAATATGCTTTAGCCTAGGTACCTCCATGAGATCACTATAGCATGAATAAAAAGGGCCTTAGACATGATAAAAATAATTTTTATTGTCTAAATGTTTATGTTATTATTAAGAGGTAAGATCAAAGTATTTTGGGGGTATTTTTTTACATTTTTTAATTGTTCCTAGCACATTCAAAACTTTTGTTAAAAATTATTTTTTTTTTTTAGTCAGCAAAATTGACCAATAATTGATCATGTCAACCAATTTTTCCATTTTATAAACAAAATTAAAATCTCTGTTTCAAATTCTTTTAAAAATCAATTACAATTTTTTTCAAAATTTATTTTAATAAAATTAGAAATTATAAAGTTTAGAATATTTTGAAACAAACAATACTTTCTGTGCTAAAAAAATGTAATTTAAAAATAAAACAAAGCAGATCTTAACATTTGGTGTCACTTGATGTATTGACAGCTAACATAAGGGAAAGTTACCATGCAGGACAGAAGTGACATAATTATTTAGTTTTAAGTGAACAAATTATTTACCTCATTAATTTAAGGAAAACTTTCAGTGCTCTAATTTTTAAAAAAATTTTTTTGTACTTAGCTTTCACCTTTACGTTTACAATGCTCTATGGAAAATATTAAAAAAAATTAAAATAAGACTGTTGAGAGTGAGATTAAATTTCATAAGACAGGTATCTAATTAATTTATAGGTACCTTTCTTATGAAATTTTATCAGAAGTGTACATAAAATACTATAATTTTATGTACATTTATTACATTTTACTGTGTTATTTGTATTTCCATTCATTTTATTAATTTTGAGATTTCATTTATGGAAAAATTTCATAACTGAGATAATATAAAAATAAGATCACATAAATTTCAAAAGATGATACTAATACTTGTAGGTACTCTTCTCAGTTGAAATTGAAAAATCAGATTAACTTCTCCACACATGTTTTGCATGAACAATTTGCAAAAATAAAGGCCAGAAGAGCGGAGAACAACGCTTAACTCAAATAACGTGACTTTTTATTGTATTCTTGCTGGTCTTCTGTAGATTTGAATTACAGCCATTTTATGGACACAAAAGCCATCTGGAATTAGTTTTTTTTATACTGTGTGGCTTTTCTGATTGTTATAAGCTATACAACTTGTAATCCTAGAAGACAGATCTACTTAATAACACCACTGAATAAACTGGACAGCGTCTTTCCTAATTTTATAATATTTAACAGCTTTAATGTAAACATAATAAAATAATTTAAGAAATAACAAATAATTGTTTTAAAAATTCACTTTTCATCAAAAGTTTTTTGCTTTCAGACAATATTATCCGTATTTATAAAAGCAACTAAAAGCATTTGAAATTAAATATCTTTGTTTTATTGAGTTTTGTGTTACAATTCAGAGCTGATTTTAAGGTAGTGGGGGTCAGATTAAAAAAAAACATCCGACAATTATTTTTATTTTTGCAAGATTTTCAAAATTAATGTCTATCATACAAAAAAAAAAAAACATGCTAAAATTTTGCTATTTAGTAGTTCTGCTGATACAAAGAGAAACAAGATTTTTTTAATCAAAAGTTGGAATATTCTAAAAAGAGAGGAAAATTTTTAAAAAATAATTAAAAAAATATTTTGTTCTTTCTTTTTAATAATAACAAACATTTAGATGATAAAATTTTGTTTTCATCAAGTTTGGCATCTTTTTCATCATGCTATGCTCTTTTTTTTTAGCGATTTCATGGAGGTACCTACTTTAGCTACAAGCACAAACTTTTCTTGCAAATTTCTGGCATGTTTATCTGAGACCAAAGTTTTAGGTGCCCCATTCACTGAAAATATTGTTCTTAATATTTGTTTTATGGTGGTGGTAGCTTTTCTGTCACCAACCTTAATTACTTCAGGCTATCCTGAATATGAGTCCACTAAAATTAAAAATAGCCCCATGCCTTTAATATGGGCAAGATCCATGTGTGCCAGAGCCCATGGTTCTTTTTCTTTAGGCCACAAGTAAATTTTGTTTTGTTCAAAGTTTTTTTTTTTTTTTTTTTTTTTTTTCAGCACATTTTGGGCAACTTTTTACATAGTCTTCTACATCCTGAGAATATCCTGGCCACCACTCTTCTAATTTTATTCTCATTTGTGTCACTGTTATACCACAATGTACATTTATCATATACATCTTTTGGTACTTCTTTTCTTAGACTTTGTAGGGGTATTATAATATCTCCATTGCATATTATGCCTTTTCTACAGTTAACCTATGCCTTGGTTCTTTGTAGGGTCTTTCTGCCATTGAACAATTGCTCCATATGTTTATTTTGTCTGAAATTCTACTTAACAGTATTGTTTCCATTCTGAGACAATTTAAGAGTAACACATCTATGTCAACCCAGTGCAGTATTTTATCTTCTGAATTTTCAGATGTTTCTAACTTTTTATTGTCAAAATTTAGTCTGGATAGCACATCCACATGTGGAATAGTGTTCCTCTTTATGCATATGATGTCAAAATCAGAGGCCATGAGTTTTATAGCCCATTTTAAAATTCTAGAAGATGTGACCTTTGGGGATTCAATATCTTGACGCTTCTTTCAATCTGTGTAAATATTGCATTAGAGTTTCATTTGGATTCTGTCTATTTTCTAGAAATTTTGTGCTTCCTGCAGTAACCAGTTTTTTTTTTGTTTTTTTTTTTGGTTGCATATTTCTTTTTATAATGGTTGAAATTTCCTTATATGTTAAGTCTTCCAGGATTTTGGGGTACACCATAATGAATATTTTTTTTTTATGGCTTCACATCCTGCTGAAGCCAAAAAATAAATCAGGAATTTCATTCTCCCCTCTGGAGGCTTTCTTGTCTTTCAGTTTCTTTACACTAGCCAACACTGCTAAGCATCTAATCCACATTTCTACATCCAATTTGGTTAGGGATCCTATCAGCAGTGCCATATTGTTATGGAGTAGAGTACTTTCTGGAATAGATGTTGTCAGATCAACAGATGGTAGCTCAACTGGCATTTACAGTGGTGTACTGCTTTTATAGTAGTACCTCATTTACATACAACACCACAGTAATCATTTTGTTTAATTTGAGGAATTTTTTGTGTATTTGGAAATTATATTCAAGCATTATGAAACAGAATTGAATTCCATCCCAAGTGCAAACCTAAGTGGATACATTTTCACACACTAACCTGCTAAAAAAAATTATTTCAAAACTGCAACCTAAAACTTTTCAGGAAACTTACTTATTAGTTAAGATCAGTATGAACAGTTTTAATATTGATTTAAATTGTAGTGATAAAACCATAGTATTTTTTTCTTTGAGGGTGAGGAATAATCTTTTAACAAATTATTATGTTTATATTCATAAAATCTATATTTTACTTTTATACAGCTTAAGATTATTTCTTATACTGTGTCATCATGAACATTGAGAGAAAATGAAATGCTGACTATCAGTAAAAATTTAACCAATAAATTTAGAAAACTAATAAACTATAAATAAAGGTTATTTGCTTTTTACTAGATTTCATACTGACAATATCCATTTTAAAGCATTAAAACAAGGATTCAAGAGAAAAAGAGAATGTGTATTGGTTATAGCTCTTCTGTATGAAAGAGCTACAGCCAAAATGCATACACATTTTCTTGATAAAAAATATGATAAATCTTTTTAAACTTCAAATCATCTTTTAAGATTTATAATGGATTTGTGTGAAGTAAATTTATAAAGAATATATATCTAAATACTAGAAAAATATACTACTAATTACAGTCCAAGACAAAAAGCAAACAAACTCATTGTTTTTACAAGTTTAAAACTAAAATGTAGGCACACATTTTGAACATTTACCCATTCAAATCCTTTGTGACATCAAAATTTTAGAGAGGAAAAAGTACTGGAATTATATTTTTAGCCAATATATATGAAAAGTAAATGTTGAGGAATAGAAGAACAAGGAGAAAAAGAAACAAATTAGAAAAACAAACAATAGCATGAAAATGTGTTTATAAATGAAAGCTAAAAGGAAGCAGATTTAATACTAGGAAACAATCTTAAACAGGAAGACTTCTCAAATTTTGGTTATATGGAATTTTAAAGGTTGTGTATTTGGTGTAGATTAGGTGTACATATGTTCACATATAAATAATTAAAGAAGAAGCATACAAAAACTTGTGTTTCTACTAAGGACCATTTATTCTTTTATTATGGTAACTGTAGGGAAATGAAGTTCTCATTATCTCTCTGAAATGTCTGTAATCTTTTTCTGGTCCAGAAATAAGTTAGAGTAAGTAATGGTAGGCATCATTATAATCGTTGAGCTCATCAGTCTTGTGTAGAGATGGAACAACCAAAGAAAGGTTGTACTTACTTCATTGGTGGTGATTTAAGCATGGTTATAATGGCTGAGCTCATGTCAACTGTGTGCTGACTTGGAACAACCAAAGTAAAACTTGTCTTACTTCATCAGTGAAGGTTCAACAAAACACCTCCGAACACTATGTGTTGGAAAGTGATAAGAGAGTTTAATTGTCAGTTGACTGACGAAAAGAGAAGTTTCCCAGCAGGAATGTCTTCCTCCATGTCCTGCTACATCTTGGAGAAAGTGGAGGGAAATGTTTGTCTTCTTATAGAACTTAAACAGTGCTACATAACAGCTGTTTGGCTAAACTAAGTGGGGTGATAAAATTTCCACTTCTTTTATTATTATGTGAAAATGTATCTTTTTTTTTATTCATTATTATTATTTTATTTATTGATTTTATTTAATTTTCCCATAATTAAGACCAGTTAACTACAAGAGAGCATCTGTCAACTCAAGGCTGTCTTAAACAAGCTCTGTACATTGGAGTAGAAACAGCAAAATTAGCAAATGCTTACTGGAAGCTAGTTGGTGGTAAAGTTCTTATGATGAATTAAAAACTTTCCAGCAATACAAAGTAAAATAAAAAAAAAAACAGAAAAATAATTTTAGATATTCGGTATTGATAGGTAGATAATATTATTTTTATATTTATAATTCTTCAGAACAATATTGATTAATTAAATATTAAATAGTTTGATGGTTAATCAAACTGATTTGTAGTAGTCAGCCAAATATTGTTATTCTGTTTCATAAATAGGAAGAAATGTTTCTAAGTGGAGGTTAGGATTACAAGTTGAGTGATAAGTGACAATGATAAATATATAGACAAATTGTGAGGCAGATAAACAATACTGCTCACAGTTGACATTAAGAACATTTAATACTAAAGTAATCCTTAGGAATATATTAAGTATTTGGTAATGATTTTTACATTTTGTATTTGAAACTTGGATTAATTTCTCTAACTTTCTCATTCAATTATAATTAAAAGAAAAAAAGGAAATGTAGGCAACAACAGCCAATCCACATTAAAGCTCATTGTGTATATGGTGAAGAAGCATAAGTTGTAATGCTAATAATAATAATAATAAAGGGAGATAAGTGATGGTAGCAAGTAAAAGAAAAAAAGCAGTTGATTATTATAATCTAGCTTCATTTATTGCTCACCTTCTTGAAATGAAATTGACAGAAAACATTCATCAAAAACCAACCTGTCCCAGAGCTGAATGGATTCCTTGACACTGCGATGGCTAGTGAATAGAAAGCCACCAATAAGATAAAAAAAAGTGGCTTGCTTTTAAAACAGAAAAAAATGAATGAAATAGTCATACCTAAATAGAAACACTATCAATAATTTTCAAGATTAGAATCTCCATCTTTGTTGTTTTGATCATAATATTTGTTGTCTTGTATATTTATAAGTCTCCTGCAGCTGTATGCAGTCTCCAGTAATGGTCAGGATGTTTCAAAGAGAAACTTTTATTTTGAGCAAGTGACATCATCCTTGTTTTATCAAATCATTTTTTTAAAGAGATTGAACTTAGAATTCTTTTTGCTGATAATTATCACTAACAATTTCTCTTATGAAACTTCATTGACCTTCTAAATCCTGAAGGACTCATGAACCATCAAACTACTGAATTGTTCCTATCTAACAGAAATGAAATCACAAGGTACTGTACAGAAAAATGTATAAGCTGAAAGTCAGCATCTGTTGTACAATCACATGTTCCTATAAAGCTTAACTGAGAAAATACTTAGCACAAATTAATGTTCAAATTTTCTAAAATACAGCTCCATAGTGTCTTCTTAAGCAGTTTAGTGGATCTATGAAGTTAAGAGGTTAGTCTTTGGAAATGATGTTGGGTGTGATAAAACAGAGGATAAAAACAATGTATTACTTGAGTAAAATAGAAGGTTCCATTTTAAACTCCTTGAAGGTTACTGAATGTCACACACACCTTAGGGAGACTTAGGAGTTGTAATTAAAACAAAAATGAGTATGTTATTTCAAAAAACATCATTGAATGCTGCTAATGTCTCATCTAATAATTTCAGAAAGAAAAAATGTTTGTCAAATCAGAAAACAAACACATTGACTCACAAAATAAAAATAAAAAATATTAAAACTTGTGAAAAATAAAATACTTCCCAGCTTTACAAAGATTTTTGTTAATTTTAAGAACATACACCAATTTAAAAATGTCATTGTAAAATTGAATAAATACCTACCTGGTCTAAAATGTTTGCATATTCAAAAGTATTCACCATATAAAAAGTAAATTTTATATTCAAAACTGTTAGCTATGTTAACAAATGTATCATAATTATGACAAATATTCTGATTTTAAAATGTTTTCATAAAAATATTGGGTTTAAAATACCCTCATTGTTTAAGAAGATACACACACAGACATTCATATATAAGTATGTTTGCTACCTTAAGGTTTTTCTTTATATACAAAACTTACTTGCATAATGTGATACTATGGACATCCACATGGAAAGAGAAGAGGTGGTTTTATCACAAGTGTTTCTGTTTGATCAATTAGAAGTGGTTCCTTTTGAAGTTCAGTCTTCTAAGCAGCATCCATTTTGACATGGAATTAACATGGTAAAGTAAAGGAGTGGATGAGAGGTTTTTAGAGATTAAGTGGCAGCAAAACTGGAAATAGGGTATATCTGGGTGTTAGTCTATATTAGCAGTTATGCTTGAGATTGGGGAGTTCTGGTGCATGCTTGGTGAGAGAAAGACTTGTATGTCCTGTGGTTTCTTTGCCATCTATTCATATTGCCAACCATCATGTCAGGTGATGGTAGGGGAAAGAGCTGAGCTGTCAGATCAACATAGCAGAAGTTGTCGCAAGTATCACTTACCTACCCACCCAAATGAGAGGTGAAGCCCTGAATACAACATTTATTTTATAATATGAGAAACAGTGTTCATGTTCTTATTCCTCGATGTAGTGTTTGCCTTTCATCATGTTACCTTGTGAACATGCATTACACCCTTTCCCAGCTTTTGGTACATACGGATGAGATTGAGAATCAAAATGCAACAGAGGGCAATCATTGACCAGTTGATAGAAGACTTGGACAAGGGTCATGTTTGCAATGTTTTGGTTATATATCATATCTAAAACTTGCTCAGCATAACATTGGCTGTTATTAGGTGTTATATCTTCTGACCAATAATCTTGGTTGTTAAAGCAATACAGAATTTTCTCAGGACTATAGTTTATTTTTGTGTGTATGTAAGTATATGTAAAATAAACTGAGTAACACTTTCAACTCCTCAGAACTAATATTGATGAAGCAAATACACCAAAAAAGCATTTGCATTTTAATATTTTGTCCCCATTAAAAACAAATATTGTTTAATATAAATGGTAATAATAACATTAGATTCTTATGCATCTTTTGATACCCAATAGGTAAATTGCATATTGAAATAAAAATATATAAAAGCATTATATGTTGAAGAACTTCATTTAAAACTAAGAATACATAAATGCCTGAATGAGTTTTACTCATACATTAATATCGCTTAAGCATCCTTGCTGCTTCCTACCTTCCCACATAATGAAGTATTGGAAGGATTATTTAGAGTGAGGTTAAAATAAAATGGTGCCAGCAAAATTTGAAGAACATATCTATAATAAAAAACAGTTATATCATTATGTAAAATATGTCTGTTTTAGAACTTTATGCTAAACAAATCAATAATTTAATATATTATTTTGAGATTATTAAGATTACATCTAATGATAAATATGTATGAGAGGGTGCTGAAAAGGTTCTCAGCCGAGTCAAGAAGGACTTAAAACACAAAGAAAATGTGATGTTTGGTTATTTGGTTCAATTTCTGGAAGTGTTCAATTCAAAAACTTTTTGGCACCTCCTTGAACAGATTGAACAATTATAATTTAAACTGAAAACTGCATTGTTGATGGATGTCGTATTATCTTGTGTTCAAAATGTGGTGACCAGTGTTTTGGCACTTCATGTTATTTGTAAGACTTGAAAGCCTCTTTGTTTAGTTCCATATCAGCCATAGGCAAAGGGTATTTTTTATCAGCTTTCTCTTTATATATTTAGTACTTATAAAATATTAATAAACAATCTTGGTGGACTGAAATCTGCTATGTTGAGAAAAGTAAGATTTTTATTTACTGCAGAATTTTAAACTTGCTCTCTACATGTTCAAGATCCCAAACATATGCTTTATTTAAGCCATATGTAAAATTTTCTATTGAAGACTTGTCTAATCTAAATATTATCTAAATATTATGTCACCTGACATATTCAATGTTCCCTCAGGATAGTGACTGGGCAACCCCTTATGTCAACTTCTGAAGAGCTGATATTCTCCAATACCTAACTTTTTGGTTTTCTCTCAGCATATATGAATATACAAATTCAGGTACTTACTGGGGTGGTACAGAGAGCCAAGCATTTTATCTGCATCCTTAGCAATGGATTGTATGTAAGAGTTCCAATTGATGTCAGGTGTGAGTTTGAAGTCTAATAGTCTTTCAAGGCATGGTGCTTCCCTGAGAGGGCATCTGTTCATCCTGATTGGTGGTAGTTCAGGGTCAGATCAGTGGTGATGGAATGTAATTAGCTTGGTCCTCAAGGTATTGAATGTAACCAGCCAGTTTTTACCCCATTGTGTAGTTTGTGCAAGATCAGAAAAGAGATCAGTCACCAATATCTGACCATTGAGAGTTTTAGAGATGTGCTTATATATAGTTGTATTATTGGCATAGATGTTTGCAAATGATCTGAGTATATTCTTATCTGATAGGAAAGATTTTATAATAGAAAAGACCCTTCCAGTGATTCCATAACTGGAGAGCTTGTATAGTAAACCTTTGTACCACATCTCATTGAAGGCCTTTGAGATCAAAACCCATACTGCTCATTGCTGAAGAGGTTGTTCTTTTCTAGGTGCTCTATGACTTTCTTATTGATTATGACCTCAAAAAGCTTATGATGATACTGAGGAGACTGATGGGCCTGTACTGGGAAGGAGAAGATTGAATGCCCATGTTCTTGAAAACCAGGCATATACTTGACACCTTCCACAGGTTTGGGAAGGATTTCTCCTCAAGCAGTAGTTGAATAACTTCACTAGGATTGGGGATAATTCCAGGTTGATATTATTAAGGACAACCACTGGAATTTTGTCAGGGCCAGTGGCTTTCTTAGGATCAAGGCCTTTGATAAGTCTACAGACTTCTCATGCTGTAATGGTAATATTACTGAGATTGTGCTCAGTAAGATGTGGGAAGTTGGGGAGAGTATGGTCTTTGTCATCTAACTCGGAATTAAAGGCAAATATCACGGTGAAGTGATTAGTCTTGTCTGTCAAGGAGGATATGACCTCGGGGCCATTTATAATTGTGGGCACAGCTGTTTTACCTCTGTTCATGATTTGGTTGGAATTCATGGGATCCAATTTGTTTCTTTTCATCCTTGGTCTAGACTGCTTGTGCATAGCTGCACTTGGCATTTTTTAGAATTTTTTGCAGTGGTTGCACTTGAAGTAATGGTTTCTGTGAGTTATGGCTGCAATACATTCAGGGGTGAACTAGGGCTGACTGTTTATATACAAATGTGTACCTTGTCTAAATATGACAACTTTGGTAGCCTAAATTAGTTAACACATCATCTATGATAGATGAGCTTCTGACATCAAGATATAGAACAAATATTTGAGTTTACATTTATTTTTAATACACAGTTTAGTTTAACAGTTAAAAATGATTGTTTTTACTTATTTTTATCATAATACTTTGATAAAAACAAAAAGAATTTACAAGACATTATATAAACTGAACTAGCTTCATTGTTAGATGTAGATTGTCTTACTGAATATTAAATAGTAGCTATTCTACATTCAAATTTAGGTTCCTGCTACAGTCAAAATCTTACAGCAACATTTAAATTACAAACACCCACCTATACACACGGCTGCTTTTTCATTTCCAAGTACAGCCATTGTTTAATATCACCTCCTTCCACAATCTCACCTGCACGCAGGCTGAATGTGGCCTTTGAGTCCAGTCAGAAACTAATACTCTCTCACACATTGTTATCAATTTTCATTTTTGCTTGAATGACTTTTTCAGCTACACCCAGCCATTGATTTAAAATACAAAGATCTTCTAGTGACAATACTTTTAACAAGCAACATCTGTGCTTGAAGATTTGTGAAGAGAAGCCTTTCATGGAATCGATCACACTCTCTGAAAAATGACAGCATTTAACTAAGAAGTAGAAGTTTCAGATTTTATATTAGTAAAATAAGCAGATCAAATACATGGTTTTCCATAGACAGATATAGATGGGTCCCTAACAGGTACTATCACTGTGGGTCAGAATGGACCTGAGAGTAATGGCAAGTAAGGTGTGACACTACACTCTCAGAACTAGGAACTGCAGCTTAATGTCATATACAGAATGTGTATTACACACACACACACACTCTATATATATATATATATATATATAGAGAGAGAGAGAGAGAGAGAGAGAGATAGGGCTGGAAACAAAGTTCCTGTACAACTTTTATTAATGATGATATACAAAGTTGTACTGGAACAACTACAATGAATATAAATGGCAGGTCTATGGCAATTTCAAAATTATTTGTTTATTAAAAAAAAGCTCAATATAATCCTGTATCTGTAATAAGTACAGTTTATTTTTTAAATTCAACATCTTGCTAGTATATGAAAGGAGTCAATACAATAGTTGGAAAGAGAGAAGTTAGAAAATAACCAATAATGCCACTCATAGGTACAAAGTGAGAATTTTATTTTGATATTATAAAGATAAAATTATCATTTTGTTTTTTTTACTGATATCAGAACTTCTCATTCCAGAAAACTGGCCATAACTTAAGTTTTTTTTTATGAATATTTCTATATCTTCCATCCCAGCCTTTGTTCTAATTTTAAATCATTTTCTTATGAATGATTCCAACACATACTGTAATTTTTCAAATACATTGTGACTAATCTCTAGAAAAAACATAGTTAGGCAAATAATTTTCAGTTGACGCCAACAATAACATATTAGACTATCAAATCTGTATTTGATAAGGTATAAATGTAATGTATTATATACACACACACACACAAACAAGCTGAAGCTAATCACTGAAAAATAAATTTAATAGGAATAACAAAGATGGTCTTTACAATCTTTAAAATCTATGAACTCTTATGAATTTAAAGTAAAAAATAATTCTACTTTGAAGAAGTCTTTTAAATGAAGGAAAATGTCTTAGAATTTCTTAAACCCCAAATAGTCACCTAATGTAAAATGTTCTTTGCCACAATGTAGCAGAACTGATCAAAATCATCACCTATATTATTATTATTGTTGTAATACTTCAGAAAAATTGGAGATATGTATTTAACAAAATAAATTCGTTTTATTTTATTGTGTATTTTATTTTAAGAAATGTTTTGAATTTGATTAATTATTCCTATAACTTTAGGAATTTTATGGATAATTCTCTCCTTATTTTGTATTAAACAATTTGCTTAAAAATATATGTACATTTGAGAGAGAGTGTGAACATAGGCATCAACACTGCATGATGACTGTCAGTTTCCTGCCTCAAGCAATGTTCAGGCCATACAGTGTTGGTTTCTATGTCTATACTATCTCTAGCTACAAATGCTCTATTGCTGCTATTAAGCACTCTTCCTCCATAAATATAACACATTTTACACATATATAAAACAATGATATATGATGAACAACTTTAAAAAAAACATTTTTATTTCTGTTAGTATGGATTATTGGCATTCATTGAGAATATTACCATTGGATAAAATAACTTACCTCTTCCGCAACGTTGGTGGATCCTTTGTTGCTTTATCTTTGATGGGAACTGCCTGATTTCTCCGGTAGTTAGCTTGTGAAAATACATTTGATCCATAGCCAAACATCTGTGGGCCAAATAAGGCCTGATAGCATTTATTGCAGTAAGGATGGCCTTTATGCTGCAAAATAAATTGAAAGACTACAGTCAATTTTCTCATTTAAATTTTAATACTAACACACAAATATACTTATGCACACACACAAAACTAAAACATTTTTCTACTTTTTGTTAAGCAAACTGCTAAATAATGGTTTTGGAAAAAGAAAGGTGATTTAAAAAATCCTAAACTGTTAATTATAAAATCAGTATAAATTCTTCCTATTAGAAATTTGCTCCTGTTATAATTAAGAGAAAGTCTTAAACTTCCTTATTTAAAAACCTTCTCTAATCTATAGCAGATTAGATTCCCAAAGTTAAAGCATTATTTGTCTTTTCATATATTTGACAAGAGTCAAAGAAAATATTACAAGATTTGAGTTAAAAAAAAAAAAAATCTTAAATCTGAATCAAATAGACAGCAATATAAGTATTCACTATATATTCCCATCAGATTTGTGATAAATATATATACACATTTGAGTAGAGAGAAATGCAGAACTTGATATAAAAAAACAGAATAGCTATAATCATAATTTTTATAATTCATTCAATCAGTCAATTATTATAAGCATGAAAAACTGCATAATTCTATATGTGAAGATGAGGCAAAGAGGAATATTTTCTTATCAAAGACATTTTTCACTAGAGAAAGCTTATGTTCTCTTTGGCATAAACTGATGATGCTAAAGGGAACATAAACTTTCTTTGATAAAAAAAAATTTCCACTTTGTCTCATCATCTTATTTCAGATACTATTATACATCCTACAAACACACATAAGTATATGTGTCTATTTTTAAGCATAATTCCTAAGCTTTAAGCCTAAGCTAAACAAGTAACAACACTTTATCCAGAAAAATCATGACACTCACTTACAATACTTAAAAAAAAAAAAAGAAAAAAAAGAAATTATTGCTAAGGTATCAACACTTAAATTGCACCAAAATTACTCTTTACAAATCCTGAATATTTGATAATGGTTTTGGTTTCCATTAACCTTAATGTATACTAAAATGCTTTAAGATGAATTCAGTTTTTTGTGGTGGAAATAATAGTAATTGAAATGATTCTATGCAGTGGATCTTGAAATTGGCTGACCTAATCTAGGATCTTATCTGATACATTTTTCAGCCTAATTTTAAAACCTGTTGGATATAACTACATTTATTTTCACCCTGTGACTTGAATACAATGGACTGAAAACCTTTTTATTTGAGGGAGGGAGGGGGGCAAAATCTATAAAAGTATTTCAAGTAATATTCCTTTGAGTTATTCAATTGTATAAATATATAATCAGAAAATCATTGTTATTATATTCTAACATTTTTTAAAAATAGAATAACTCACTCTTGTAGATAAGCGAGAACTATGTATGTGCATATGTTTTAGTGTATACATGTGTAATCATTAGGTCACTATTTTATGGCCACAATCATAGAATATTTAACATGGCAACACACAACACAAAACATTGCTTTATTTGGGTTGTTTTCTCAGAGACAAAGAATATACTTTATAATAATACTTGTTTGATATAATCATTATAAAACTAATGTCATGAGCAATCATGCTAAATGTTTATAGAGACCAAACAGTGAATGTGAGCAAAGTTTGACAGTAGATACCATGATTCAGCAACAGTGATATATGCTGATGCAGATTTTTATGAATGTAGCATATAGACTATTGTTCATTGATAGTGAAAATTTTTAGACAAGGTTGGTGACTACATAAAAAAATATTTTGTAGCTAAAAACTTGCACTATCAATTGATGCAATCATGCTCCTTGTATTTTAGCTTATGTGGAAATAAATTGAAGGCATTAATTTCAGAGTATCCCTCATATATTTGGAGGCAGGCATGAGTAGAGAGCAAACTGACTTTCAATGGCTTGCAAGAATAGCTTGTAACTTGTACATCATGGAGGATGTTCAAGTAAAAATGCAAGTTAACAAACAATATTTTGATTATTCTTAAATACAATTTACCTACTTTAATTATTACAATACAAACACTTGGGACAGTTTTTGTTTACATGATATACAGTTTTCTTTCAAATTTGAGATGAAAATGAAAGATGCTCCTACCTCTGCATGCTGACCAGGAGTTAAAACCTTTTCACACTGGCCACACCGAAGACAACTTGGATGCCATTCTTTTCCAAGAGAACTTTTTCGCTCAGCTGAAATAAATATGTAGGCATGAATGAATTGAGTTCATGCAGGTTATTTTTTAACCTATTAAAGTCAAAATGCATTCATAACAACAATAAAGAGATACTAAATATAGAATATGCATTCAAGACAATACTTTTTTTTATGCATCCTTAAATCTGGATCTGTTGATCTCCAGCAAGATAAAAAAAATGAAAACAAAAGCAATAAAGACTCAGAATTATGAGAATTTGTGGGAGTAAGATAGAAATTGTTTCTATACTCAGTAGCTTGTCACCTACTACACACATGCACACACACACACGTACACAAAAATAAACTTAACACCAATAATAAGAGCACCCAACTTGCACATAAATTAATTACATTAAACTTTCTATAAAAATAACAAAAAATGAGAAAAACAGCAGTCACTTTCTGAAAATCTAAAGAGTGGACTGAACAATTACAAAAAGGTTTGTCTACAAAACTCTGGAGTCAAGATGCTAAATCAATCAGCTAAGTGACATTTTATTTTTATTAATCCTAAAATTACACACACACACACACACACATATATAATCTATTGATTTGTTTTGATTAAGTCTAACACAAGAATACATTTTGTAGTGCATTCAAAAAGGATAAAGTATACAATGATTTGTGAAGTTGGATCATAAACTGCTAAAATAATAGTGTTCATGATTTATTTAAAATGAACAAAATATATTATTGTTATATTCCGTGCTAATAGGAATATATACTTGAAAAACAAGGTGGATAAAATAAGTAAAGGTTTATTGTAAAACCAGTACAATAAGTATAAAGGTAACAGTTATGCATAAGGTCATCACAAGTCAATCCAGTAGTGAGTGCTATTATTGGAAGATCAGTAGTTCTCACATAAGTCTGAGTCGTACTCAACATATTCCTGCTAGTCTCTGTAGTCCGTTGACTTACAGATACTTATAGGAAGTTACTACTATTAGTGTAGTCACTCATGGGGGTGACAAGTTATTCTATTACATCAATTATAAAACAATATTTTCAGAAGCATATTAAGAGTATTGCAATCACTAACTTATGAATTAATCTCTGTGAAGCCAAACATTGTCTGTGAGAACATTGTATAAAAATTTGATTTAAAAATTATTGAAAATTTGAATATTAAAATTTATAGGATAATTGGAGACAGTGGATTTTAAGGATGATATTCTTTTCAACAAAAAGATGTAATAATGCCATAAAGTTAAATTTTATAACCTAAGTTTATTGATTTGTGCAATAAATTTCATACATAAAGAACCTTTCTTTAGATAAATAAACTGATGAAAAGAATCAAAAGGAAATTAAGAAAGAATAAAATAAATGAAAATAATACTGAAAATGTTTTAAAAAATGCAGAAATATATAAAAAATGGCAAAAAACAAGATTTTTTTTATTTAAATATTATGCACTGCAGACAGATTCAATTAATCATTATCATTTTGTTTTATAATAATGAGAAATTGTAAAATTTGAATAATGCAAAGGAGTCAAAAATTGCAACAGTAATATAATGGAGAGAATGATTGCAGAAGATAAACATCAGTTTGGCATAGAGAAGACCTGTCAAATGATTTTAGAGATTTAGCAAAAACAAATTCATCAAATAAAATGAAAGAAAAAAGATTAGAATAAAAGAAAATGAGTTAAATTCTTTTCAAATATGAACTTCTAATTAGGAAAACAAAGAATCAAAATTAGAATGGAGATATATATATATAACCTGTTTTATTGAAATCAACAGAAAATTCTGTCTATATCTCTGAGATGAGGTATTGTAATTATTTTCACTATTTAGATTCTTTGGACTGTTGTCCTCATCTTTTTTGCTATATTTACATTTCAACCATTGTATGCTCCAGCCTTCTTCCTATGGGACACATGGTCTAGTGGATAAAAGTATTGTTTGATCTAGTAACTTGACCCAATGAGTTTTGTGTTCAATATCTGACTACTGCAGTAGTGAAAAAAAATTTGGAGAGTTGAATTAAAGGAAGATAACTGAGACATCTGGAAGAGGTATGGCATGTAGAACTAGAACAATCTACCCCAGTGGACGAAATAGGGTTCAGTTCGAAATTCCAATCACTTGAAGAAAGCCAGAGCATACAATGGCCGAAACATTGTGAATATAGCAAAAAAGATGAGGACAACAGTCCAAAGAATGTAAATAAGTTCTGTTTAACTTTTTATTACATTTTTCCAGTTTGCTGCAAGTCCAGGTCACATTTATCGAGAAACTATCCAAAGTTTGTAATGTTTTTACTAGAGTACTTTTGACCATCTATACTGATTATCAAGAATAGTAATGTTATCAATTACAGTAAGAAAATTAGATTAGCTTCATTCTAAAATTTCATTTTTTTTTTTTTTAGAAATACCATATGATCAAAAAAGAATACTGATTTTAGTTTAGAATTTTAAATAAAATATTCTTCATGAACATTGAAAAATCAAACATACTCTATATGATTTAACATTGATATATATATATATATATATATATATATATATACTAGCAGCAAAGCCCCGCATTGCCCGGGAGTAAACTTCCTCTGAATGGAATGTCATAAGCGCCATACTCATTTTGTACATGCATGTAAGACTGAAGTCTATTAGAATTGATGGCCACCTACGTAAAAAAACAATGTACACAAGTTGTTGGTATTCATCAGCACAACAGAAGAAAAAATTGTAAGGCTTAAAAGGAAGCAATGGACAGCCATGGTAGCATCAGCCGTTTGCCATTACTAAGAGACCTCCAATTAAAAGTTGTCGAGTTCAATATGAAACAGGCCTTAGGAAGTTTTTTGGTGAGTTGTGGCAGATGACTTTGCATTCTGATAGGATGGTTTTATTATCCCTGAGTGCAAGATATTACATGAAGCCCTGTGTCAGTTGCAACATAGTAAAACGCAATAGTGTGAAAGGTAGGCACGTCTTTTGCCCAAAAGATGGCACTGCCACTACTGCAAACAGAAGTATGGGAAGGTGCCAGGGTGAGTACTTGTAAGTGGCACAAATTTTTTTGTAGTTTTTAATAGCCAGTTGAGGCAAGCATGAAGCGCATGTAGCATTACCTAAAGCAGCCCTTATAGTAAGGGGAGAAACACACCAACGGTGTACGGCAGAGAATGCATATTATAACTCTGCATGCTGCTATTCTTTTATTATCCCACTTCTTTTTGCTGAGGTCTGAATTGCTTGGACGCACTCGACTTCTCTGACCATTAAACAAATCCACTTTTCCCACGTATTGGTTTTGTGTTGTAACTGAATATGGTTACGTGGTCGACATGTAAGTGCGAATACAGCTATGGTGGGGTTTAAGTGATAAGGGAGCATCTGGTGAGCAAGACAACCTTTAATGAAATGTCTTAGTAATGGCAAGTAGATACTACAATGACCTTTAAATAAAGTGGGTTCAAAAATGAAGGAACCTACGATGGAGCTGACATAAAGATGTGTACATTGCGTTTAAACGTGACCGACCATGGGACTTCTGCATAGGTAATATTTTTAGCTTTGTTTGTTGAAGAGTGAATGTAAATGTTATCCTTACTCCCGACTTGGGAGCAGCATACATAAAGCTATCCATGGGTGAAACACTGTTCACCTAAATGCAGACCTGCAATGCTGAGCATCTGTCCTTGCGATTTGGCCATTGTTGTTGAGCTGTGCTCGTCGTACCCCCAGGGCTTTCTGAAGCTCTGGCAGACGCAGTAGATCTGGAATTTCTCAAACAATGATTAACGGTCTGCACAGGACTTTCTAAAGCTCTGGCAGACACAGTAGTGCTGGCATTTCTTAAACAACGAATAGTGGTTTGTTGAGGTTGTTCCAAAACTCTGGAAGATGCTGTAGCCCTAGCACTCCTAAGACGACGCAAATTGGTTTGTTCAGGGCTTTCTAAAGCTCTAGAACATGCTGTAGCGCTGACATTCCTTTAACGCCAAAGGATTGTCTGTGTTGGGGACTCAGAAGCCCTGGCCCTAGAAACGCGTATTGCGCCCTGTGAATTCTGTACTAAACTTTCTTCAGTTGAAAGTCTAGCACGTTGTGATGACATAACTGATGCTACTGATGCCAGCCTTTCAGTCCGTTCAGCGGTACTTTCTGTGGAGATGTGGACAGCAGAGTGTGAGGCCATCTGAGAAAGGCACAACAAAGTTTGCTCTGTGGTTTCACTTGCTCTTGCTGCTCTTGTACTGAAGAAAGCAGCTCTGCGCCATCCAAAATGTTTTTTGAGTGCAAAAAATACATGTAGTCTAAACATAGGCAGGTTAGAGGGATCCCAAAAATGTATGCAACTGTATCAAAAGGGGATCGAAGACAAAAAAGTGAAGTTTAAAAAATTCAACTAAAACGGTAGTAGGTAATTTGGGAAGTAAATTCAATAAGTGCAGAAACAGATGTAGTTATAACTAAGAAGTAAAAAAAAAAAAACAGTTTGGGTACATAATCAACAACTTGTGGTTTCCGTAAGAAGCGAATGAAGTGAGCCAAGTGCGGGACAGTAATCGCAGAAGTGTGAACACACGTGTGAGTTAGGGTATAAAGAGGCGGTTGGCCGGTTGACCTTGAGTGCACATACTAAGGTGACATACATACGTACATGCACGTACGTGCATAAGAGAACTACTGGTGCATATGATTGGATGGGCCCATGGTTAAATGCTTGCAACTGTGCCAATGAGCTCGCAGCAACCTTGAACAGTTGACACGATTGGTTAACCTCCAGCTGGGTTAGTCAAAGCAGTGTACAGTGGCAGATGACATTTCAAAATAGTATCTGCCAACTTTATTGTATCACGTCTTTTATTGATAAACATGAAAACTATGTAGTTCCTTATCCCAAAATAGGCATTGCCTTTCTCATTTACATCGTCACCAATGTAGTGCAGTCTCTCAAAGTCAGCCAATCAGAAAAAATGGGATTTTCAAGCTTCATTTTTCTCTGAAAATTTTGAGCAACAGGAGATATGACATAGTTTTATTGATCAAAAGTTGAAAATACAAGTGTTTTTACACTTCTTATGAACAAAATTTGAAGCAATATTAATTTCGTTTACTGATGGATGATGAAGGCATTTAAGTAGCACGAATTTAGATGAAAACGTGTGAGAACTTTTTTGGGCAGTGATGCACAGTAGTAAAATTATAGTGAGTAGGTGCCATTTGCTACACATAAAAAGCATGAAAAGACATAACAGTCAGCCTCAAATGAAAAAATGCAATCAAATGTGAAAAATTGGACAATTGCGGTGAGCCAATTCTGTCCACTTGGCTTAAAAGTGGTGGCGTGAAGTGGCATGAAATGTGTTAGTGATTGCTCACTGAATTCAATCCTATGCTTTATTATTGGCTAAATGGGCTACAAACACCTAAAAAGCAGCAGTTTCACCTTGTTTTTACTGATTTTTCTGGTAAAATTTGACATGTAGCTCTGTAAATCCCTTTTAAAATGGCCTTGACATTTACTTTACTAATGCAGAAAACATGGAAAGTAATGCATGCCTGCATTGAAACATTAAAAGATCCTTTTTAAAAACCATGGTATTAGCATTAAATCCTGAAATAAAAGCAGGCTACCTGAAACCTCTATCCCATTTGGGATGCTTGATGCATGCACACATGACCCCCACCTTTCACACATGATCTCACAATCAGCAACAAGCATTATGCTTCGCACAAGCCATGCATGACTAATAACACTAATCCGATTGGCTTTTGGAGAGCAAAGTTTGTCTGCGACAGAAATCCTTCATTGTGATAACTTTTGCATCTGAAACCAAAATATGGCCATTCTTGTCCTTTTTTCTAATTATGTTACCGCTATTAATTCTGACATGAAAAGTACCCATATCTGCTTGTGTACAGTGAACACACATAATTACACACATGTGTGTCCAATCAAAAAAAAAAAAAAAAAAAAAAAAAAATCGATAATACTGATTTAAATATTGATTTAAATCAATTTTTGGCACTGTCAAAACCTCCACAAGACCATTAGCAGTAACTGTGTCAAATTTGGTTGAAATCGGTTGAAAAATGTAAGAGATCCAATCAAACATATAAACGAACACACACACACATTCTGCCTTTTATATATGTATAGATATATATATCTTGATACACTAAAACATTAAAATGCTTGTAGGTAATTAAGAGATGATTAACAAACAGTGGTTTCTTTTTTTCTTTTCTTTTTTTAAATAATCTAATGTATTTGTTATTATCATCATAATAAAAGAGAGGGAAATGATATTTCTGCTTATATTGTCAATACTGATGCAAAATAAAAAGATAAATGAAAAAAAGGGAATATACAGAATAGAACAATAGATAGGATTACAAAGCATTTATAAGGTTTAAAGTGTAAAATGGTTAGCAATCAAAAGATGTTGACAAAACAGAAAAAAAAAAGCTATGAGAATAAAAATTTGATGCAGAAGTTGAAAATCTAGTCAGGCATAATAGTTTTATAAATGGCCTGTCAGTAATTTCAACTGACAGAATGATTCATTTTATAAGTTGTCATTGGTGAGATAAAAGAAAAGAATAAAAAAGTGAATAGGACAAGTAACATCTGTGTCTTTATGAAGATATTAGTCTTTTAGTGAAAATAAATTGGATAACAATAATTACATTTTAAGAACAAATTTTATTGTTTTATTGATGTTAGCTTTAGTACAATTAGCTTAATAATGAATATGTGATCTTTCATTAATTGAATTATATAATTTTTTCATTAAGCATTTTAGCTAGTACTGAGTACAGACCTATATTTCTTCATGAATCAATCAATCTAATAGTAACTGAAATTATATCCTAGATGATTTATTTTATTATTTTCATTAAATACAAATGAAGATAAGTCCACATATTCCCAAAAGTACACCTCCAAACAGATGAGTAGAGATTGACAGCTGATCTCTCTTCTGAACTAGCTCTAACTCAGAGAGGGGAAGACTTGCTGATCACATGCAATGCCTAAAAAAAATAAAAACAAACTAGTGACATTCAGTTATCACTGATCAGATACAGACCTGTCACCAATCACAATGAGCAGATGTTCCCTCAGGGAGGTCCCATGCCTTGAGCACCTATTGGGACTTAAAGCTTGTTACTCTATCGCTATTTCTATGGAAAGTGTTCAGATGAACTACATTCCTTAGTTCCACCAGTTCTTAAAGTCACAGCTAAAATTCACTATGCCACACACATTATAATGAATAACCCTCATTCCCTTCATATTCCATTGGTGAGATATAAGTTCCATTGATCTATGGAGCCGATTCCCAAGAGGATGTTTCCCCAATTACTACAATCTTAACCTGTTCAAGTCTAGGGTTAACTGATATCTTCCCTACATATATGCATAAACTATGCCTCTGACTCTATTACCCTCTGCCTTACATAACTCCAGGGTCTTGTACAGGGTGGACATCATTGTATACTACAAGTATACAGAATCACGCCAAACCAGAGAACACACTCAAACATGGCACCAGCTGAACTAATGTTCGCTAGGAAAGTTAAGTCAGTGTTTGACAAACTTTTGCCAGGAAAAAATAGAGTAAAGAATACTGTATACAGCGAGGAAAAGATACACCTCCGGAGAGAAGGTGTTTTTCAAGTGCTACAAAAACAACATTGAGTTCTGGGAGCGAGGCATAGTGGACAAGAGAATCGGTGACCTGATTTACATAATTAAAGGGCCGAAGAATACTCATAAAAGGCACCAGAATCAACTTAAAAAATGTTACATTATAGAGCATGAAGAGAGTATACCGGATGAGGAGGAAGATCCCATTGAGGTAATGTATGATATGTTTCAAGTAGAACCTCTGCAGAATACTCCTGAACCGAGAAGATCCAGTAGGAAACGAAAGTTCAAGGACCCATTGGACGTGAATCCAAAACGGAAAAAATATTAAAATTAAGCGGATGGACATATGCATATGAAGTATGCAAATGGATCTACAAAGAAATAGCCATAATCATCAACCCATATAGGAAGCCAGTTTGAAATCCAAAAGGGATTCCAAGGCTTGGGAGGGGAGTGTTGTGGTAGGATCCACCTAATTTGCATAGTGGAGTACCGACCATATGAATATGGTTGGTACCGGGAAGAGATTCAACCAGAGACTCTGCCCAACTGCGACTCAGTCAACACATTCTCCAGGAACGGTCTTACCAGGAATATACAAAAGACTATAAGTAAATATTGTGTACACTTTCTTGTTTCAATACATTTTGTTCTAAGTACATTTTGTGTTGCATTATTATTCCATGCATTAGTCAAGTTTCAACAATTTACAAACAGAAATTCAGCAAAAAGCATTTTGTTGGATGATCCTAGCTTTATTGTTCATTTCACTAATGTACTTTCTATCACATCTAAAACATTAACTAGGATTTTATGTTTCAACTTTAAACCAAAAAGTGTTTTTTTTTACTTTCATAGACAACTATGATTTTTAGTTTATCAAAAAACATCTGATTCTTTTTCCACAATTCTTGATCAACTGTTCTTGCCTCTATATTGTATGTACATTAAAATGAATATTATGGACTAATCATCAATCTTAGCTGTTTGATTTATATCAGGTTTTATCAATAATGTTCTTTTGTCCTTTGGAAGACCATGTGTGAATACTATTTTGAGAAAATTAACCATTATTGCCTTGCCTATTCTGCAAGATAGTTGCCAAAAAGTGCATCTTTGAAAACATACTCATTGTCTTGTGTATATAGGAAGTAAATTTTGTCTTATTGTTGATATTTTCAAAGGGTACCGACTGAAAATTAAAATTTTAAAATTGGTTTTTGTAATTGTTCAAATGATATAATCTATATAAAAGATAGAGAGTTTCATTAATCTGATATAATAATTATCAATGCTTATTTATATATTTCCTGCTCCATCTGTAGTGGGAAGGTAGGTAAATCAACTTAAGTTAGTAAATTTATGAGTGATTACTTCCCTTAGTCATCTTCATTTATACAAATAAAATATTTATCTGCATTTAGACAAAATTAGTTCCTGAGCAAAATGAACCATTTAATTAATCGGTCCCTTTATAACATTTAAATTATATCTTCATTGAATTGAATGAAGATAACACAATCAAGAAGTAGTATGTCGCCTGGAGTCTATGTAGTCTTGCTGAAATAGGTTGTTAACAGATAAGCTATTTGTTTACTCCTTCTACTGATGTATTTGGATAAGTCCATGTCCTCTTCTGGAAAGGTGTGTTCATCTCCTCCCCTCCCCCCCACACACACTTTAGATATGTATTTTCCTTAGTCAATACTTTTTCCAACATGAGTCCACTTCCAAAGTTTCAGTCAAATTACATTTTCACTTAGCCTGACAGTATATTGTAATTTCAGTTTTAGGAATAAGTACTTCAAAAGTATCGTAAAATATGTTCATCAGTAAATTAAATTGTACTGGTTGTTTAGTCTGTGCATACCTAGACCTCAACTGATTTATATGCCTCTTATGATGAAACTGTCCACCTTCAACAATGTACATCATACTGCCAATGTATTGAATAATTTTTCCTTTCTGGCTTTAAAGCTTTTAAAGAAAACTTTATTGCCAATCTTAAATGATCTGGTAGGTTGAAATTGTCAAACTTTCTTCTTATTCGCTGGCAGTAATTTGTCAAAAATGGATTTAACTTTTCTAGCAAACTTGGGCTCTTTGTATTTTACATCATTCAATATATGCTCAAAATTTTTGTAATGCTGTTTCTTCAGCTTCCAAGCCTTTAGCTTTTCTTAATGCTCTTTTGAAGGGGTCAACAAATTGTTCCATTTGACCATGGATGATAAATCAGTGTAGTCAAATGTTCAATTACATAGCTTTTACAGAAATTTTAAAACTTACTAGAAGTAAACTGAATTCCATTATTGGATACCACACTGTCAGATACTTCAAACCTTGCAAAAAAGTTTGTGCAAGAATTTAATTATTATTGCAGTAGTAGGTTGTTTACACTTCAATATCTTGGGCCATTTTGTGAAACTGTCAACCACAGTTATTACTATTCATACTATTGTATGAACCAATTTAGTGGTCCAGCAAAGTCCATATATAGTCTTGCCCACTGTTTATCAGTGCTCAGCCATTCCTGATAATTTATAGGTGGTGATTTTACTGCTGAATTACAGCCATTACATTTTCTCACTGTATTTTGGATATCTTTGTCCAACTTTGGCCAATACGCATAGCTTCTCATCAAGGACTTCATTCTCACTATTCCCAGATGTCTTATGTGGAATTGTTTTAAAATCCTTTTTGTAGCGATAACAGAATTACAACTATCAGTGTACAAAAGTATTCCATCACAAACAAAAAATGCTGTATTATTGTTAGCAGGTTTAATTTTCGTTTTACTCCATTTTAACTTAACATCATTCATAGTTTTTTGAATAAACATATCCATTTTAGAATGAATTTTGAAATTCTTTAATATTATTACACACCAAACTTTTAATTTTGCTTTCAGATTCCAGGAAAGCAATCACAATATCTTCAAAATCTTCTTTTGATTTCATTATCAATCTGGATAACCCTTTGATGTGTCCCAATTTCTTTGATAACAGAAATTCCATCTTGAAATCATAATTCAATGAAATTGTAGACAAAATGCTGTAGTCTGTTTGCCATATATGTGGAAATCCCTTTCTTAGAACCAAATGTACTTAAATAATGGATGATGATCAGTTTGCAGTATGAATTTTCTTTCTAATATTAGCCTATGTAGTTAAATATAAAAGGAACAGATTAATTAAACGGTTCATTGGCCCCCTATTTTAGTTATGAATTCTTTATCTCCACTTTATTGAATCTCAATACATTGTTTCAATACTTTTGTTTCATTGTATCTCACTATTAAAACTTTTTAATAATTGCCATCATTTTTTAAAGGCACATGTACACTAGTCTTTTATAAATGTCTACTCATGAGAGCGGCTTATAATTTGTTTCTCTAAATTCTGTTGAGTATTACAGTAGAAGTTAGAGCCATGGATTCTATAAGGACTTCTTCATATTGTACTAAATTTTATTTTAGCACAATACCAGAAAGTCCTTATGAATCCATAACTATTAAACTTTAGCTGGTTAAACCTTTTTGTGAAACTATTAAATACAGAAGATAAAGCTTTTAAATATATTTCCAACAAGTCCTTATGTTCATTAAAAAGCAAAACATTTGGCCCAGTGAAAATATCACCTTCATAGGTGATATTTTCACAGGACCAGATGTTCTTAAGATACTTGACTTATAAGAATTTCAAGAACAAAATCATAAAAAATATCATAATTATACATTCACTTTTTTTTTTTAAAGCTTAAAAGTTAGGTGTGTATTATACATGAGAAATAAACATCAATTTTTTTCCAGACATGTACATTGCTATGGACAGTATGATCAAAAGTAAGTTATATCTATCATCCAAACGATCTAATGTATAAGAAAAAGTTTATCACAAACCAAACACAGGCAATATGGAAGTTGACAAACTACTGAAAGGTAGCAGCATTAGTGTATACCTGCTAGTGCATATATGTATCTAAAACCTGGACAAATTGTAGGGAACAGGTTTACTGAATAGGGATGGTTTGTAAAGCATGAGATCTGCCATGATATTATGACCAGGTTACAAATGGATGTAATAGATTAGTTCATTACAAAATAATAATTACTACTGTTTTTGTCTATAGGAACTTTTAGGTACCATAGGTTAATTAAAAAAGTCTTCATAAAGGGTGTAATATTATTGTGTGTGTGTGTGTGTGTGTGTGTGTGTGTGTGTGTGTGTGTGTGTGTGTAATATACAAACACATTAATTTTTCACTGATGACTAGCAAATCTACTGATCTTTACCATGAAGGAAGTGTATAGAGAATTTTTGCAAATGACATTTAACAGCCAACTTAAATTATTGGCTTCTTAATTCATTCATTTTTTTTTTTTCAATGTAAGATATTGTAACAATTATCAATATGTTTTGCCTGTTTGTATGTATGAACATATAATGCTTCTCTACCTAGAATCAGTGTAATATCTGCCTGATACCTTCTGAGCTGTAATTATTTTTGATGTTTTCTGACTGAGAGAATTATAACAATAAGAAGAAATTGTGAAAAGTATGAGAGAGGAAGAGTGAGATAGGAGAGTGTGCAGGTAGGAGATAAGATTTGAAAATAAGTAAGACAAACAGGTGAAAGGAAAAATATATAAAAATTGGAAAAACTTCTATTTTGACATATTTTATTGAACAGGTGAGATCTTAGAAAATATTTTCTTATAAGAAAAAGCTACATTAGCTAATATAGGTTTTGTTCTTGTGAAATAAAATTAAAAGTAGAAGTTTTCCAAATTGTCTTCCATCAAATTCTCATCCAACTTTACTCACATATATAATTTTTCATACATAATTTGTTTTTTTTTAATTGAGTTTACCCCAAGCAAGGCAGTAAAGCCACTAAGACACAGGGGTTTACTGGGTTTGGAAGAATTTGAAAACAAAAACATTACCAAGGATCAAAAACAAAAGAAGAGTAATCAGGAAGGCATTAGATAACAATTGACATTGCATTTAAATTTTTGAAGATTAAAGTTGACTGGAAAGCATGGAACCAGAAGAGAGTTCCACAATCAAGAAATGGAAGAAAAGAAACTGTTAGTATAGAACTTAAGGTTACATCTAGCCGGCAATTGTAAATTGATGACACCTTGTTGCCAGTCTAATACTGCACTTAAATTCATAAAGCCTATGTACCATAGTGGAAAGCTCTGTTGAACAATTATATGAAAGTATTCATAAAAAAGGTACAGGGAGGCAACTTTACAGTGGTGAGAAAGTGGCTGAAGCAGAGATGCCAAATCAGGATCAATAATATTGCTGATTCTTCTTTGGATTTTATCAAGGATTCATATAACAGGAGCAAGGACTGTATGTGTCAGCAATATTCTAAGCATGGACAAATGCTGAGAAGTGTTTTAACAGAGGACAGAAAGTGTGACACTGAAATCCAAATGCATATTGGGATAGCTTTTGGAATGCCTCTTTGGCTAAGGAGAGTACTAAGAAATAGAAAATCTCTGCTGGAAACAAAGAAAAAAGTGCTAAACTGTTACATGATATCTGTCTTCTTGTATGGCAGTGAGTGTTGGACAATCTCTTTAAAGATGAAGAGACTTGAAGCAACAGAAATGTGGTGCTACAGAAAGATGCTGAGTATACCATGGTCTGAACATGTAAGCAACAACAAAGTTTTACAGAAAATGGAAACAAAAAGGAAACATACTTAACATCAGGAAGAGACTGTTGAGGTTCCTAGAGCACATAATGAGGAAAGAGGGCTTAGAAAATCTGATGCTCACAGGAGAGATTGAAGGCAAGAGAGACAGAGGTATAACATACTTAGTGAGCTTGAGTAAACAGATGGTGGAACAGGCATTTAGGGGAAACAGAAAGACAAAATTTATTAAGAGCTACAAGGGGCAGGAAGTTGTGGAGTCATGATTACCTACAAACTGAGGGGGACACGGTACATAAAGAAGGTAGATTATGGAGGGAAAAATTGTCTAGCATGACACAGTGTGTGTGTGTGTGTGTGTGTGTATATAAAAACATTTCTCAAGTTATTTTCAGGCATCCTTTATCTTTTTCAAAATTCTCTAAACCCTCAAGAAAGTATTTGTAATGTTAAATCTGGATAAATAGCTGGTGTCTCATCAGAGGCAAGTCATCCTTACTCTTGGATCCACATTGCATGGTTAGGATGCCATTCAATCCACATTAGGATCAGTATTTGTATTTGTTCAGTTTGCATCACAGATTATCTTTCTCCAGTGCACCTCAGTTTCAATGTCTTTAGTTTAGATTTGAAATGCAAGCACTTTTTATTCATGCACCTGATCTTTTCTCTCTGTTGTGCAGTCTGTTCTTTTAGTCCTGTTGTTCTACATTTTCTATAACATGCACTCTTGTGGTTTCTGCAAAGTTACATGATCTAAAAGATAATGATATCTACACTAACAAATAAGGAAGATTTCCCATCACAACATTTAAAAACTTATATGTGAAGAGGAGGAAAGGCCAGAGAGAGTGAGAGAGAGAGAAACACTTACTGGCTGGCCATCAAAACTCAAAGAGTAAGAGGCAGTAATGGATGGAAGAGCATAAAAATTGCAATATATATTAAATATATTAAAATTATTATAAATAATAAAAATCACGCACACACACATATATATGTAAATATTCTCAGATAGAGTGTATCTGTAGGAGACAAAATGAATATGAGACGAGGAAAAAGTATTCTTAAATTGTCAAAACTGTTCCTCACAATACATTGAGGAAGCCTGCAAAAATTTTTAAAAATGTATCTATGAACACAAAAGGGATCTCATGCATAACAATTTAACAAATTTAGTCATACACAGAAATAAATTAAACCACAGTTTTGATCTAAAAAATGCCACTAATCAAAAAAGGAAAATAATTTACTCAGAAGGAAAATTCTCAAGAGTGTTACCATTGAATCTTATCAAAATATAAATCTACACCCTGGTTTTTCCCAATCTCACCTTTGCTGAAAGAATTACTACTTTCCCAAGCCAAAATACGAAATCCCAAATATGTTGAAAAATCAAAAGAAAATGGGTAAATCCATCACCTAATGCCTTTGAAGATGTACAACCCATACATCCATCTCATACCATAACAAATTAATCACAATCTAAACAATCTTTTAAAAAAAAATTTGAATATCACTTGCTCACTTTACTTTTTGATAGACTTTGAATTATGACATTTTTTTGTCCCCCACATGCTTTATTACCTTACTTGATGAACATTCTCAAATTTAAAAGCCTTGCTAAACCAATGATATTTGTATATAAACATGTGCAACAAAATAAATCCTACATTGCCTTGATAAAGACCCTCAGAGCATGAAACACATCAGCTAAGAATACTTTTTCCCTCCTGTCTCTCTCTATATATATATATATATATATATATATATGGTGTACCAAAAATAGTTTTACAAACTTTTGGAGTGGCCTCCAGACACCAAACCAAGGTAAAATGTCCATATAAACATTTCCAAAAGGCCATCATTGTATCTCAAAACAGCAACTCATAACAAATGTTCAAAATGTCCTCTACTTGCTTCTACACACTCATGCATACATCAGGGACCCTTTCAGATACTTCCACACAGTGTCGAATGGTTTTGCAGGCCACTATGTCATGTTGATAAAGCATTTCTGCATTATTAATGTCTGCTGCATAAACCAATTGTTTTAAGTGACCCCCAGAGATAAAAATTCAAAGGATTGAGATTGGGTGGTAGGGACATGCAGGCCATGGAACTGGTCCTCCTCTATCTATCCATCTTTCATGGTAGATGTCAGCCAGTGCATTGTGAACAATTTGACTAAAATGTGCTGGAGCTCCATCATGCATGAAATACATGCATCTTCATATTAGCAAAAGTACATCCTCTAGCAGATCTGGAAGTGTGTTTGAAATAAAGTCGCTGTAGACAGCTCCTGTAAGATGTGCTGGGAGAACATATGGACCTACCAGACAGTCCACACATTAATCATAAACTGATGCTGATGTCTAACCTGTATCATACCATGGGGATTCCAATCCACCCACAAATTTTGGTTGTGTAAATTTGTTATTCCATCTCTTCCAAATGTTGTCTCATCTGTAAACAAGCCTGAAGAGACAAACAACGGATGAGCAGTTCGTACAATAAACCATTGGCAAAAGTTCTTCCATGGTGAGTGATCAGAAGGCGAAAGACCCTGCACACGTCACAAATAATACAGATCAGGAGCTACTCTTGAAGTACTCTCCATGTGGTACTATGAGATGTACAACATGCTAGGGCCACTGGATGTCTCAGCTACCTTTGGTCTAGAAACGCAATCTGATACAGCTGTGTAGCCTTACATCCATTACTATTTTGCATGGCCGTATGCAAAAATCATATCTGTCTACTTACGATATGAATATCCTGCCATTGTTAAACAGAACACTTTTCAGTTAACTCACTATTACACACATTAAACATTGAAAACAGACTAGCCACAAATGTACACGAATGACAAATGTAACCTAGTCTACATGGCAACACAGCGCCATCTACCATAAACTTTCTTTAACCTTAATAACTCAAAAACGAAGTATTTGCAGATATGTTTATATGGACTTTTGTCCTTGTTTTGGTGTGAGGAATACACCTCCAAAGTTGTAAAAGTATTTTTGATACACCTTGTGTATGTGGGTGGGTGGGCTGAAAAGTTCATAAGCTGACTATGAAGGAGTGAGGTATAGTGCTGTTAAATCTTGCATGCATTAATTTCAAGTTTCCTTATTAATAACTGCATTGTTTCTTTCCAGGTAAACTGATATCTGAATGTTCAAAGAAGACCTCAAAAGTAGCGACTTTGAAAAAATAGACAAAATTTAGCATTGTGATATTATCAAGTACCTGCAGAAAAAGGTTTTAGGCTCCTAGAATATTTATGCTGACATGGTTGCTACATTAGCGGATGATAGTCTAGCTTTATTGACAGTGTAAAAGTGGGCAACTGAATCTAAAAGGAGAAGGGAGACACTTGAAGATGACCCAAGGTTTGGACATCCTGCAACTGCCACCACTGAGGAAAATATTGATCATGTTCACCCCATGGTGATGGATGACAGGTGATTGACTATAAATCAAATAGCCAATGCTATTAGCATAAAACAAAAACAATGTGCTAGTTAAGAATATCCTGTACAATGAACTTGGTATGACGAAGGTTTCTATTCAGTGGGTGCCATGATTTTTGAAACCTGATTAAAAGTGCACCAGGCTGATCACATCACAGGAAAATATAACATTGTTTAAGACAGATTCAGCTGGTTTCCTTAAATGTTTCCTAACCCAAAACAAGTGTTGTGTTCATTACTTTGAGCCAGAGACAATCCATGCAGAGGAAACATCCCTATAAACCTGCTCCAAAGAAGTTCATGTTATCAACAGGGAAGGCAATGGCCTCAGTTTTTTGGTATGGAAAAGGTATAGGGGCCACACCATCGATGGAGAATACTATGCCAATTTGCTGAGGCAGTTATGAAAGGCTATCAAGATCAAACTCCCAGAAAAAATGACAAAAGGGGTCTTGTTTCATCACGACAATGCTCCAAAACACAAGTCCTTAGTTTCAATGGATTCTGTACATGACTGTAGCGTTGAACTAGTTGATCACCCTCCCTATTCTCCCGTTTTGCCCCATCTGACTACTATCTGTTCCCCAACATGAAAAAACACTTAGCTGGGAACCAGTATCGCAGTGATGCAGACATCATATCTGCTGTTGATGATTGGATAAAAGCTTCTTCACCAATGGAATCCAAGCACTATAACACCAATGGAATAAGTGCATGGACCACAAAGGGAACTATGATGAAAAATAAACCTTATTTGATTACATTCCATGAACGTGTCTATAAATTATGAACCTTTCAGCCTGACCCTCACATATATATATATATATATATATATATATATATATATATATATATATATATATACTAAATAATGTGATAGAAAATATCTGCATTCCTCATTCCATTTTTGCATGACATTTAGATAAAAAAAAACATGGATTGGCAACAGATTTGAAGGGTAAGTATATTTGTTATTGTTATCACAATATTTTGGCTGATCTTCAGCACTCTTCAGATAAAATGAATGTATCATCTTAAACATTAGGATAACAAATATACAAAGAGATTTGAGCTCCAATAACAATGCTGGATATGTTAATGCCTCTTTTCAATGTTAGAAAGAGTTATAAATAATAATTGTTTAAGTTTTGATTAAAAATCTTCCCATTTAATTAACAACATTAACCTTGGCATTTCACAGAAGCATGTTTGTTTAAATGCACATATTAATTTTTTGTGATATTAGATTAACTTGGTCTTGGATTTATTTTTATTTTATAAGTTTTTACTACTTTATACTTGACTCTCTTTTGAACAAAACTTGAAAATCTAACTTGCAGAACAAATCAAGAGTAGATAGAAAATCTTAATAGATTCATAAAAATATCCCTTTCTCATTAAATAAAAACTACTTACCTTAATCAAAAGGTAGAAAAACATTATATATGATTGGCTAACAATACAGATTATCACATTATTATATATACCAATCCTAAAACAATCAATTTTGTGGTAATCAGTAAATCTTTTGTGGTGACCTTAAAAATTTTCTACATCATTTGCAGATTATCTGTCAGCTACTATTCAAATTTTATCTGTTTTCAACTTGTTCATTATACAAAAACTATCAATAAAGCCAGACATTATGTACCTTTACATAATATGCTTTGTTTTATTTGGACTATGCTTAATATTGATGCATTACATTGATGCATACTATATGAGATTGAACCATGCTGTTGAATATATTACAGTGGCAATGAATTACTATCACTATCCACCATAACAAATGATGCCCACAAAATCCATACAAAAAACTGCAAAGGCTTTCCAATATGGAAACTAAACAACAGTGAGTACCAATCTTATTGAATGCAATGTTTTTTGTTTTTTTTTTTTTGCTTAGAGCTTCAAGTTTTCTCAGAATGAATTCCCATTCAGTAAATAATAAAATACAGAATGAAATTTCAACATTTACTTTTAAAATAAACTGTAATTTATTATTCCTTAGTATTTTGTTCATAAAATAATTCCAAATTTCTGTGTAAATCAATTGTGATACACTTAAAAACTTATTTCCACTGCCTTTTAGTAATAATTTCCAGGAAAGGCTAATTATATAATTTGTACAGTAAAATTAAAAAGGAGTTTTCACTGAAAAAAATGTTAAAATTTGTGGATACTGATTGTTTCTATTAAATGTAAATTCACAAAAGTTAGACATATTGTCATTAACTTGAACTAGTTCAAAGTCCATTGCACTTATGCCAATATAACTACCCATAAAAAAAATTCTTATTTTAAAGCTTATCTTTAGTGCTTAAAGAAAAATTATGCTTATGATAAAGATATACTTATTTTTATAGATATTGAAAGTGAGAGAAATTCCAAGGTCCATTGTTTGTACACTTATTAGTTTCTAGGCAGCATTATTATTTGTAATATAAACAAGTATTTGTGAGACTCTAAGAATGACCTAAATTGAACTGAAATTTTATCAATTTTTGACAAATTTACTGAATTAACATACTTGTACGCAAGTGTATATTGGCTATAATTTTTATAATTCTTTTTGATCATCAAGTTTAAGAAATAAATTCACTCTTTTTTAATTTTTTTTTCTTTTATTATAGTGATATCAATTTATTTTGGCTAATGTAAGACTTGATTGCATTATTTAAATTATCTGATCTGATTGTCAAAATCAATGTTGTTTTAATTTCTTAATTAAAAGGTTCTATAAATATAGATTATTTTTAATACAAAAATTTCATTTTAGCCAAGTTTCTAAAAGATAACATACAAAAATTTTTTTTTGTCTTTGATTTTGATAAGTTAACCTGATTTAATTGTCATATATAATAATTCTAGATCTTGTAAACTTGTCAATTACTAAAGCTCTTTACATAAAATTATGAGTTTTCTAATTAAAAAGGAAAATATATTTATAGAAAAGATTGATACAGGTACAAAATTAATTTTAACACAAACAATGCTATTTCACTTTGAGAGTATATGATACTGCATGTAAATTAAAACAATTGTATAAATCTTAAATTTTTGTACAAATATGTTAGTGTATAAAAATTGTTTGGTGTGTTCAAAAGCTTCATTAAGTTTCTATTAAAATTAGTTAATAATATCTATTATATATAATCATCAAAATATATTCTTTGACTTTCTATGACCAATGTTTCTGAACTTTTCAACTTCTTATCTTTATATGACAACTCTGGCTTTGATGTAATAAGATTGTCAATGAAATTCAGAACATTGGAGACATCTTTTAAATTTTTGACCAAATCAGGAATGCTACATTGAACAAGACAAATGATAATCCATAATTGCCAAGTCTGGTGCATATGTTACATGAGGAATAAATGATTTCTTTTAGTTAACAAAAAAGTTTCTTTAATTAACAAAACAAAGTACAAACAAATGTTGTCATGTAGCAGTATGACTGTTCAGTTTCCATCTTGTAAGACCCTTTTCTCTTTGATAGCAATACTAACTCCAAAGAAAATGACTAATGTTCTAAAGTAATAATTTTACCAGATTTATTCAATCAATATTAAGTATACATTTCACATTGCAACAAATATAGAGCAATAATATTTTTCAGAAAAGGTTTGATTTTTATTGATTTTTTTTTTTTTTTTTTACTGAAGGCTGCCCGGGATCCATTCATGATTATTGTAGTGAACCTAATTTGCATCTCCAGTGACAATATTCCATAAAATGGGAAATGTAGATAGTGAAATACTGTCCAATTCTACTCTGATAATCATATGGAACCCATTTTCCTACTTTTAGAATATTTCCCCATACTTTGTAAATGTGATAAAACTGTTGAATGATCAACATCAAGATTTTCAGCCAATTTTAACATTGATTGAGTAGAATCATCATCATAGCTTACACATGGCATCACTTCCAAATTAAGAATAGAATTATGAATGGAACATTGAGTGTTCTGTTGTTTTTCACAAACTTATAGTTTACAATAAGTTTGATGTCATAACACTAACTTACTGCATTTCAAATCCAACTGATTTATTAAAATTAAAATTTTCTGTTATAAAATATTGTCCATATCAATTGTATTCTGAGGACATTTTTTTTAATAAAGCCAGAATCTTTGTATCCTTACATCTTCATTAGATTGCTTTCTTTTACATTTCTTTCCATAATCATATTGTTTTAACCTATAACTTTTTTCTCTTCAAGTAGTTTGGATTGAAGGCACAGCCTTATTCTTAATTATCTCTTTCTGTCATTCAGCCTCTTACCAAAAAATCTCACTCTCAAAAAAATGTAAAGTGAAAATCAGAACAAAGTATCCTTAACATTGCAATTTCTTTGGGGCCATATATTTTAAATATTTAATATTTAAAATTATAATTTGCTTTAATAATTCTACAGTTTAAAGTTTAAAAATACTAAATCATGAAGTAACTGAAAAGTAGCATAGAAAATATTCTAAATTTTATTTTGATACAATAAAGAATAGCTAAAATGCCAAACAAAATTAATAAAGTTATATGCATTTTTTAAAAATATTTTAAAATTCTTGTAAATTCTGCTATATGAAAATAAAGCTGACAAGTATTGCATGTCTTCCCAAGAAAACTGTGAAGTGAGTGTTCAACCAAGATATTTCACAAACCTAATTGATCCTTTTGTCTTTCCTAATGGGAACTACACAGAAATATGTTGAAAAACTGACCTTTTACTCAAAAGTAAAATGTCAGATGTGAGGTTGCCAATTTTAAAAATCTGCACTGCCATTTGAGTTGACTAGCAGTAAGGTCAAATGCATATTTGCTAGTTACATAGTCTAATAAGAAACCTTATAATCCAGTGCAATCTTAAATTAAACATAAGTTAAAACAGTCATATTTTGTACACAGAAAATATGTTGGAAATTTAATATAAAAAGAAAGTGATGTTGGCAAATTGAAAGTTTTCATATACTTCAGAGAAGTTCATTTAAGTCTTTTCAAATGTTCACTAACTATATGACTGTTTTAAAATATGCATATATCATTACAAGCTACTCTATTACTATTTTTAATAAAATAAACAAAAAATATATTTAAAAAAGAAACAAAAAACTATGAAAGTTTAAAATCTGTTTATGTCACAATATTTATTTTTACAGGCAGTACAAAAATTATTTTCTGTCAAAAGTTATAAGGTAAATTTTCAATTTAAACAAGGTAAGAATACATTTGAAAAATACTGAAATGACTATCTTTGTTATATTAAAATTTTGAAAATATTTTAAAGTCAAAAGTAGTATCAGGTATTAGATGTCCTCAAATAAAAAAAAAGAACAAACAAAAAAAACTACTATCCAACAGGTTTATCAAGTCACTATACTTTATCTGCTTTACCAATTTAAAGTCCCATGTCATGTGGAAAAAATATCTTCTCTTGTGAATGAAATTCAAGTGAATTGAGAAGCCAATCTTATGCATAGAATGTACATTAAAAAAAAATGAGTAGTCAATTAAAAAAAAAAAAAAAAAAGTTATATATTCTGCTGGATAAAATTTGCTTCAGTTTGTAGAAAAGAGTTTCATTTTGAAAACTGGGTTACATAGGAATGATGTGGTCATTGCAGATTTACAAGATAGCATTATCAAAATCCTTAAAATAAAACAAATAATCAGCAAAAGTCTGAGTAAAAGACAAAATGGCTGCCTGCTTAATAATCTGGGAATTACACAGCCAAAACACACTACAAAGTAATTCTGATTCTTGATGTTCTAATTAACCTGTCATTAATGTTAACAATATCAATCCAAAAGTTAACATTGAACAGAAATGAAAGGTCAAAATGATTATAGAAGATGTGGAACCATTTTACAGAATGAAAGAAATAACTGAAAAATAACTGGAATTTGCATCAAATATACAATGGTTGTCCAAATAGACAGCTCAATGTATAAGAGACAACATTACATATCAGCTCTAAAATTAAGAGAGAAATTAATAACTTGCAACAATAATTCAACAAATGAAACAGACCAAATATCAAAACTTTGACATGATTTCAAGCAAGCAGAAACAAATATGGTCTGCTCTCAATACATGTAAACCTCAAGGCTCAAATATTAGACGGGAGTGAAATAATGTTTTTATTATTTGGATTTTTTTTAAAAACAATTTATTCATAAAGAGATGTAATTATAGATTGAAAGACCTTAAGGAAGCTACCAAAATACAGTATAGGTTTTCTTGTAGAAATGCTTCCAATTTCTCCACAGAGAATCTTGTAAAGAAGGAAACATTCCCAAAATCTTTCAGCTTGAAATATCAAACATTATTTAATTAGATAACATTTCAAGAAATATCACATTTCTATCTATCATTACTTTGACTGACGCATGCAACCAAATTGTCCTTTGGTCAGTAAACTCAAGACTAACGAAGTAATAGTTCCTTTAAGAGACAATATTTGCTCATGAAGAAAAGGAGAAAATATGAACATTTAAAAGCTGAATAAAAATTAAATGAATAAATAATGTTGCAGGTGCTTTAACTCCAAAATATCTTAAAGGGTTAAAAATGAACAGCTCAGAAAGAAATGTTAAAAATTTTTTTTAAAATTAAACAGAAATTATATTCTTTTATTTGTTGCAGTCACATTATAAGCCACAAAAATAAAAATAAAAAACCCAATTGACAATGTATTGCATAAATCTGCTTGTGTTTTAGATTGGTGGTAATCGTGTTTCAGCTCTAAATTTCTGGGTCATCGTTTGATGAAGAACCCTTGTTGGAAGGACTTATACAGATATATATATAAGCAGTTTATGATGTACAAATATATACATTTTGCTTGCTACAAAATTCAAATTTATCATTAACTAATGTATCTTGAAAAATGACTCAAAAATAATTTTGAAAGTTAAAGAAAATGCCAAAAATGCATTAACTAAAAAAAAGAAAAAAAAATCAATCCGAAATTCTTTATATGCAATGAAAAAATATTGGATGTTCTGCATTATTACAATACCACATATGTGATAAGATGAATCATTTGTAAGCATATTTGCATGATGGGTAAAATATTTTAATCTTTTCTCCTTGTATGTCTTCTCTTGCTTCTATTTTCATATGCACCTCCCTACACTTACTTTGCTATGATTATAGTCTTACCAGAAACCAGAATATTGGGGAAAATTATACAAGCATGAGTAGTATATGATACTCATGCAAGAAAAAGTCAATTTATAATATGGAACACAGAATAAGAAAAACATAAAAACAATAAAAGATTGAAATATCTATGAGGAAAGGAAAGAAAATTGAAGAATAAAATTAAAGAAAAAAATATGAATTATTTTGCCAAAAAGAAGATATAATAAAGCAAATTGTAAAAAATACAAATTGCATTAATTTTTGCAAATCACATAGAATTAATTTCATCATTTGCAAAAAATAAATAAATAAATTTGACTGACTGATGTCTTTTGGAATCAATATATTTGCATTTTGTCAAAATGTGTGAATTGAGAAAAAAGAAAAAAAATTTTGTTTCTTGATTTTATCAACTCAACTGGTTTATCAAACCATGGAGCATCATCCAGTGAGAAATTGACAGTACAAAATGTTATAACTCACTTTTGAATCATTTGATCATTGCCTATTGTCTTCCGTATAGAATGCATATATATATATATATATATATATATATATATTTCAAGCAGATTTTTAACTTTCTTAAAAAAAAACATGTCAAAAATATTTTCTTTTGTCATTAATGTTAAAATCAATAAATATACTAATTTGATAAAACAGCTATCACAATGCAATCAATAATGATCTTTTAGGATAAAAATTAATTAAAAAAATAAATGCTATTGAATGTTTATAGGTTTCTAAAATTATGCAGTCATTAGTAAAATTATTCTATCAACTTATAATTGTTTTCTGAGATGTGTTCATTTGAAATAAATTAGATGATTTGAAGAAAATAAGATTTGAACAATTATATACAAATTGCATCCATATAATCACTGTTATCAAATAAATTATTATCTGACCTGATTTCCTAAAATATTAAGTTTAGTCATAAATAATTTTTGTATGATTAGTAGTTAGGATGATACATTTGTCATAATTGATTTCGAAAAATAGAAATACTTATGACTCAACCTAATACAAATTAGAATTTTTTTTTTTAAATTAATTCAGTACACAGTACTTTGGCATATCTTGTTATCATACATATGTCTACTTTTACAAAATGTATAAATTCTGAACATGGAAAATGAAAATAAACAAACATTTGAACAATCAACAGTCAAGGAAACACTTAAAAATAAATAAAATAAATAAATAAATAAAAATATTAATAATTCCAAGTTACTCCTTCTTCCTTACATAATATATTTTTATACAACTGCACTAAAATGCTACAAATATTATCTAAATGAACTGACATAACAGTTTATTAGAAAATTTGACTAAAGCTGCATATAGCATTGGAAGTTTTAGTAAGTTCTTGTGAGTATACATGAATGGTTTGCATTTGAGACCTGTAAACTTTGGGAAAGGTTCTCATGATTATGTCAAGTAGAGTAAGTAAATCTTTTACATTAATAATAATATATAAAATACAGATTAGCAAAAATATAACTCTCCAGTTTATTTTATCAACATAATCAGAAAATTGAAAACTTTTTTGAAAACTTCAGTTCACAGGTTGATAACCAATATTTACACAAGTTTTCTCCATATTTATGGAAAATATATTATAACTGAAGCACAGAATAAATTATTAGAATATGTATTTTCTAAATCATACTTATTATAAAACCCAGGTTGTGTGTGTGTGTGTGTCTGTACGTTTATATATTGGATCGAATTTCCCACATTTTTCAACCGATTTCAACAAAACTTCACAGTTTTCTACGTAAAATTATCTTGCGGTGGTTCTGACAGTGCCAAAAATTGGAAAAACACAATTGTTTTTGCACGAAATCAATTTGAAAACACAATTAAGAGTCATCACGAGAATGAAAGGGGGACAACTCATATCGAGTTATACTTATTATAAAACCCAGGTTGTTTGTGTGTGTGTGTGTGTGTTCATTTATATATGGGATCGGATTTCCTACATTTTTCAACTGATTTCAAAAAAAACTTCACTTTTTTTTTTTGGTAGGTAGTGTTTCGTATTGTCTTGCACACTTTTTTTCTTTTTATTTTTACATTCAGAATGCTTTAAAATTCCATTTACAAGACAATTGTTTATAATAAAATTCTATTCAGTCGGTAGACTCATAACGATTGAAAACCATGTTTTTGTTTGAGTTTGACCAATTCGTTAAAAAAAAAAAAAAAAAAAATTATTAAGACATGCGTGTCCATCAACCATAAACAATAATCTTTGTCAATTTTATTTTTCAGTCTTTATGATGGTCAATACTTGATCTATCTCTTACTGTTACATCCCCGGGCAACGCCAGGCTCTACTGCTAATTAGTAATAATTATCAGATTTTATTCATAAACAACTTTGTTTACAAAATGAATAAATAACGTTTAACTTATTATTAATGTTTAACATGCTTATAGCTAAACAAAAAACGGTTTTCTTATAAGAGATCAAAATAATTTAGGCATTTCTGAAGTTTGATATTTAGTTTAGATACTTCTGGTTACATAAATATCAAAAAGAAATATACAGCACTAGGCAGATTCATTGCAGTACTGACAACCTAGATCAGGCAAAAGTTTTAATGAGTGCTTTTGGAGATATCTGTAATAATATTTGAGCAGTTGCCTCATACTGTTTAAAATGATACAAAAGTATCATATTATAAGCTAGTTATTGTTTACCTTAGTTGTTGCTCAACTTTGCAATAAACCTTTATAAAATTGTAACAATAAAAAACCTATAAGAGGCAAACTAAAAAATGAAGGGTAATTCCTCAGGTTAAACAGTTCATTGTAGAATTACATGTTTTGTCTGACTCACAGAAAACAGCCATAAATTTTTATATACTTGAAAATTACTAACACTGGAATATTTTCTTTAAGTACATAGTAAATATGACAGTATGTATTCAAATTGCTATCACATCCATAACCTAACAACACCTCAAAATGTACACAAATTATAATAAAAGATTAATCACTGTCCCTCTACATGTGACACACACACATACACGTGTGTGTATATATTTATGTTCCTACTTTAAATGTTATATTTGATAGATACACATGTTTGAGTAGAGTTCCCTGTTTTTTAAACAGTGAAAAGTGACTCTTGTTGCCTATTTATTTATTCAATATCCTATGAATAAGGGATAGAAAAAATTAAAAATCAAATAATGTGCAATATAGACAAGTGGGTAATTGCAAAGAAATCAAATAAAAACAATGAAAAGTTGCTAACAGCAACAATGACTGCAGAAATTATGAGAGAGAGAAGAAAAGAAATTAAAGAGAAAAGCAGAGTCTTAACAGTTAAACAGGTGACACAGAAATCCAAAAAATAATTTCTAAAAATATATTGTAATATTGATAGAACTAACTCATAAAACATTTTACAATGTTGGCCTAAAAAATAGTTCTGCTCTAATACTTGGGACATTTAATATCATGAATAATACTTACCTCATACCTACATCAATATAGAAAGAAACCCACAACACTTTAAAAATCCAAGAACAATTTTTTTCATTTATTTGCAAGACAGATTTTAAATAGAAATAGGTGAATGTAATAAAAGATATCAACAGCTTTCTGGCACTATAAAGAATAACTTTTTGCATTCTCCTTTACAGAAATCATAGCTGCAACAAATGTGTTAAGAAGTCATAAAAAAGCTTTTCATTGTTTGTAATATCACCCAAAGCAGGATAAAATCAATTAGAAGTTAAGCAAAATGTAGACTCCAGTAAAGCAGTCACAGCCATTTTCAAAGTTGATATTGCTTCTAATTGACACCATTTTCTGTCATACTTATTTCACAGTAAGCATTATTAAAACTAGGACATCCTAAATCTTTCTCACAAAGCACACTGTCAAAAGCATATCCGGCAGAACACCCAGTTTGGTGGGTAAATTGGACTGTCTCATAACATTCAGAAATTCTCAGATACAGCCAATTGGCTATATTACTGATTATCCTAATTGCAATTTACTTAGGCTTGATTGAACAGACAGCCTCAATTTAATGGGCGTACTCAATTCTTTATTAGTCATAGATCCTTTAACCAACACCATTCCTGAGGACATTTTACTTTAGCAACTCAATGAACTGAAATATTGCTTCATAATTTTATTATTGTACAAAACTCAGGCTATCTTTGTACTGGGTCTTGATTCAGAACTTGGTAGATTTTTGCCCATTCAGTGTAACCTGTTATTTCATTCGTTTTTCAACTAGGCACTTTTTTATGTATGGGATGTGGAAAAGTTTGTAATTTGTGTTCCCTTTTATACAATTAGAAAACATTGTTAATGTATTATTGTTGGCAGTGAGATAAAGTTTTTGGACCTAATTCAGAACAATAGCATCTTTTCTTCCATGCTATAGTTTTATTCCAACTTTCCAGAATAGATCAATTGGTGGGCTAAAATGGAGGAAACAATTTTCACCATCAGAAGAAAGAAGATATTCAGTTAGGAAAGAATAAAAATATGACTTGTTAACAAAGATGTCAGATAAATCAGACCAGCAATAGGTGCCTAAAGATGAACCAATGCCATTGATGTCAAAGGTATCAAATATCTAGTGTCCTCTGAAGGGACAAAAAGAAGTCAGTTACAAAAAATTGACTATTAAATAGAAGAAATTTGTCAATAAAAACAAACTACTTATATGGTCAACAAAGTTGTACCAATATAATTCCAGCAAATAACAGTTGAAGTATATAAGTCTGCAGCAAAATCACTGTCTACAAAACAGCAATAGTTACTAAGTTTCCAATGTACCACATGGGTATTCCTTTAGAGTCTATACAGAGAAAAATATAGTTTATATTTGGAACTTGGTGGTACCATTGGTGCTTGATTGTTACCTCATCCTGGTTGTCACATACATATGACAATTTGATATTTTATAGAAAAATAAAGGACTGTTGTAGAAATACTGGGTCATGAAAGACAAGATAACAATAGGATAGTCAATTCTTGTATTGAATATGTGTCAGATCTATAGTCTAGTAACTGCAGTAAATATTCTGATTCAAAATCATTACTTCACTCACATTGATGTGCCTTTTATGTAAGATTGTAGGCTGTTGATTGATATCCTTCAGCTGATGAAGCACGTGAAATGTTCATCTGTGTAGATTTTTAAACTGGCTTCAGTGATAAAAACTTAACATCTGTCACTTGTACACATATATCTGTGTGCCAAACTAAACTGGGTGAAGTGATACTATGTTGATAAAATAGACTTAAAAAAAAATCTATGTTGTAAAAGATTCAAAATAGCTGTGAAAAACCAGCATTTATAAGGGTATCTTCCAATAAAAACACCTGTCATTTAGTGTAAAGAAAGTTCCAGCTATTTTTTAATAAATACAAAATGATGCTAATGGGTGTTCATGACACTACAGTTTACCTAGATTAACTGACATAATAGAGAAATTTGACAGGGTTCTGTTAAGTATTAGTGTTTCCGATTTTTGTCAAATTTCTGAGAAATGTGAATTCAGGATACAATGTGTAGAATATCCAAGATCTAACATTTCCCTTTTCCCAAAACGTTTGGTACTAGAGAATATCAGCTCTTCAGAAGTTGACATAAGGGGTTGTCCAGTCACTAACCTGAGAGAACACTGAATAATATAAATATGTCAGGTGACAAGATAATATTTAGATTAGACAAGTCTTCAATAGAAAATTTTACATATGGCCTAAATAAAGCATATGTTTGGGGTCTTGAACATGTAGAGAGCAAGTTTAAAATTCTGCAGTAAATAAAAATCTTACTTTTCTCAACACAGCAGATTTCAGTCCACCAAGATAGTTTATTATTATTATTTTATAAGTACTAAATATACAAAGAGAAAGCTGATAAAAAATATCCTTTACCTATGGCTGATATGGAACTAAACAAAGAAGAGGCTTTCAAGCTTTGCAAATAAAATGAAGTGCCAAAACAATGAGACTACTATCTAATATGTAGCACCTTCCATTGCCTGAATAATGGCAGATACATGAGATCTACAAAGTGCTGGAGTTGTTGATTGGGTATGTCTCTCCAGACATGTTCTAAGGCTGACCATAACTGAATTGTGTTCAAGGAGATTAGTGAGATCTTAAATACCTCATACATACTCATCAGGGTTTAAATGTGGTGAGTGTGGGATCCAATAGTATAGCTGAAAGCCAACCAAATGTTCTTGGAACCAGTTACATATTACCTATGTAAGATGTGCAGGAGTCATATTATCTTACTGAAATAAACTATCACTACCAGGAAGCATATAAAAGTGCAAATGGTCTACAACAAGATGTGTGCATATTACGTTGTGGTTTTATTAGTGGTTCTTGCAAACCACAACATAACATGTCCTGCACCATTACAAAACTTACAATAACTTGCATAACACCTTGCTGACAGGTTGGATCTATTATCTCATGCAGTCTCCTCCAAGCATGAACTCGCCTGTCTTCCCGAACAAGCTGGTAGCATGATCCAATAACAATATTCTTTGGCTCAGGTGAATCACAATAACTGATGTCATAGTGTCAATAATGGTATCCTTGTTGGTCAATGACTACAAAATCCCATAAAATACAGTGTACATTGTATAGAGTATCAACTGATGAGCTAAGTGGCATTAAGCACTAAATTGAGATGAGATTTCATGAAACCATCTCACTTTTTGGATAGTTACTAATCCATGTCAGTTGCTGATAAGCCCCATTCTGGTATCACCTGCAGTTTTCACATGTCACTGAGGTCTCTCTGACATATTTCTGGTGTACTCATAACAGTTGCCTATTTAGAAATATACTACCCTGTCTTTCTGACCCCAACAAACATTCTTCTGTGTTACATCCAGTCCATATCCTACAGCTTCTACAATTATACTACATATTTATCTATTATTTTACATATCATCTAACTGGGTACCTTTTTTACATGTGGTTGGGAGAGTATACTGCTGTCTGTAATTTTTAGCACTTCAGTTTTTTTATACATCCTACTGTAAATGCAATTATATTGGTTACCCTACATAGTTTTCTCGTCATCTTAATTACTGCTCATAAAGAGCATTTCATTTGTTGTAAAAAACTTATAGACATGTAAACAAAGAAAATAAGTTTGTGTTATTTTCTCTTTTCACATGTATATAGGTATGGTTTCAATTTCAGTAATAACAGTTATTTTGTGCTAATATAGTTAGGAAATATCTGATAACTCCCAGCCAAAAAAATAGCATGAAAAGCAACATTCTAATTGAAGTTTTATTGTAGTTGGGATAGGGAATAAAAGCATTTTTACCTGTTGCTATCGTTGGTGGTTTTTTTTTGTTTTTTTTTTTAAGAATCCAGAGGAGAAATTTATGAGTTATTAAGAAGAACTGAATGGAAGCTGATACTTATATGAATTAGCTAACACAAGTATATTTCTCTACTGTTTTTTTTTAAGTCAGGCAAAGAAAATAGGTAAATTCTAAAATAAATATTAACAAAAACAATGACCTATACTCTACAGCAGATACAAGTAGACAAATTTTTTCAAAAGGTTTTTTTACATGAAGAATCAAAAAGAATTAGACAAATTTATTTTCTTATATATGAATAAAAGAAAATTTTTAAATTCTGCCAAAGGCATCCAAACTGATGTACACATTATGAAAATATGCTGTTGAAATAATTTTTAATCCAATTGGCAAAAATATTGATTCATTATTTATATAATAAATGCTATAGCAAAAAAAGTGTATAAAAAAAGAAAAGAAAAACATGCATGACTCAATTAAAAAATGCATCTTGTGAACATAATGGCATAAACATAATCTGAATTCATTAGTTTAATTACAAACAAAATGACATCTATATAACATGGAACTGAAATACATACTTGTCAGATATCTGCCACATTTTCCTAAACAGTACATCTTTTAATGGAAAAGTCTGGTATTACAGAGGCCAGGAGAACTGGTGCAATATATAAAATAAGCCTCTTTCTCAAACCTCAATAAAATTAACTAGGAAGAGATTTTCAAATAATCAATAAATTTTTGTTGAACATGGATTTACATAAAAAAATATATAAATAAAAGTGATTAGATAAAATCTCTAACTACACAAATTTTTAAAAAAATTGAAGGATCAAACAGAATTGCACAAATGTGTTTATTCTTGAAAAAATGATACATGAATAAATAAGATTAGAATTATCTAATTACAGATTATGTAAGCATTTTAACTGTATGTGGGATATACAAACATGGTCTAGTCAAATAATTTTAAAACAAATTATAAAGTAACTACAAAAGCAGGTTCAGATATAATCAATATTTGATTAACAAAGAGGTGTGGTTAATGAATGTGAAACAAATTGTTTTTTTTTTAACTAAGCTTAGCTTAAGGTCAAATGTTGGGAAATTAAATTAAGAAGATTGTGTTGTGACAATCTTTCAAATAGGTTGAAAATTCTGAATTTTTACTTGAATTTAAAACACTGATCACCTAAGCCTGTGATATATATGCACTGACCTCAACCACAAGGCTGACTAAACTGACTTTTTTTTTAATTTAAAAAAAAAGTCTGTTTAGAAAATGCTTAAAAATACTGCATGTTAATAAATAAAATTGTGTTTATTTCTTCATATAAACCAGAAGGGAAAGAAATAAATTTACAAAATAAATTGACCTATAGTAGATTGCTTGAAGATGTTTTATTCAAATAAGTCAATAATAGTGGGTAATAAAATTTACTATACGAACTTTCTCAAATTTCAAATAAGACTGTACACACACACACACACACACATATGTAGACACAATCAACTTACATTTTTATATAAACTGGTATAAAAATTGAAATAAATTGCAATTTTAAATTTGATCACAATTGTTGGAATTTATACACTGTTAGTGTAAAATTACCAACGCCGCTATATACCATTTTTCTACAGTACACTGATTGGAAAATATAGTCTACTTTTGAAATAATTTTTTTTTAAATAGATCTTATTCTTAAATAATGCTAATTTATTTTTAAAATGAAAATAATTTCCTCTATAACTTTTATATTTATTTTATACCGACAACTCAAGCAAAGTTATGACTTAGTTTTTTCTTCATCCTAAAACAGCAACAGTACTTTATGATTTTCTTCAATCACCAGTAGAACACTATCTTTTTAATTTTCGCAGAATTTCTCTTAAGTTTACTAAAAATCCATTCTTTTGGCAACTGGTCTGTCTCAACAGAGAGAGACTGTATTTTTTAGTTAGAGATCAAGTAACATTATGACACAAGTAAAAAAATAATCAAACGTTAAACAAATCTACAAAAAAAGACATAATTCAAAAATCAAAATTCAAATAGACCTAAAAAAAAAAAAAAAAAAATAACAGGGAAATTGAAATGAATTCATTTTTTTTTTTTTTAAGTTTTCTTTTGGCATTAAAGCTTCCAAAAGTGCATTAAAGTGAAGAAAATAAAAACTACTAGAGTCATAAGGATAATCCAGGTCCGTCGCCAGTGTGTTATTGCCCGGGGTGGGAGGAATCGGGAGATGCCAGTAAGAATTTGCAATATAAAATAAAATTTAATTTTCACAGGGAAAGCAAATGATTTTTTTGGGTGGGATGGGCTTCTTAGCGAGGGGCCTATGTTAACCAGTGAATTAATTACTCTTTTTTCCTTTTAATTACATTTAAAACAAAATTGCTTTTTTCTTAAACTTATCGTTTAGAAAGGAATACTTATTTTATTTATATTGAAGTATCCTTATTAAAAAAGTGGGAGAGGTTTAATTTTTAAAACCTTAATCAACTGAACGAACTTCATTGAAAAAAATAACGAACATTCTATCAGTCAACAAAGCAAGGTTTTCTTTTTAGTTTCTTGCAATGATATATCGAAGTAAGTGTCAAAAAAAGAAATTCAAAAATACTTCTTTCAGATAATTTTGGTACGTATATTGAATGACAACACATTTTTATTTTACCCGACTTAAAAATATCTCACTCACATCACTTAGATTTTCTTCATTTGCAAAAGCAAACAAAATTAACCTTTTTTTCAACAATGACTAGACAATATAAATACTGAGCGGGCGAATCACAAATAATTTATTCATTTCGTCATTATAATCTTCTATTTTTCTTAGAATCAGCATACCAAAACAGCTCAACACTGTTGTTGTTGTTTTTTTGTTTTTTTTCTAAACTCAACAAATCTTTATTCTTTACTAACACTTTTCTGTCCAGATGAGCAATGTAATGACAAAGATAAATCAATAAAAAATAGTGTTATTTTTTTAGTTGCTTATTTGAGAAAAAGTCAGTTCTTGTACGTTTCCAAGAGGCAAGGAAAATATAGGAAAGAAAGATCTTTCTTTATGAACTAAACTTAGTTTGTCTATATGCGGTTTTTTTTTGTTTTTTTTTGTAAAAATCCACGAGACAAATGCAACGTTTTTTAATATCTGGATCTGAATGGTTCAATTCCTAGTTGGACAATAGACTGAATGTTTTCGTTTTCATTTTTATTTTTATTATAGAGGAAATTTGACAACTGCTAACAACCTTTACAGACAGAGTATTTTTTTAATGGTAGAACCTTATATAAGCTTTTTGTTCTAGTGCAGTAAATATTATTACCTTTATTTCCAATAATCAGTTTAACCGGCCAAACATCAGTGAGTGACCATAATCCGAACCGTGTACAACCTTTTTGAACTATAGAAGGGGTAACAGCAGCTGACAAATAAACTGTTTAAAAACTACTAAAAACTAAATGAATAAGGTGTTTTTTTTTTTTTGTTTTTTTTTTTTACTTAAACTTGCAATAATACAAAGTAATGGACTCAGGAGTAAGGAAACAAACCTTGTTCATTTTCGCATAACTTTTTTTTCTTAATCGATTTCACCCCAAACAAGGCCGTACTTGGAAAAAAAAGTATCTATTTTAAAACTAAAACAAATCCTCAGTGCACGCAAAAAAAAAAAATGTATGATTTAACTTCGGACTTTAAGGCACCTAAAGAAACAAAAAAAAACTGTTGTTGTAGCAAAGGAAATGAACTCGCTTTCAATTTTAAAAGCTTTAGTTAAATTGCCATTGAAAGATACGGAACAGAAAGATCAGGATTTTCAAAAAAAGGTTTGTTTTTTTTTTACTTTTTTTACATATGGCAAACAAAATCATGAATACAGAATACAATATTTATTTCAGACAAAAAAGATATTTCGAATTCAGTTCGAGGAAAATTTAATTCATTCATGTGACAAATAAAAACCCAATTTAAAATGTGTTTTTTTATGTTCTCTCGAACTTTTCTACATCTGGCGAAAGGTAAATTTTTATTCTAAACATGAATCAATTCAAAAATTCATAAAGTAAAAAAACTCAATGAAATGTTTATTTTTATGCAAAGAAAAATGTGGGGGCGATGTTTTTATGCCAAAAAACAAAACAAAACTAAAACAAGTTTTTCTTTATGGACGATTAAAATTTTTAATCGTCCATAAACAAAAAGTAAAACATTGAAATTTGAATATTGTTCACTGTTTTAGCGACTAAGGGGTAAGTAATTTTAATTTAAAGTCAATGTTTAAGGTTAAGAAGTTGTTTGTGAGTTTGTCGCATAAAAATAAATTCTTGGTTTAAGTTCGAAATCGAAGAGCATAAAAAATATACACAAATGAAAGTTATAGAATCAAAGAAGACTATTTTCTGCCCAAGTAATTTAATTTGAATATTCCTAAATGTTTTAGGATCAGCGAGATTGTAAGCAATATTTACTCTAAAAAGAAAAACAAAATATTGCTGTGAGTGATAATAAAAAAAAAAAAAGCATACAAGAGTCCTTGCTTGCAATAGTTTTTTTTAGCCTAGTCCCTAGGGGAGTAATTTTTTTTTTTAAGATAGTCCACTGATTTAAGGGTGAGACATAAATATAAAATTTATAAATGATAATGAAACTTTTTTTAGTTTTTATTTTATAGTATTTATCTTTTCCCAATGTTGCGCCCCCCCACACACACACATTTAATAACGAAAAAATTATACGCTGATTGAATTAAGTTTTCCTCTAGTATTCATCTTTTCTCTAGTTAGTAGATAAGTTTTTCCGAAATTTTTCACATCACATCACAAGAGAGAGGTAGTTTTTCTTCCATCACCTTTTTTAAGACTAGATTTGGCTCAAGACCAATTACTAGGAGATAATTTTTGGGTTTGTGCATTTGTTGAGCAGAGCCAGCCTTCCAAGTGAAGAAATCCTGCCTGCTATCTAATTTTAAGTAAGATCACCAGTATATGAAATCGTAGCTTTTATTTGAACTCGTACACCGGTCATTGGTGCCAGTGGCATTAAGTAAGAAATTCAATTACCTTCAGTCAGTCAATATTTTGATTGTTTGTAAAAATGGTCGGGAAGATTGAAGAAAGGGACTATATAAACGTTCAAATCCTTGTTGTTACAACAACAAGGATTTGAATGTTGTGTATACACTACAGCAGTAGTTGGCCTTACGATCCTGGATATTGGAGGTTTTGTTTGATTGAATATTTTCTCTGCAACTTTCTTGATGTGACTGATTTGAAATTTACTCGGTTTTTAGTAGTAACCATAACGAACCGATAAAAATACACATGTATTCTGAGTGTGTGGATAAAAAATTCACAAATAAAATTTAAATTAAGTAAATACAAGTGAAATTAATTTGCGTTTAAGAAAATTTTAAAGAATGATCAAACTCAACTCAAGCATCAATTTGGGCAATTTTAAAATAAAATAAATGCTAATTAACTAAAAATTGACATTATTTTAAGAAAAGGTGTTACTGATTGATAATTAATTAAAAAAAAGTACGCATAAAACAAACAAAAATCACTTACCAAAATAGACCGGCTTTCCGCATTTGTGACATTTATTCATCACGAGGTTTAACAGCAGCTTGGTCTGTAGTAAACAGTTTTTTTTCTTCAAAATATATACATCTGCTGAAGATTTAATATTTGCTTTAAAAATCCCATAAAAAAGAAACAATATCTTGAATTGCGACAAAAACGGTATTCAATCAATACACTAGCATCGCTTTTTAATTTTCTCTTCCTTAAATGCTGCTGTGATGATTCTGTTTAGTTTAGTGTTTGATTGTGGATTTTTGTCATCGTTTTCTAAGAAGTAATAATTCCAATTCCTTCTTCCGCCTGTAAAAAAAAACACAAACAAATATGAAGGATAGAGACTAGAGAGAGAGGTGTGTGTGGGGGGGCATGCTTGTTTTCGATCGGGAGGAATAAAATACAAGAGACCGAAACAAAGAAGAAAAATATTGAAGTATTCAAGCTGCTTCCGTAATTGAGTAAAGAAGATAAACAATAAACATGTACAGTATTTGTAATTGTAAATTGCTACTTACTTCACTTTTCTTCTTTACTGTGTGTCGAATGAAAAGCATGAAAAATCAGTCGTTGTTCATATACGCGTGTAACTCAGGTGCTAGGAAGCAAAATAGTGATGAATACTGTTTTTTGGAGAATTACAAGAAAAATAGATTTTGAAATTCTCCAAAAAGCTGTTTTCCTTTATTTTTGACATCAGATACTTCTACTACATGAGTATATAGTGGATGACAAAATTGCCTACTGTAGCAGACCTTCAGTTTATTAACAACAATCGCAAGAGAAGTGGTCACGGCTGAAAATTAGTAGCAGTAGCAGGTGGTGTGTTGTGGTAGCAAAAATTTCATGATCATGTTGTAAAACTAAAAGTCTAAAACGTAACGCTTGATCTAAGCGAAGAACCTGGAGAAGGCAGAATTGGCTCACTGATCCTGAAAATAAGAATCTCAGACAAAATAACTCAAAAAAAAAAAAAAAGTTTATAATGCTCGCATGTCAAACTGCAAATTGTTATAGATTGATTGTTTGGTTTATTAGCTGCTTTCGCATTTTTAGAGGAAAGAATAATTTCTGACTCCGTTGCAGAAATGATGAGGGTCGTGCAAAATTAAATATTCATGTTAAAAGAAAACTCACCTGTGAAATGAATTCCTGAAAGAGAAAAAAAGGTACTTATTCGCATTGTTTAGAGTTTGTTTATCTGTAGTTGAGACAGATGACTGAGTGAAATGAAAAGTCTTTGATTCTCAGATGTAAAATTGTTGGGAAAATGAGAATTGTCTAACTAAAAAAAACTGTTTGGTACCTAAGAGTACCGAAAATTGATGTTTGGGTTCAGACGATTTTGTGTTATGAAATATCTCAGTAGCCAGTTTCATTCTAAAATTTACGATAATCGAAAAAGTAAACAACTTCAAATCACATTGAAACACTTTGAAAATCTATTCGTTCCTGAAGAAAAGAGTTTCCGCCCGGCGAAGACCAACAACACTAAGATCAATCAATAACTCGGTATAAATTGAAAGAAGAAACGCTATGTACCAGTGGGTTCCGGTTCGGTTTCATAAACCCATTAAAAAAAAAAACCCTGAAAAAGTCCGCTAAAAATTCATGTGCATGCCCTATTACTAAAAAAAAAATGTAAGCCTAACAAACAAAAGTTAAAATTCAATATTAACGGTTGGGAGGGAATCACTACTTGACAAAAACATCTGGTGTAAAGAAAGTAAATGACATTCACTTTCTCTCTTTTTTACGCAAAGTGATCTTAGCATTGAACTAAAGTTTAGTTCAATGCTTTAGTTACTAAACAATGTTTTTCTTTTTATTTCATTTTCTTTTTATTTCATTTTCTTTTAAATAAAATGACTTTCACACACTCTTTCTTTCTTTCTGTCTGTCTCTCTCTTTTGTGGTTGTTTTCTTTCATTATTATCAAATGTTTCTTAAATCATATTTAATTTTTTTCATTCCAAATTCTTTTATTAGTTTACAATTACACCCTTATTCATATATTTTTGCTATTATTACAAATTATAAATTTGCCGATTCATGGTTTAAAAAACGACATAACCATGGATTACTAATTTTTTGACTTTTGAGTAATATAAAAATTATTTTTAAAGTTATTGTAAGTGAAAAAAATTAAAATGTCGGGAATGTGTAAAAATTAATATAGAAATTATTTTAAGAAAAAGGATTTCAAAATTGTATCAGAAAATCTTGGAATGTGTAAATAAATATGAATATAAAATATTTTTAATAAAACATAATACTGAATTATATTTAAAAACTAAATGAGAAAATTAGAATGTTACTAACTATGGTTAGAAACAAACCACATTATCAAAAAGAAAACATGAGTACTAAAAACTGATGTGTAAAGAATAAAGATTGATGTTAAAAAATTCGCCAAAATGATACTTGATAGTTTAAATTATCCGTGGAAAATATTTACAAAACATAGTTTCAGCTTTGATTTTTGTCAAACCAGACAAATTTAAATCGCAATTGAGTGCCGTATGATTCGATAGTGAGCCTCGAGTTTTTAAACAATGGGGATAAAACGTTAAGGCTTTCTAACATCTTGGATTTTGATCCTTTTGTAGTCACTTGTTTGCAGTCAAGATTTTCCCTCTTATAGTCAGAAAGGAATAGACCACACTCAGCATGATAAAAAAAAATGCTATTGCAAAAGCGAGAAAAATTTTAACCTGTGATGCTAAAAGACTAATTTTGCTACTGTGACAGAGAGTCTGGGAAACACACACACACACACGTATTTTTTTTTTTTTTTTTTTTTTTTTAGTGAAATTGGAGTGGATTTGAACAGCGAGATTAGATCAGAGCATTTTTGTTTACTGATGGTGAAACCTGATCTAGGGCAGGAGCTGTACCCATTGGAACAATGGAATTGGTCGAAATAATTTTTATTGATTAAAACTTGGAATAGAGCTGAGTAAGCAAAGAGGATCTTTTGAATTCACATGATTTTGGTTGAAACAGCCAAAACCCCGTGATAATCACGTGCGAAGTAGTAGGGCCAAGGTTCAGTTGTAACCAGCCGAATTTTTCTATATAAACGTGTAGTTATGCTGAAGAAGAGACAGACGAAAGAGAGAGACAAGACAGACAGACAGACAGAAGAGAATTAGCCCGGGCAAGAGTTGGACTAGAGACAGTGGAGAGTCGAGTTGTAGACTCAAGAAGGAGAGAAAGTGACATCAGAGATTGGAACGAAGCGTCCGCTAACATGTACTGTTGATATAAGTATCTCTGCTACCACAAATAGTACTACTACTGCTAAGGAGGAACGCCACTATAAACTTTAAGCCACGCACAGAAATCTTATTCCCCCATCGCAAGAGTCGTATATCGTTCTGAGACGATTTAACAAGTTAACACTCTCTCTCTCTCTCTCTCTCTCTCTCTCTCTCTCTCTCTCTCGAATCCAGTGTATGCGTTTTTACGTCAATTACTTTTCTTTTCTGTAACCCCTTTCTTTCCTATACTATTCTTTTCTGCTATATAAAAGACATTAACAATTCAATCATTGAATAGTTGTTTGTCCGGCTTTCTGCAGATATTAATTTTTTTGCTGCATTCTAAATTTCTTAGCGCAGACTCTCCAGCTGTGTCTACATCTTAAGTCGACCGTGAATGGATGAACATCATTTCTGTTTTCTGGATCAAACCAAACACAACGTGGGTAGGAAGCAGGATTAAGCAAGTGGACCAGTCGAATAATCTACAGATGCTCAGGAGACCTACAGCCACTCCCTTAAGTTTGGTTAGGACCGAGTAGACACCTCAACCCAGAGAGTAAGACGTCGGAGGTTGAGGGGCTGAGGCGAAAGTGTTAGACTACTACTATTAGTGTTGAAGAAAATGGAAGAAACCTTAAAATCTGCGAGAATCTTCTTTACTAAGAACGTTTTTTCTAAACCTGCGAGAGTTTATCTCATATTTGAGAACGCTTGTTCCAAACATCTGAATATTTTGTCTAAAGCACCTAGAAAATGAGCTTGCTCTGGTTATGTTTGTGACACTATTTGAGACTGATAAACTACCATGAATACGGGTTGGGGATAGCAAGAACGATATACTGATAAACTATCACGTTCTCAGAAAATCGAAAATTCTAAAACGAACCAAACGACCGGCTGAGAACAGCACTTAATTTTTACGACGGGCGATATACCAACAATTGATTAATAACTTTAGCCATGAGCGCTCTCCGTGGAACCGGAGGTGGAGAGAATCGGATAAGATTTAAAATAACAAATTCAGAGAAAAGTGTTTTTTTAGTGTCTCTGCCGAGGACCGAGAGAAGAGGTGCCATGTGGCTGAACGAGAAAAAAATACAAAGCCGATCTGGAAAATTTTCCGTGGAGGCGACAGGTTTTGAATAATAATTCCTTGACTTGATTATTTTTCTCGATGGGGACACATGGCGGTATTTTGAAAAATGATCGTCGCCATAATGCTAGTCGCGAAACCAGAGGTGGTGAGAAGCGGTTAAGAAAAACATTGTGGAGATAAAGGTTTTCCTTTGGAGAACGTCTCTAGCGTGGGAGGAAGTCATCTGCTTTTTGTTCAACTCTAGGACCAACACTTATGAGGTAATAAACTTGGAATAATAATTATTTTAATTAACGAAGTGGAATTAGTCTTGGCTGAGGTGGCAGGTGCAGATGAGAGACCAGGGAAGGCGGAGGAGCTGCCCGCGCCCACTGAAGAGTAGCAGGCGCAGAGGAGACTTCAAGGAAGGCAGAGGATCTGCCAACTGCATGGAGGGATATTAGTGGAAGATGCTAAGAAGAAAAGGAAGAAGTTTTGAAACGGATTAATGCCTACGACCGTCACCCGAGAAAAGGGGGAAACTTCTAAATGAGGAAGTAATTACTTCCCAGAACCCAGGCAATGGAGGAGGGGCTCTTTGTGAAAAGGTAGAGGAAATACTAGACACCTAGCCACCTCGCGTCCCCACACCAGTTTTGGGTAAGCTTCCATAAATACGAATGCCTCGAGACGAGAAGACAGAGATTGTCCCGGGAATTCTTTCCAGCCACCAGACACGAGACTATCTGCTGACGAGAACCTCCCACATTAGCCTTGTGCCGAACTTTATAATGTCCGCAAACGAACTTTATCAAATCAGCTAAACGAAATTTACCAAGTAAGCAAAAAAAACTTCACCAACTTAACAAAGTGTCACATCTGACCTAAGAAGCAGGTTGAGTCAATAAATGCCTGCATGCGAACATCTAGACTCTAACAATAATTAACCAGCTATTGTACGAAGAACTGGATTAAAAAATAGTATATATTTTTTTATATTATTCGAATGTTATTTTTCTTGTTTTCCTATGCGTTTGCGCTGCTTGGACCAGCTCAATACGAAGATACCTACGACGATTCGATCTTGGCCTTCTTATGATCAAATCAAATCACAACGTGGGATAAGGCAGGTCCAGGATCGAAGCGATCACTTCATCGATCAGCCGCGGCGGTGTTGGACGTCATGGACAACGAAGGGAGGGTTGAGGGTAACAGGTTAACCTTTTCTCATCTCCTTCGACTTTTGAAATTTCGTTCTTTTGTTACTAATAAAGGAATTTAGATTAACTTTTGCTCTAAAAGAATGTTGTTAAAATTCATTTGTTTTTAAGAGAAAATGTTTTACATGTGCTGTTGTTTTCGAAGAGCAAACATTTCTATTTTGGAAGAACTGTTAACCTGTCTTGATAGAAGGGAAATTTTGTGGAAGATTTATATTGTATTTTGTACAATTTGTACATTGTAAAAATATTTTGTCATCTTAATGAATGTTTGCTTCTTTTCAAATTTCACTTTGAGTAAGAGTTTTGTTTTGTTAGCGCCTCTAAATGTACGTGTAAAGGGAAGGCTAAATCCTTTCCTCTTCTCCTTTTCTCTTTATTCATTTTTTTTCTTTTAGTTATAACCATAATACAATATGAGCACGAATGAAGTACGTTTATAGGCGTAGAAATTTTATTTGAGAAGTCTCTATTAGAAAATCTGAATTAATACATAGGGTAGAGACAACATCCAGTTTGTATATATGGCAATGACCTGAACAGAATTTGCTCAACCTGGCGACATAACCGTATTTCGCAAGGGAAAAAATAATTTCCTTGTCAAGACGCGTTTGCAGAACGATCAATTGAAGACTGAAGTGTATTTCGATTGTAATAAATTCGCTACATCGAACAGCAAAGATGAGTTGCTTTTGTTTTCTATCGACTCGATTTCCTACTCGAAGATACTCTGGCCTATTCGCTTCTGATAATTTTGAGTTACCTCCTTAATAAGTCTGTAATTATTCGTACAGTCTTCTTTTTCCTAATATTCACGACATAACATACAGATCGAGTGCCGAAGACGCACTAAAACTAATTTTATGTATTAAAAAAAATGAAAAATTCAGTGTGTTATAAAATAAAATGACATATCTCGGCTGATTTACAGGCAAATACTCAAGAGCGAGAACCGGATGTGAACGGGACAAAGCCCAGTCACAAAATGACCATTATCTTTCTTTACAAATGTTTCCGACACACGTGTTCCGGTCGAAAAATAAAATAATATTTAAAGTGCTCTATTTTTCGTCCAATAAAAATGCTTCCCTCCTAATTATATTCGTTTCTCGAGCCTGTTAAGCCATAAAAAAACGCTATAAAAGGGGTCACACGGAAGTTCAACAGGGAGTCAACTCTGAACTGACTGTTCGGTTCAACTCTCTTCCTACGGGCGGGAGGAACCCGAAGGAGGCTACGCCGAAGGGCGGAGTCTCCTTCGGGGAGGTTAAACCGGCCCAGAACTCGTTTATACGGGTTCAAATGGGCTATTTTTTAGCCGAGCCTAATGGCTCGGGAATGCCCACGTTAAAAAGGCCTTGTGCCACATGACACCCTCGTAGTGGGGGGTGACTGAATATTGTCAACAGGTGGTCACAAAGGAGACCGGTCACGTTTAGCAGCTGTCAGCAGGAGAGCGTCAACCACCGTCAACATGTGTGAACTACTATGAGAGATCGACCTAGATCTGAAAGCCGGCTTATGAACTTTACCACACCAAGGTAGCTGTCCTAAACCCTTACGTTCCTGTTGAAATAAACCACGTAAATCTATTTCTACTTGTCGTATTTCTTTCTTGCAACCATACGCTTGTCTATAACAAGTGCATAATCACCAATTTTTCTAACACCGCAAATATGTATTTATTTGTTTACTTATTTTCAGAATATCTTCTAAAGAAAGTCGGAAAGTGGTAGGGTAGCAGTATAGTCGGTGGGCAGCAATAAGAAAATTCCAAAATTGCCCACATATACCAGATTCAAATACAACTGTGGTTATTAAACTTTGTTATTTTTCTTCTCTTTCCAGCAGCACTACCAGAATTTACTGTCATTCTAATAATTTGAATGAATGTCAGTTTTTATATATTTGTTACAGGAGACATAATATCAGTATAAACAGTTAATTTTACCTAATATGTAAACCTAAGTGTGTGTGTGTGTGTGTGTGCGCGAAATGCTGAAAATTAAATATATGTAGTGTTTCTGTCTATATTTCTGAGATGAGGTAATGTAATTATTTACACTATTTACATTGTTCGGACTGTTGTTCTTATCTTCGTTGCCATATTCACGGCGAAGGCCGGACCGTACAACGGCTGAAACGTCGTAAATATAGCAACGAATATAAAGACAACAGTCAGAACAATGTAAATAGTGTATATGTAGTGTTTGTGTGTAATTCTACATCAAATAAATTATAACATTTATTCGTACGCCCACTTGAACTGAATATGACACAAGGCTGGGTTTAAAAGAGCGATCTTCTTACACATACAATTGATGACAAAAATACCCAGTTTCTTCAGTACTTATACATTGGGACGTATCGGACATCAGGAATTGAACCCTGACTCTTCTGCGCTTAAAGCAATAAAAGAGGTGCTGCTGGTGGGGACGGCCCCTGGAGCTAGTAAAAAAAAAAAAAAAACGCATAGAAATGTGGTTTGGCATTATCCATACGCTCACTGGAATGAAAGTTTAAAGTGAGTCCCACGCGTACTAAAAATTGTTCAGTTCTCTCGGTAATAATAGGGAAGCTATTGCCCCACATCGGGTGCCAGAGATTAACCCTAACCCTATCTCTTGGGAGAAATACTGCTTGGAGAACGGCTTCATGGAGTCTCAATATTAAAGACTACTTAAAAATGCGATTTTATCATTTTTATATAATAGCATATGTCTTATATCGTGTATATGTTGCTGAAGGGATATACTAATTTGTATATTCACCTTTAAAGATCAAATTTTAAAAATAACTTTTGCTGTTATTCATTTCCAATCTGATAGTTTCTGATCTTTATGAATTAACGATTGTTGCTGTTTTTTATAATTAAATTGTTCAGTCATTCAGGTAAAGCCATTTCTAACCTGAAACTGATAATAACTTTAGTATTTACATTACAGATTGGAAATAAAATAAAATAAGCGGTATTGGCGTTTTTAATAGTATATCTTGAAAAACTAACAAATCTAACATTTGTCTATATTTCTGTAACTATTTACATTGCTAGGACTGTTGTCCTCATCTTTATTGCCATATTCATAACGTTTCGGCCGTTGTATGCTCCGGCCTTCTTCGGGTGATATTTGGAATTTCAAACAGAACCCTTTATTTAGTCCATATGGGTAGATTGTTCTAATTCCACGTGCCATGCCTTTGAATACATCAGTTTTAGTTAATTCTCTTTGATAATTCGAGTCTCCAAGTTTTTATTCTCTACCACGGCTCGGAATTGAACTCCCAACTCTTTGGGTCAAGTCACTTTTGGATCAATCAACGAACTCTTTTATCCACTGGCTCAATGGATAAAAGCGTTTTTTTTTTTTTTTTTACAAATAAAGCAATGGTATTAGATGCTGGATTTCTTATGTACAAAATGTTTTCCTCCAACGGTCGGGCGACATGGTTAAATTCGATCTTCGAAGTTATTGGAGGTGGAATTCGTTTGTGAGCTTTACGATGTTTATTGTAGCTAAATAATTACATTCTCGAAAGTAAATTGGTACATAGGCACATAGGAGTAACTTGAAAATGTTATAACGAGTGTTTGGTTACAAAGGAAAAGAACAAACCAGGATTAAATTTTCTACAGCGTGTATTCGCCAAAATTCGGAATATATACATAGTTGTTTGAAATTTGGCAAAAACTGTTCATGTGTGGTTCGTCAGTTGCTGTTGGTAAGGATAGCGATTAGGTCGGGAACCCGCCAGTATCGAAGTTGGCCTGTCGGTCGCATTCTGAGTGTGATCAGACGGGTGAAATTAGTGAAGCTTGGGTGAGATCACAATGGTTGACAAGAAAGGTGATAATGGCGGCGACGGCGACTGCGTGCCTGCGTGTCACATGTGGCCTGTGTCGGCCGTTACGAGGGGCTTTCTCTTAAGCAAATCTGGTAGTCTCACAGGGATACTTTTTTCCGGTGGGATCATTTGTGATTGAATATTGTATTTTATTGCGGGGATTTGTTTTGTTGACCGGATGTGATGCTCGGAGCCCCTTAGGAAAAAATGACTTTTTATGTTTGGCTTTCTTAGCATTCAAATTTGGCTGACATGTAGAGTGCGTCAGAAAGGGTTCTAATTGCAGCAGAGTATATCAAATAGAAAAAGATGATAGGATCGGGGGTGTTGGCCTGTAGAATTACTGGAGATCACTAGAAACTACCATCGACTCTGTGGGTGAGCTATTCCTGCTCCAAAGTATGTGAAATACAGTCGAAGAAATACACAACGCTGCTGCAACAGATTCCTGGAAGTGATTTAACTGCACAAGTAAATTGACACAGTTCCAGACATTTCGAAGGCTGTTCAGAACCCAATTTTCTCATTTCTCTTGAGTTATCTGGTATTCCTCTCCTCAAGCTTCAACTAAATTTTTGCGATGTCTATCATGCTTTTAGGAAAACTCGACTCAATAACGTTGTGCAAGGGAACTCATCTGTCAAGTAGCTACTCTTCCATGTGTAATTGAAGTAACTACCCCAAATAGTTTTGTCGAAAAGGTGTGTTCATTCACAGGGTCGCCATAATTCCAGTAGACTTGCTCTTTGAATTAAAGCGTCTTCAATTCTCAGAGACGATTAGCTTTAACTTGGCTCTCAACATAGCATATGAATAATTTTAACATCACTGGTATCAACCTCACTTATTTATGATTTACCAATGACCAACTCTGTGTAATTTGTTCTTGGTTTGGACCCCAAATCCTTTTTTCATATTGGTACCCAGTAAGAGAAGCACTAATGTTGTGCAACAAGAATCCTTGTCAACTTTATTTTCTTTGGGGTATCCCAATACTTTTTCAATAAAATTCTTTTTCGTAAATAACATTTTTTTAATTATTATGTAAGAAGAAAAAGAATATATATTTCCCTTGGAGTTATATTTGGAGTTATTCCTTGATGTGCCAGAATATAATAAAAAAAGGAACTATTTCGAAGATGATGGTGAAAACTAGGTATGGAGGTAAGTGATTTTTGTCACCATGGTCAAATTCTCTAAATTGTCTGAGTTATACCGTCTAACGTTACGCTATTGTAATTACAAATGCAGATGAATATCTCAGCAATTTTCAATCCGTTTTCTTTGCTGATGTCGTTTTATTTTTGCTAATGTAAATTCTTTTGATGTTTGTTCTTGGCGGCTTTTTTTCTTAATTAGATCCTTCTTTCTTTAATTTTTCTTTCATTATTTCTTTCTTTTCGTCTTCATATCTTTTATTTCTTCTTTTCTTTTTCACACTTGAAATACCTTAATTTAGTTCCACCCCATACTCTCTTTAGTTTAATTTTCCTTTACTCTTCTCAATTACCTCTTTTCATTTACTACTTAAAAAAAAGGTTCCTCGTCGTTCACACTATACCGAAAACTCACCAGAGGAAATTAGAAACCCATGTGTATATTAGTCACAATAGAATTAATAACGCTCTCATCACATCATTAACAACTTAATAAAATTCTAAATTAACGGTACCACCAAACAAAAATTATGCTCATTGAGAGTTTTTCCGTGTGTGTATATATGTGCGTCCTCACAACTTAACTAAAATATTATTATTATACACTAATTTACTCGAACTAGTGTCCTCATCTTGGTTGTTATAGTCAAAAAAGATTTCGTCTGTTGTACCTTCCGGCTTTCTCCAAGTGCCTGTGGTATTTGATAACCTTCTAGGAATTTCTAATCGAACATTTCATGGACAAGAGAATGAGAACACTTACCCTTGCGGATTGAATAAAGGGTTCTGTTCAAAATTTCCAACTACCACAAACACCTGAAAATACCGAAGAGTACAACGACTGAAACCTTAGAACGGTAATAACCAAATTACGTACACTGATCCGAGTAAATAAATCAATCAATTATAATCCCTTATCTCAGAAATTTAGATAAAACTTTAATTTCTCTATCAAATCTCATTAAATTTTATAAAAATAAAAGGCACAAATAAGAACTAAATAAAGAAAGCTTTGCTGAAAATCAATTACAAATACCGATGATTCTAACGTGTGCTGTGAAGTATGACAAATGGGAGAAAGTGAAGTAAATCATTTTTATTTTGAACTTTGTAATCAATATGATAGACCCCAATTTCTTGTAGTACCCATTCCAGTTTAGGAGCTAACGATGAAATTCTACCTTCAAAATTAAAAAAATAATACAGATAAACTCTCTTGTGATGTTTTTTTTTATTGTTATTGGTATGATAAATGATTTTTTATCGCACACGAGGTAAACCTGTCATTATCAGACTTCCTTAATATAGGTTGAATCCAGTTGGTTTCTTTACACACGCCATATTTGTATAAGTTTTAAAGAAAAGCTTTTTCTATTTTATTCATACACAAGAAGTGTGTTATTTTATGCAGAGTGATGGTTAATATTTGTATATGCGTTAAATGATTCTAATGGCTTAAATCTTCTTTAGAAAACTTTACAACTTCATAGCCTAAAAGTTAAAATTTGATAAGGACTTATAACCGCTGTTTTATCTAATTTCTGTAATGACTTGATTTTACTTTCTTTTTGTGGTTAATTTAAGGAATTAATCCATCCTTTTCTTTTTTTTTTCTTCTTTTTTAGGTTTCTTTTCCTCTGTTGAGATACAAGAATATTATCTGCTCTTACATATAAAGTGTCATGTGACAAACTCGTATGAGCGGGAAATGAAAGTTAACATGATCAATTCCAAACCGGCAGGCAAAGTAGACGGACGCCTTTCTTCATCTATTACGGTACGAATGAACCGGCTCAACATGGCTACTCCCCGTTGAAGTATTTTAATAAAGGGATTTTTCATTCCTTTATCAGCACTTCTATAATTACTAATTACTTAGCAACATGGACAACATTTTTTAATGCTTTCTATGAAGATTGTCTCATATTTGTATATAAATCTTGTCTTGCTCAACACAGCATGGCGTCCTCTTGTCTGTTCATACGACTCTATTTCAGTATCATTTCAGCTAACCGGCTTCACTAATGTTAGCAAAGGTTTGTTATTAAATATTCCTTTTCCACCATTAATTCTTTAATGGTGGAAAAGTTCATTTTCATTTTGCTATTTTTTTTCTTTTAAATTTGTTTCTTTAGTACGTTTTTGACATCTTTTCGTTTTTGTATCAATCGGTTCCACTTTTGAAAGAGAAGATGAAAGGTAAATAGATGCAATCGTTTATTGATAGAGGTGCAACTTTTTAAGTAACATTAAAAGTTTTGCGGCGTTTTTTTCGTCGTCTTTTATGTCTTCCTTGCAAAAGTCAGACGATAGATATGAAAAAATATCCAATGTAGATACTACATCTAATGAAGATAACGTGGCGTAATACAAACATAGAAATAAAAACTCGAATTTTTATAAGCACAAGCAGCTTACAGCGATGAAACTGTTCATGCACCTCTTTCCTCAAACTGGTTGTTGCTATATTTCTTTAACTCGTTGATTTGGAACCTTTTCATTTTGGAATGAAAACGGAATTACCTTTTTATTTGTACTAACTTTTACAATATGGTTGACACTCAAAATTGTAAAGAATTTCCCAAATTACATCGAGTTAAATTTTCAATGTAAACTTATAAATACATTAATTATACTAGGATCAATAATAATATAAATTAAATATCAGGGCCCAATTCTTGTTTAAACACTTTAAGTGAAGTAATGAAACTTTTTACATGTTTTAGTTTTCTGCACTTGTTCGTTTCAGCTCAAACCCATTTTTTAAAAGTATACTCACTTTGAAAGTGACACAAAACAATGATTTCGAATAGAGAGATTTATTTCTCAATTTCTGTTAACTATCAAGTGAAGTCTACATGATAAAATTATGACTCTGTGAGCTAATTGTGACTTATTTCCACCTATATCCGTGACAACTCCAGGCACTGTGGCAACCCAAAGTTTCAAAACGACAAGCAATGTCTCAGAATAAAACGTTCGTTCGTTCTTGAATGAATTGTAATCATTTGTTACAAATGACAAATTTCGGTCTGAACTATTAAGAATAAAAATATCCCGATTTTAATTCACTATTTTTCAAGGAATATAGAATTCTTTTAACTTCATAAATGCTGACTTAAAATCATAGCTCGGGAAAATTCGGTAACAGAACAAAATATATAAAGTATATAAAAATGTACCAAAAGTGAACGAAATCTTAATCTCATAAAAAGAAACAAATTTAACATTGAAAATTCAAGGAACATTTAATTCAAATTTTAATGTCGAATTGAGACAATATCCAATATTATACTGTGCGAACCTACTTGCGCACGAACATATACATACAAACACAAAATCACATGTACAATGCCAATTGGCTAATAAATTACTAATATATTTTCTACAGGCAATTTAAAAATCGTAGTAATGCGACAATTTTGGAATCACTTTATTTTTTAAGTAGTCAAATTTGTGCACTTTTGGGAGAAGTGGCTCACAGAAGCTTCCTTAAGTCTCCACAAAAATCGCTCGCTGATTGATTGATGCCAACCAATCAGATCGTTTGCACGTGAAGAATAATTTTTCCCGCGCAACGAATCGGAGCCTATAGTCGCTTATTGAAGCCAAGATTTTTCTCATCTCAACTAGTGAGACCCCAACTGCTAAACGAATCTACGACAGATGGAACTCCAGTTCTAACCACTCTCCAACCTTCTCACTCACACGCACACCCACATGCTGATGATAATTTGTACACCTTCACTAAAAACTTCTTTTGACACAACAATACTTTTCAACAGTAATATCACAAGAACAATCATATCATGAAACACTCATGAACCAGTGAACTTTAAACCAAATAATTATCTTTCATTGAACTCTTAAATTGTAGTCAAAAAGAGGCAGCTCTTGATTAATTCAACCTTTCTTACTTAAATTCATGTTTTCTTTCACATCGTTGTTTGATATTGTACATTTTGTTGATATACATATATTTTATGTGAAACAATGTCTTGTGGTTATTCTTCTTGCGAGAGTCCTGTTTTCTTATTAAAGTTAAATTAATGTGGTGAAGTCCCCACAATAAACTTACAAGTTATTTCGCGAGTAAAAACTTTATAAGCCCTTGCTAATTCAGTATAATATTCCGTGGTTACGTTTTGGTTAGCTCAAACTTTAAATAAACACCCTTTAAGCCTTTAACAAAAGTCGGATCTTAGAGTATACCAGAACTCCTTATTAAATATATCGAATATGTGACCGTAGCATTGTTAGGAAACGTTTCTTAGAGGTTGGATCGATTTACTTTGTGACACGCACCGGTGATCGCGGTCGCAGTCCAGTGCCAAAATAGCAGAATTTTCACCGACTCATTAATCACTGCTAGTCAACCTTCAAACTGGGTGGTAGTTTTTACTTGATAAACAAATTCTTTATTTTTCTCGTGTATTAAAATTTTCGTGGCACCAGATGCTCGTTTTCGAGTCACCATGTCTGACAATAACAATGATTCCCTCTCTCGACTCTCTTTTCTCATGTCAAGATCCGGACATACAACAGATGGGTCTCCTCGCTGGACACAAGAACCAAAACTAAATGATACCTCTGAAAGATCATTATTGGCTATTCTTTTAGGGTGGTCTCACTGAAATTCCTTCTCGGTCGCATGCATGGCCCAGTTTTGTTTATCTTTTAGAATTCTGTTTTCCCTGTCGCGTCACTATCTGATCATGACATTAATTAATTCTGACAGAATCCGAAATCTGGTTTTCTCTTACGCATTTCCAGTCTTCTGCGCAAAAGTATCTTTCCTCGTAAATGAAATAAAATCTTTTCCCATTCATTTTTTTTTTTTTTTTTGTTAAAATACTGTCACTCGGTCTGTCTTTCGTTATAGCTCTTTCTCGCCTTAATTATTTCTCGTTTTAATTTCTATGCTTAATTAGTTAGCCAATTACCATAGCTAAATAGTGTCACAATTATGAATTTCTGTTGCGGATCCATAAACAAACTCTGTATTCAACAGAAATCGATCTTTCTGGTACATATAAGTAAAGTGTACTGTATATATTGGATAATTAATGTCTCAATTTGACATTAAAATTTGAATTAAAAGTTCCTTGAATTTTCATTGTTATATTTGTTTCTTTTTATGTGGCTTGTTTCTGAGTCTTGGATTTTGTCCACTTTTGATTGGGATAAGAGGCTGGGGTTTTGCCATGGATTCGGAGATTTCAATTCAGTCTGGTGAAACTAAACAAGCTTTCGATCTTGAGTCGGACTGACAAATTTCTGTCCAAATTATTTAAAAGAGTAATCTTTAAAATTTCCAATGGTATTCAATTTTTTTTCACTTTAAGCTAGCTCTGTTATAATTTCATAAATTATATAATCTTGACTTAACTAAATTTTGAGCTTCATAAGTTATATATTAATAACAAAAATATGTAATGATCCCAACTCGGATTCATTTTAAAATTTAACCCGACCTGTTGAAACGAACAAACTAAACACAAAGCCTGGTAAACACCGTTCGTTGACTAAAAACTGCTTAAACAACTGTGTAAATGTTGTCAAATCCTCGTTCAAAAAGAATCCTTACGGAAGGTTTGGCGATTAAAACCAGTAATGGTCCGTCAGAAATCATGTCCAGCTCAACACAATATTCAAAATAGGTTCAACATAAAAAAAAAATTAAATTAAAAGCTTTGTGAGAAAAAAAAGAAAAGAAAAACATCTAAGCGCTCACTTTTATGGTCAATCCTTAAAAAAATCCACACCGTTTCGTTCACTCCTTACCACAATTACAAGGAAAAAAAACTGCCACTATCCGACATCAAAGGAAATCGACATTTGATATAAAACATAAAGGAATGTTTTCGTATCCAACAACTATTCGTGCACTATTTCTCTTGACTACTTTCAAATAAACTCAAAAACTCGACCTACTTTGAAAGTATCTGATTTCAGCGTTTGTTTAGTGAACACACACACACTTTGCGTTGGAAATTTTTCAGTTTTGAAAATTTGTCACAATATTGATCAATAGGATTTTTTTGTGTTTGCAGTTATGCTATAAATTAGGTTTCAAAGACAATTCGATTATAAAGAGAGGATACACGATGAAAATAATGCCCAAACATAAAAACAAAATTTTATCGTCAAAATCTGTTAATTATTTAAAACTCAATAAAACAAAGATATTTAATTTCAAATGCTTGCTTTTAGTTGTTTTTATGAATATAGACAATATTTTCTGAAAGCAAAAAACTTTTTCGATAAAAAATGAATTCTTAATACAATTATTTGTTATTTCTTTAATTATAATAAATTTTTACATTTAAGTTGTTAAAATATTATAAAATTAGTTAAAAGCCGCATCGGGTTTCCTAAGTCTCTTTATGAGATAGATCTTTTTTTTATCACGTCGTAAGTATCATTTTGAGTTTTGACTAATCAGAAGATCCACAGTAAATGTAATTTTGTGTTTATAATCGGGCTGTAATTATAAAGTACGGAAGACCAACCAGAATACAATTAAGTTGCGTTTTTTGAGTTAAGCATTGTTCTCCGCTGTTAAGGCCTTTACTTTTGTGAAACATGTGTGGAGAAGTTAATTTGATTTTTCAATTTCAACTGAGAAGGGTACCTACAAGTATTAGCATCATCTTATGAAATTTATATGATCTTATTTTTATATTAATCTTCTGAGTTATGGCATTTTTCCATAAACGAAATATCAAAATTAATAATAAAATGAATGGAAATACAAATAACATAGTAAAATGTACATAAAATTATAGTATTTTATATACACTTCTGATAAAATTTCATAAGAAAGGAACCTAATTAATTAGATACCTTTCTTATGAAATATGAAATTTAATCTCACTCTTAACAGTCTTATTTTAATTTTTTATAATATATTTTCCATAAAGCATCGCAAAACGTAGAGGTGAAAGCTAAGTACAAAAAATATTGGAGCGCTGAAAGTTTTCCTTAAAAATAACGTGGTAAATAATTTGTTCACTTAAATCTAAATAACTCCACTTTTCACCTTCCGTAGAACAAATTATGATCACGTAAATACGTCATTGAACACCTGTCAAGTGACGCGAAAGGTATGACTGTTTTATTTTCAAATTACATCTTTTCGGCGCAGAAGCTAAGTCAACCTTGGTTCAAAATATTTTAAATAAACATTATAATTTCTTATTTTCTTAAAATAAGTTTTGAAAAAATGATAATTGATTTTTAAAAGAATTTCAAAGTGAGATTTTAATCTTTTTTTATAAAACAGAAAAAAATGGATGCCATAATCGATTATATACCCCCAAAATACTTTGATCTTTCTTCTTGATAATAACATGAAAATTTAGACTATAAAATTTTGTTTTCGTCAAGTTTGGCTTCTTTTTCATCATGCTATGCTCTTTTTTTAGCGATCTCATGGAGGTACCTAAAAGACTAAGTATTTTTTTATTTTAATCCTTTTTATTAGAATCTTTGAAATTTTGGTTAAAAATATTGTTTTTTTTTCTGGTGTTAACGGGGAACCTTGCATTTCTACAGGAAATTTGAGCTTCTCTTTGCAATGAAAAACATTGATTTTTAAATTATTCAAAAATCAGATAATTCAATTGTCAGACTTTAAATTAAATTTTCAAAACTTATTCAGAAATATGAATAAAATTAATTTTAAAAATTTTTTTCGAAAATCTTTGTAAAATATATATTTTCATCTGTTACCCCTCGTTACTCATTTATTTTTATGAATTTTCTAGAAATTTTCGCTTAATATTTATATTTGTTATAAGGACAAATCCTTAGAGAATCTAAATCACTTTGTTTTTGTTAAACAGGACCCCCAGTTACAAACTGAATCATAAAATTAAAAAAATGCAATACAACTATGCCTTAAGGTATTTTTATTTAATTAGGAAAGTTTTTTAAAAAACTAATTTATAAACTTTTAAATCTTCTAAAATTCCTTATTAATTTGTAGAGGTCAAATGATATTGTTATTAAATTAAAATTATAATTACTAATCATAAATGGAAAACCTCCCTAATTTTAACGACCCCGGTATTTTACGTTGTTTTTTTTTCAATTATACCCCCCCCCACACACCTTGCTTAAATTTACCAAACATCAGACTATAAATCACTCAACACGTCAAAAAGCACCCTCAGTCTTCAACAAAGATGATTTTCTGCGATTTGTTTCAATTCAGATTAAAAGTTTTAATCAGCTAATTTTTGTCAATGTTTTATTTTATTTTGCTTGATAAAGAATTAACAATTTTTTCAATATGAATAAAATTATATATTTAACTGATAATCCGAAAAAATATTCCAATGAATAAATTCGGTTTGAAATACAAAATATTTTGCTTATTGGTTTATTAAATTTTATATATTAACTTGAAATTATAATTAAAATTGAAGCATCAAAAATAATTTTTTACTTCTTTTAAAAATTAATTTTAAACTTGGCTACTCTTTTTTGTTCTTGTCACCTACTATAAGAAGTATTCCAATTTATTTTTGAAAACCTAAGGTTTGAATGTTAACGTGATATATAAAGTGGCGACTCTAGGTCATCAATGTTTGTCGAGCTCATTACAATCTTTAACAAAATATAGTATTAGTAATACTAATATACTTAGATGCTAAAATGATTCCTTTAAGTTTACTCTAACTAAAATATATAATTTAAAAAATCTTTAACTAGATATTTTTGTTTTAAATAAGGTGTGTATCTATCGCTAGTATGTGTTTGTATATATGCATATGCGTTATTGTGTTTATGTATCACTCTATCCGTGAATTTTTAGTTTAATGTATTGTACGTTTATATTCAGTACTGCTGACTGAGATCATATTTCCTCAACACTACTCCGATCATACTCCTCACCCCAAAACTGCAACCAACGAGTTAATGCAGCTAATTTCTTTGATTTTCGCCGACTTAAGTCGGGATTAATTTAATTTGCCCCTTTTCAATTGATACATTTTGCTAAAAAAAATTTATACTGTTCGGAATAAATTATTTAAAATGGACATTTGAAAACAAATAAGTTGAAATAAAAATGTGTTCTTTGAAAAACAGAGCATACAAATTATTAGAGATTTTTAAAAGATTTATAAAATCAAAGAAAGAAATACATTGCCTATTAAGTATGTCTCCAACTCAGATCCAATCAGCTCGACTAGCCACATTAATTTTATTTCATTCTTCTTTTTTTTTTTACTTAATTTCTTTCTTTTTCTTCTTTATTATGAACAATATAAACGGAATATATTTCGGTCAATATTTTGAGTTACGGAGTTAAAACAATTAATTTTGGATACAACTGAAGTCAAGAATGAAAGCGGCGCATTACAAAAGATTTTAGTTGCTTTGAAATAGATATACTTGAATATTGACTAACTCGGGCTAAACCCGACCCCCGGAGTCGCTACTTATATATACAGTGGGCTATGATAAGTTTTTAGCCACCCTTGATTACATCAATTTTGTCTTGTGTAATAACATCTCTTTTTTTTTTTTTTTCAGACAATACCGTGTTAGCTAGTTATGAACGATAGTTGAATTAAATTTTGCAATGAAAGTTCGCGGAAGTAAGGAAATTGGGGAATTTCAAGAGAGCAAATCAGTGTGACAAGTCAGAGAAATTCTAGGTTTTTCCAGATTAATCATCAAACGGTTAATAATATTGTCAAGAAATTTAATGAAGAAGGCCATTGTCGTGTGGAACAATGTTCAGGAATAACCAAGCATCGTCTCTGAGTGAACGAAAAGGGCGCTGAAGAGGGAAGTAATCAGAAACTGTCATCAGAGCGTCAAAGATGTCGCCAACAGCATGGAAATGTTGACATATGCGATGAGAAAGACTCTGAAAGAGCTAGGCTATCAAAGAAGTGTTGCAAGAAAGAAGCCCATGACTTCATAGGTTAACAGAACAGATGGGCGAGAGAATTCGAGAGCAAAACTTATGAATTTTGTTAGTAATCTGGTCAGATGAAGGTAAATTCTGCCAATATTAGAATTCGAGATAGGTTTATGTTTAGAGAAATCAGAATGTCTGCAGGCAACCGTGAAACATGGAGGGTTTGGAGTAATGGTGTGGGGTGTTGTCTGATTTGGAGAGAAATCTGAGCTGATTCTTTTTGACGAGCGGTCGAATGGAACAAAATACTGTTAAATATTAGCGAAAGGATTACTCCCACTATTTGAAACCAATCAGACTGACAAGAATGTTTACCTTTTTCAAGAAGATAGAACGCCATGTCATACGAGCAAAGTAGCAGTTGCCTGAAATGAATCGCAAGGAATCAAGTTACTGCCATGGGTAGCCCAAAGTTCTGGATATGAATCCAATAGAGCACGTTTCGGAGCACCTTGATCCAAAACTTCGAGAGCGTGCAACTAAAATCACTTCAGTGGCAACCCTTGTTAAAGGAGTCGCAAAATATGAATCAGACAACTGTTGATAACTTGATCAAATTCATGAAAAATCGAATACAAGCACTGAAACTAGCAAATGGAGGACCTATTCTATACTAGTTCCAAATACTGTTTATTTATGTTGAGTTTGAATTACGTAATTTAATTTTGAAATTGGATGTAGTTTATTTCTCCTGGCTAAAAACTTTTCTTAGACCACTGTATATAAGCGTGTGTCTGTGTTTAGCACTAGTCATAGATCACTGAAGCAGTTTGTGAACTTAACTTAAAAATCGATGTTGCTAATTCTTACCTTATATAAGGTCTTAAACGCTTTTTTGTTCATGTATTCTGTTACAGATTGTTTTTGACAATGTAATGGTGTATACAACACGTAAGTTAACAGTACACTTGTATAATAAAATAGACAGTATCCTGCGAATCTTTTCAATATTTTACAGATTTGAGAAAGAAGAAAAATGCTATTCACTTGAATTTTGCCACACAGTGAAGCATCTCAAAATCAAAATTCATGCTGTGAATTAATTTTACTGGTGGATTAATATTTATTTTTATAAAATTAAATAAAATACTAAAAGCCAAAAACGTTGAGAAAGAGCAGTGGCGTCGCGTGGGTTGTCAACGTCTGGTGCAAGACAAGTTTGCACCCCCAAAGCGTTCCATCAATCCAGTATTGAAGTCCGCCAAAGTACATGTATTATGTAATTAAAATAATATGCATTTAATATACGCGAATTTGCATTTACTGGAGTACCATGATGTGATAAGGTGAGTGTGCTAATTGTTATTATATCTTTAACTTGGGGGAGGGGCATTTTACTAACCGTGCCGATCGCCTCAGTGGCCCACCCCCATGCCACGCCATTGCGAAAGGAGGTTCTGGTCTTCAATATCCAATCTTTAACTAGTCGCATTTACAGACTCAACCATTCATTCATTGTTCCCTTTAACAATAACATTGCATTTATTATGAATTTTTTCGCACAATACTCACAAAAATACGCGTTCTCTCTATCAAAATCGAACTAAAACCATATTTACAATGACGGAGAGTAAAGCAATTGATTTATATTATAATATAATCTTTTGAGGACCAACGAAATTTCTTTGTTTAAATCTTTTTTATTTAACTTTCTTACGATTCTAACTCTATCGAAGGCCTTCTTAAAATCTATAAAATTATCGAACAAATTCTCCTCTTCCCTCAACACTGGAAGTGGTGGAGGTGTCCACGTTGATATTGAGTCCCCATCAATCAAACTGATGTCGGGCTGTATGAGATAGTTGTATATGTCCCGACCGTATTGTGTCCATCTGTCCAGAATTGCGATGTTTTCGATTAGCAGTTCACCTGAGCTATCCTCAATGACGGTGGTTCTGCTACGCCATGACTTTGTAAGTTGTCTACTATTTCCTTTTTTCATTACTTTCTCAATGTTTTCATACTGCTGGTTGATCCAACTCTCCTTAGATACCCTCATTTGCTTGCGTACTTGGTTGTTGGTTTCATAGTACTCAGCGGCACTGGAGTTTTTAGATTTCTTCAAGGTTTCTCTTGTCGCAGAGGTCAAAGGTATGGTTAGAAATTTATGGCTGATGTTGCTTCCTCTGACGATCAAGTACCTCCTCTGTTGTTTCGCAGACTGCCTTATTGAAGCTGTTGATGAGGTCGTTTATATTCCTGTCCAGGAGGTTAAGTGCTGCAAATCTGCCTCAAAGCTGTGCCTGAAAAAATCTCATTCACTTTTGGATCCTTTAGTTTTCAAGGTCAAACTTAATACGTGGATGCGCAGCATGAAATTTCCTCTTTAGCTTGACCTTCATTATCAGCAGCACCAGATCGTGATCGCTGCTTATATCCTCTCCAGGATAGGTTCTTGTCTTGCCTCTCTTGATACTTAGCTTGGGTGGATTAATGACCCGGACCCAGAAGTGAGAGTAGAGTGTCAAGTGAGGACCAATGCTCCTGTCCTTCCCATGGGATGCTGCTGCCGAATTTACACTGTACTATCACACACTGATCACGCCACACACTCCCAACACTATGCAACAACTGAGGGATCTGTTCCATAACTTTATAGAATTCAAGAAGGTCTTCAATAGAGTTTGGCATGGCGGACTATGGCAGGTCCTGAGGAATTTCGGCATAGAAGAGAGCCTCATCCAAACCATCAAGATATCGTACAAGACCTGCGGTTCTCTTCAACAGTAAGGTGGGTGAATATTTCAAGACCACAGTTGACGTCTGTCAGGGCTGTTTGCTTTCCCTAACAATGTTCAATCTCTTTCTTGAGGCCATCATGCGAGAAACACTCCAAGACTTTAAGTTCAGTAGAATCAATAACAACTTACGCTTCGCTGATGACATTGGTTTGTTGGGCGGCGTCAACTCCGAGTTGCAGGGTCTCACCAACAAATTGACAAACAGAACAGGAGCGTGTGGAATGGAAATGAGCACTGAGAAAAGTAAAGTCCTGGTAAAGAGTACAACGAAAATCAGGGCCCAGATCTTCATGAACGGAGAACAACTGAAGAAGTGGACGCCTTTAAATACCTTGGCGTTACCCTCACCAAAGATGGACGCTTTACAACAGAGGTCAAGACCAGATGGTCTACGGCAATATCGCCAATGGCAAAACTCAGTAAGATTTGGAAGAGCAAAAATATCAGCTTTTCATCCAGGATGAAGCTCTACAAATCCCTGGTGCTGTCCATACTGCTCTATGGATTTAAAAGCTGGGCTCTGATAGCAGAAGCCATCAAGAGAGTCCAGACATTTGAAACGAAATGATTCAAACTCCTTCTCGGGATCTCCTGAAGAGAACACAAGACAAAAGGCTAAGTAACATAACTGGTAGGTCCCTAGGAGTGCCTCTTGGCAACAGTAAAGTGGAAGAAGCTGTTGTGGCTTTGTCATGCCATACGCCACAATACTCTACTCAAGACAGTCCTTCAAAGTACCTTGGAAGGGGGTAAACGTTGTGGGGGGAGTCCAAAACTAGGATGGAGAATATCATAAATGGACCCTGCGACGCTGTTTCGTGAGGCGAAAAACAGATCTGGTTGTCGGCGACTGGTTGCATCATCGTCGCTTATGTCTCCTCTACGATCGGTTCAGTCATAAGAAAAAAAACGCTTTTTTATGATTTTTAAAAAAAAAGTTTTTAAAAAAACATTGTTATGGTTCCATGGAGAATATGAATATAAATTGTCCAATCATCTTCTGAGCCCTTTTTTCTTTCATAAACCATTAAACAGAGGAGTAAAGGATAGCGGCTCGGACTGAGGAATTGGAGTGCCGAGTTCGAATTCCTGTCGAATCCATTCACTTACGAACCTTTGGGGAAAGGTATGAATACTACTCTATGCTATTGGTAAATAGCAGAACAGACCGGGTTCTATAGCCTTGGATGGCAACTGGTCTACTGCAGAAAGAAATGGCAACCTACTGCGGGAAAAATCTGCCTTGTCAGTCATGTATGGAAAAATACATGATCGCCTAAGCGTGTATCATGCATGCCACATAACTGAAACCATTATCAAATTGTGTGTTGATAAGTGTTTTTTTTTTGTTTTTTTTTGTATTTCTTTGGTTTTTGACTACTGCATCTTCAAGCGTTAGTGGATGTCATGTCGTTTTTTTTCTTAAGTATCGTGTTTTTACGCCTTTCTTTATATTTTCTCTAAGTATCGTATTTTCACGTTTTTCAAGTATCGCCTATTCACGCCTTTTTCTTTTGCCTTTTTAAAGTACCGCGTGTCATGTTGTACCTCTCAATGAAACAATAGACATTATAATTACAGTTATTCACTAAGCCAGATACTTTTATTCAAAAAATAAAGATCGTTGTTCAAAATAAAAAAAATTAATGAATAGATTCTTTTAGATACCTTTATTCAAAATAAAGATACCCTGTCTACTTTGAAAGCAATTAGATTGTTATTCACTACTATAAATATGAGTATTTAAAATAATGAAGCTATAAAATCCAATGTTCGTTTTGCTGTTTCTCAAACTCCACAGCTTGCCGATTATTCAAAAGTTGGCGAAAGAAAAACCAAGGAAATTTCTGAGGCAATGATTTTTTGAAGGGCTTCTACCGCAAGCGCCATTATAAAATCTCACCAAAATAGACCAGACTTAAGTTTAGTCGAAAATAAGATATTTATTCGGAGAAAAGGGAAGAGAGAATGTCAAATTTCTTATACTGAATATTTTGAAAATATATAATAAACAAAGCAATTTTATAGCAAAAACAGAGTGTTGGTTTTCAATAATAATTTTATAATCGGATGTAGGTATGTCAAAATACAGAGACAGAGTCGGGAGTATGCTAACCTCAATAGGTGTTAACAAACGAAGACCTCTCCCACTGTCCGCTGTGGTCGTACTTAACTTAATCGGCAACCAGTCCGTCCATTATCGTAAATGGGGAAGTTGCGTTATATCATCACAACACCTCCCCACGAAGCTGAAATTCTCCCTTTTGAAAATTTCTGCTTCTAATGACGTCTTCTTTTTGGATCCGGACTAAAACGCTCCACTGGTTTTCTTTCCCGTGTGCTCCTTCTTTTAGTCGTCACAATTAGATCCTTTTTTGGCGAAGATAATTTCCGCTTTTCAGCCCGTATGGCTGGTCCATGAGATACAGGTTCAAATACACTATTGGGTAGTGTCATGTTAAAAGCATCGCATAACACTTCCATCGGAATTTCTTCTTCTTTTTTTCACTTTCTTCACCATATCGTGGTCTAATCTGATTGATGTGTCTTTTACACGTAAATTTTTTACTTTTAATCGTGTAGACCACTTTACCAATCCTTTTCTGGATTATGCCATCCATCCAATAGCTTTTTCCACTTATAAATTTAAAAAAAAAAACTTTGTCTCCTGAAGTGTATTTTTTATGTTGACTTTTTCCTCTTTCTTAGCAACTTTTTTTTGTTTTGATAGGGTAACAATCTGTCGAAAATTGATCTAATTTTCCTTGTGAACATAATTTCCGCCGGTGACATTTTCGCATCGTTGTTCTCATTAGGAGTTACCCTATAGATTGCTAAGAACTTCTGAATAGTTCTTTCTTCCGTGTCCATACCTTTATTTTTACGTAAAGCACGTTTAAAAGTGTCAACAAATTTCTCGGCTTGACCGTTCGACCTGGGATGACACACTGGTGTAGTTATGTGTTCAATGTCTAAGGCAGTACAGAAATCCTTAAACTCCATACTTGTGAACGCCGTACCATTGTCGCTAACCAATGTCCTGGGAACCCCGAAACGACTGAAAATTTCATCCAATGCACTGATGGTGTTCCTAGATGTAGGATGCTTGCACTTGACTACCTCAGGCCATTTCGATAAAGAGTCCACCAATATCAAATAATAGTACCCATTAATTGGTCCAGCATAGTCTATATGTAGACGTGCCCACGGCAAATCCGTTTTCGGCCAAGGATTCATTTTGACCGGAGGTGCCCTTGCAGCCAATTGACAACCTCTACATAGTCTTACAAAACCTTCAATATCCTTGTCCATTCCTGGCAGTATACGTAACCACGCATGAGTGATTTCATCCGAGACATTCCAGGATGACCGGTATGAAATTCTTTCAACATATCTGTACGTAGAGATTGAGGTATAACAATTCTATCTGCGTACATCAACGTGTTGCCGCAAATTGAAAAAGGTGAAATCTGAGTTCCCTTTTTCTGTCTTTTGTTCCATCTCGTCTGGTTCCTTAATTTCACAATATAGTGATCTTTTTTCTTCTTTTTTTTATTTGGTCCAAAGTTACCGGCAATTCCCTGATTTTATTCAACAAGAGACCTGATATTTCTTTTTCCTCAGTTAATGCTGCTATAACCGTCTCTTCTAAAATTTCTTCATTTTTTGGAATCAGCCTTGACAATCCATCCGCATGCCCATGTTCTTTAGATTTGACGTATTCCATCCTAAAATGGTAATTAAGCAGGGTTACACCCCATCGCCGTAAGCGATTAGCTGTATGCGTAGGAATGCCTTTTTTACCTCCAAATATTGTAAGTAACGGTTTATGGTCCGTTTGAAGTACAAATGATCTACCATGTAAAAAACGATGGTATTTTTTTAACCCCGAACACAATCGACAAAGCCTCTTTCTCGATCTGGCTATAATTTTTTTCAGCCGGAAGAAGAGTCCTCGACGCGTGCGCGATCGGTTTAGTAGTGCCATCTTCATATTTGTGTAGCAGTGCAGCACCCACTCCGTACAAACTTGCGTCAGTTGCCAGAATGATCTCTTTCTCAGGATCATAATGTGCTAAGGCGAGATCTGAGAGTAGGCATTTTTTTATTTTCTGAAAAGCCGTCTCGCAATCTTTTGACCAAAACCATTTCTTGTCTTTTTTCAACAATTCGTTAAGGGGGGCTCTTAAATCATACATTTTAGGTATGTAGATTGCATAATATTGTGCCAACCCCAGAAACGATTGTAGTTTCGCAACTGTGTCGGGTGCAGGCATGTTCTTAATTGCATCGGCTCTCTGTGGGTCCGGTTTCCTGCCTTCACTGTCTATTACCTGTCCGAGGTATGTAATTCTTTCCATGAAGAATTTACACTTCTCGTGGCTTAATTTAAAGCCAAAATCTTCTAGTCTTTTGAATATCGCTCTGATGTGCGTTTTATGTTCTTGAACATTCTTACTTTTGACTAGAATGTCATCTAAATAGGCGGTACCAAACTCAAGGCCTGCCAGCATAGTGTCCATCACCTGTTGAAACAAAGCTGGGGCGACCTTTAAGCCGAAAGGAAGCCTATTTAGCTTATAAATACCTTTTATGTGTATTTATACACAAATATTTTGAGCATTCGTCACTCACTTTAATCTGCAAGTATGCGTCAGACAGGTCGATTTTTGAAAAAAATCTTCCCACCATTCAATTTTGAAAAAATATCTTCTGGTGAAGGTAGTGGATAACTGTGATTTTTAAGGCAATCATTTAACCCTGTTGAAAAATCTGCGCACACTCTTATTTTTCCGTTTTTCTTCTTAACATAAACTGTGGGCGAGGCCCAATCCGCATGGTCAACCTTAGATATCACTCCCATTTTTTCAAGCCTTTCCAATTCCTTATTAATTGTGTCTAAGGAGGAAAAAGGAACGTTTCTCTTAGGTTTAAAAATTGGTTTCACATTTTCCTTGAGTTCAAATTTGACTTCCGTCTTAGTACATAAACCCAATCCCTCAGAAAAAACTCTGGGATATTCTTCTTTTAATTCATTCATGAATTTTTCATTTTTAATACTTTTTTGTTTTTCTGCACTGTTTATTACGTTGCAAAATGAGTTAATCGGGAGTTCAAACAAATCAAAGAGTACTATCCAGTCTATTCCAAAAAGACATGAATTAATCCCTTGGATTACATACACTTTCGTTTTTGCAGTCTTGCCACATAACGAAATATCGCACTTTAATTCTCCCTTAAAGTTTAATTTCTTTCCTGAAACCCCTCTAGCGGTTTTTTTGGTTTCAGATAATTTAGGTCTTCCAATATTTTTCCATGTTTGTTCATCAATGATGCTTATGTCTGAACCAGAATCCAATAGGAAAGTAATTGTATGATTATTTATACGTACATCTACGTACTTTCTATTTTTACCTTTCTGAATTTCTTTTTCTGATAATACCAGGCTTACATCTTGTAATTTCCTTTTCTTGCGGCAAACCGAATATTTATGCCCTTTATTTCCGCACGATTGACAGAATTTATTTTTGTACCAACACACGTCTTTGGTATGATTTTTATTTCCGTACGATTGACAGAATTTTATTTTGTACCAACACGTGTTTTTGGTATGGTTATTTTTCCACACGTCTCACATTTTTCTATCTTTTTTGGCTTTTGAGTTTTTTTGAGTTTTTACGTGTCGAACATTAGCAACACTTTTTTCCTCAATTTGTATATTATCCCTTTTTACGTTTATGAGACGTTGGCATTCTTCGGTCACCCTTTGTAATGTTATTTTTGAGTCTTGCTCGACCATTATTAATATTCTCGACCTAATTTCTTTATATTTAGGATCAGTTAGTCCTTGAAAAAAAATTAGGCACTTGAATACATCTTTGGTTATTTCTTCTAACTTGAATTGTTCAACCAGAGAGTTCACTGTTCCCGCGTATGTCACAAAATCCTCGTTATCTGCTTTAACGATGTTTAGGCATCTGTATCGCGTGTGGAACAGACTATTCCTTTCGTCAAATATTTTTGACAGAATACTTATAGTTTCTTCAAACGAAACTTCTTCTGGCTTTCTGGGCAATATCAAGTTTGAGTACTTCGTATTCTCGTTTGTCCCTAGTTTCTGGACTAATAATGTTACTCGTTCCTCATCCGACCAATGTTGACATCTCTTGGTAAATATAGTTTCGAAACGTTTAAAGTATGCTGGAAATGTAATGCCCGAATCAGGATCATAAATAAATTCGGATAATGAATTTGCTATTCCTTCGGCAGAAAAAAAAACAGTATTTTTTCTTTCTCCAGTCGCCTGTTTCAGAATTTTTTCGAGACTTTTTTGCTGTTGCAATATTTGTTGTTGTAAGTCTCGGTGCTGTTTTTGTTGCTGTTGTTGTAACTCTTGATGCTGTTGTTGTTGTTGTTGCTTGTACACAGCATTTTAGTCATTTCGACTAATTGCTCCATCCTGACTTTATTTAGAATTCAAAAAAAAAATTTTTTTTTTTTTTTTTTTTTTTTAGACGGTTAACAGACAATTTACAGCCGTAATATTTTTACAACCCGTAATTTTTACTTGAATAATCAATTATTAGACCGGCTCGCATTTGAGTCGCGGTTCAATATATATTTTTCAAATCACAATTTAACAGTAAAAATTTTCTTACTTTTCAAAAAGTTTCCTTTTGACTTGTGACTCCGTTTTCCAAATCCTAATCGGCGTCAACAGATATCTTTGACTTGCGAATCTGCTTCCGAAATCCGTTCAGCGTAATCTGATATATATATATATATATTTTTTTTTTTTTCAGGTAAGTACGTTGCACAATCCTCGTCGCCAGCTGTTATATCTCGTGCAAGATATAATAAACAAAGTAAACCCGAGTGTTGGTTTTCAATAATAATTTTATAATCGGATGTAGGTATGTCAAAATACAGAGACAGAGTCAGGAGTAAGCTAACCTCAATAGGTGTTAACAAACGAAGACCTTTTTCCCACTGTCCGCTGTGGTCGTACTTAATCGGCAACCAGTCCGTCCATTATCGTGAATGGGGAAGTTGGGTTATATCATCATGGTGTTTACTACAGAACAATTTACCTATCGCAGTAACCAAACAAAATTTTCTGCCATGACTTAGCCTAACTTGGTTTTGTAAAAAAATCAGTGATTGGTCAATTTTTATCCAATTGTGTATTTTAGATATACCTTTCGATATTTTTCCCGCTTCTCTCTGGAGCCTACCCCAAAAGTATTTAAACAGTTCGTACTCCAAAAATAAGTTAGTAGAACAATAAATCAGCAGAACTCAGCAACGCACGAGTATCTGCATTCTTCTACTCACGCACACACAGACACAGAACTACCATTACACTACACTGTTAACTGTCTGTCACAAGCCAAGTCATCAACTAAATTCTATTATCCTTTCTGTACAAACTTTTCATTCTTGAATTCAAATCTTGTTCACTAAACTCTGAACATTTCAACAAGAAAGTTCTTAAGTACATTATTCCTATCTTGCATCAGATATCAGTACAAGGGAAGCTACTTTTCTCTCCCTAAATATTAGTACATAAGCACAATTGTTGTACTCGTTGATTTTCAATATATATTTTATTGTTGAATGCAATTTGATCTCTTGTTCTTCTTTCCTTGTGTTCTTTGCAAATTTAAATGTATGCGCTCTCACTAAAAATGCAGCCTCACTAACAACCTCATTAACAATTTTAAAAACAAATCTGAGCAGCACACCACACATAATATTAATTTTGGTTTGGAATTTCTGGAGTAAGATAAAAACTTAAAAGAAAAGCTTTTTTAAAGTGGAAGAAGCCATCACAAAAAATCTTCAGGGATAAATTCGAGCTTTGGATTGTAAAATCAAAGAGATTTTTATTAAAGCCAACCTAGATTTAGAGGAAAGCGGTTTTATGACTAAACAAAGGAACGAATTTGGTTTTCGAGGCAATGTCAGTAATCGACTTGCTGATATTAAGGAATCTGTTCGAGAAACAAGTATTTCCTACAGTAGCGAAGCCAGTTTCTTATCCAACATTCATTCAATGCTCTCAACTCCCAAATTACAGTTTGCTACTTTTAAAGGTATTAATCCTTCTAAGTTTGAATTTAAGAATTTTATAGCACAACTTAACAACAGTACGAATTCCATTAATTCTAACAAAGTGAAGCTAGCCCTCTTAAAGAGTTATCTTACTAGCTATGCTCTTCAACTAATCTCACATCTGACCTTAGAAGGTGACAATTACGAAGTAGCAGTAAATCTGTTAACGAAACAATTTTTGAATGTGCCTTTTATAATTCATGAGATCTTCAAACAAGTAATAACTAGTTCTCCTAAAAACGAACCCGATTTTGTGACAGTTAAACAATATCTTGCCGAAGTGAGGGCTGATTTGTCCGAGTTAAGAACCTCGTATAGTATGGAGTTTTTGAGGAAGATTCTCCTGGATTCAAACTCGTAAGCCACGTCATGTTTCATACGTTACCCCATAAGCGGGAAATCATTCACAGGCTAAGTAGCAGTTACCCTTCTGTAAGGTATTTGAAAATTTTAATGGAGCCATCCGCTCACTGACGAAGAATAAGAGGCACTTCCATGTATATGAAAAAGGATACTAAAAGTAATGATTCCGATGAAAAGGAAAATGCTGCGATGTTACAGAATTTCGCCATTAGCTCTAATGAGACACCATGTAAATTTTGTGAATCGTGTGGTCACTCCATGGGGAAGTGGATGAAGTATCCTACCTATGAGACTAGAACAGCGAGATGCAGATATCTGAACTTATGCATTAGATGCCCGAGTGGCAGGCATCAGGTTGAAGATTGCTCTGGACTCCAGAATAAATTATTCATTTCCTGTAAACAATGTTCATCTAAGGGACATATAACGCCATTATGTGATAGTCGTAAGAAAGAGATATTTCTTTTTACTCATGTGGACGCCAATACGAATGAAAGAAAAAAACAATGTAATGCTACTTATTGTTGAAGTCACATTATATTGGGGCACTAAGTGTGACGGAGAGAGAGTCTGGGAAACACACACAACCGAATTACAGAAATTAGAGGGTTTTTTGCAAAGGTATTTTCAATTATTAGCTGTAATGTGTAAGGTACGTCAAACAAGTCGGTCTTTAAGGGTATTGCGAGAGCACAATTAGACATGCTGTCGCTGAGACACCTGTCTCTGAGTATAATAACGCCAGAACGATTAAGGGAAGTATTACTGGAAATACAAGCCAAACTACTCCATCATCTTATATTACCTGTAGACCCCACCCAGCAGTTATGGAGGTACCATAGTGCCTTGGGATGTACTAGCTTGTTGGCAGATGATAAATTGCTAGTGCTAGTGCCGGTTCCATTACTGGACAGAGTACCTTTGAAATTTACCAGGTGATGAATCTTCCCCTTCCCCATCAAAAACTAAGGCCGAAGATAGGAGCGGTGGCTAGGTACAATGTAGAGACGGAATTTGTTGCCCTAAAGCTAGCCAGGACAGAGTTTATGCTATTAACAAAGGGAGAAGCAGAAAATGCAAGAATGATGCCTTAGCTATCTGTGGGTCTGTAAATCCAATTTACGTGACAGGTAGTCACAATCTGTGTGTACTAGATTTAAGAAAAATAAGAAGGGAATTAGAGATCATTGTCAGGTTGAGATGTTGGCTAGTGTAATGCTCCCTAAAGCAACCAGTGTCTCTGACGGAATTTGGCCGGTGGCCACACACACAAGAAGAGATCGAATTATCTAAGGTGTGTGAAGGGAAGCCCACCACTACGATAAGAGTTATTCCCCCTTTGTTTTTTGTAGAGCTACCCATTGGTTGTGGAGCTCATGGTCCATCTATCTCTTTACCCCCCTACTACCAAGCAGAAGAGAAGTTTGAAGAGAATGAGGCTTTATTATCGCTGGTAGGAACGAATTCCAGTGGACGGACGGGATTGTGGGAACCCATTGTAAGAGAGATTCCTAAGATGTCGCTAGAAAAGATGCCGGCGTTGTTAAAGCCAATCGATAAGATTGATCTTGGACGGTTGAAGTTGGAGTTATATAGGATAGGTACGCCGAATTCGGGCTGGAGAGAGAATTTGGTTGCTATAATAATGACCGTTGTGGGAATTATACTAATGATAGTCGTGGCCTTGCTGGTTTGGTGGTGGTTGAAGAGGCGTGCGGTGTTGTCGACCGGGCAGAATAAACTGGCACGGGCGTGCATGACTGAAGGGGGGATTCCGGTTAGTGCACTTTACCAAGGTAGGTCCGACCCGAGTGCATTGGGACCCCTAACTGATATTGAAGAAGAGTCCACGATTGTCGTAGAAGAACCTGAACCAACAAAAGATTCGACAAAGCCTGTTGTGAAGGCGAAACAAAATCAGAGGGATAGATTTACGAAATAAATCGAATTTTTATTTTTATTTTTAGTAATGAGACTGAAATAATTGGTAATGAGTGTTGCGAATTTAAAAAAAAAGTAAAGAACACTCGAACTAGTGATCTATGTGAAAAGGTTCTATTGCACGAGATCACCAAAACAGTGAACTTTAACCGGAAGTTGCATGTACATATGTACCGTAAGGACAATGAAAATGTAAATGGGCATAATGAGCCCTAAGAAGAACTGAGGACTCTACCTTTGCATGCTGGAAGATACGTATGTTTAAGTAGCACCCTAGTAAGAAGCATGTTGGACTGGGTTTTCTCATATTTTGTTGATATGAAAGCTCGTGTGTCATTTACTAGTAAATGACAGATGAGTAGGGAGGAAATGTGACAGAGAGAGAGAGAGAGAGAGAGAGAGAGAGAGAGAGTCTGAGAAACACACACACACACACATGTATTTTTTTTTTTAGTGAAATTGGAGTAGATTTGAATAGCGAAATTAGATCAGAGCATTTTGTTTACTGAGGGTGAAATCTGATCTAGGGCAGAAGTTGTACCTATTGAATCTGAGTCATCAGGAGACAATGGAAATGGTCGAAATAATTTTTATCGATTCAAAATTCAAATAGAGCTGAGTAAGCTAGAAGGAACTTTGGAATTCACATGATTTTGGTTGAAGCAGCCAGAACCGCCGTGATAATCGCGTGTGAAGTTGTAGGGCCAAGGGTCAGTTATAACCAGCCTGGTTTATCTATATAAACGCGTAGTTATGCTGAAAAAGACAGATGGGAGAAAATTCTTGAAAAGAGAAGAGGGAATTGGACCGGGTGAGCGTTGGGAGGAGGAACGCCACTATAACTTTAAGCCCCGGACAGAAATCTTTATCCCTCCATCGGAAGAGTCATGAATCGTTCTGAGACGTTTTAACAACAAGATAATTACATACACTCTCTCTCTCTCTCTCTCTCTCTCTCTCTCTCTCTCTCTCTCTAGTGTATGAGGGGTTTTTTGTTTTTGTTTTTTGGGGTTTCTTTTTTACTTTACTTTTCTGTAACCCGTTTCTCTTCTCTTTTTATTCTTTTCTGGTATATAAAAGACATTACCAATTCAACCATTGAATCGATGTTTGCCCGACTTCTGCAGATATTAATGTTTTTTTTTTTTTTTTTTTTTTTGCATTCTAAATTTCTTAGCGCAGACTCCCCAGCCGTGTCTACATCTTCAGTCGACCGTGAATTGACGGACATCACTTCTGCTTTCTGGATCAAACAAATCACAACGTGGACAGGAAGACCTATGGCCACTCCCTTAAGTTCGGTTAGGACCGAGTAGACACCTCTCCCCCGAGAGTAAGACGCCGGAGGTTGAGGGGCCGAGGCGAAAGTGTTAGATAAGAAAGCCTCTATAAAATGATTATTGCAGACGGGTAGCCAGCGGTCGTATTTCTCTAAAGGAATATTAAAGAAGTTAAATCCTGTCTGACAATCTCTAAGTAAAAACTTATCTACATGTTTCCAATTGGAAATGATATCAAGTCATATTGGAAGTAAATATGAGCAAAGGCAGATCACTTCCTAATCTCATTGGTAGATAACAAATTTCATATCCAATTCAAGATCGATGACTTCAAGCAAGTGATAACCAATTTGACTAAATTAAATTACAAATTACTTTAGTAATTAAATAAACATTCAAGGAATTCTGGGAGTGGACATTTTCCAACATATGGAAGATGCTAAAATTGGTAAATGCATGAATGTCTTGACGTGGAAAATGCTGAATGGAATTGCCTCTTTCAGGAACAGTCTAAATTTTCTATATAGACATCAAGTTACCCCAGCGGGACCTGAAGCTCCTAACGTTTTAGACAAACTATCATACTATAATTTCTGAACATTCTTCGTATCCCGAACAATAAGTAAAATTCGCATTGGAACCAAAGTCCACCTACCCTAAAACATTCCCAAATACCTTCAAATTATCTAACGTCTAACGGAACTTAGAGAAAATGCTTGCTGTGGATTCATGTGCATCATTCTTCGATGAAGGTAAACATATCAGTGATTACGACAAAAACAAAATAAATAAATTCGAAAAAACAATAGCGTTCAAAGACAATTCATATTTCATGGAATTACCCTGGTATGAAGACGGGATCAAATCAGTGCCATCTAATTATCAAGTTGCCTTGAAAGTGCTTGATAAAACTATACATTCTTTAGTAAGAAAGAAATTGGCTACTGCTTACAATGATATTTTTTCAGTAACAAGAGACTGAGAGGATTATACTAAAAAATTGAAGTCTACAGGACATTTCAAAATATATTTGGAGTTTTCGCAGACCGGTCTTCAAATCTGATGAACAACTCCGGACCTCTAGCATAACTATTACCATTAACACTCAACTCCTTTTTACACCCTAATGTCGGAGAAATTTCTGTGAAAACTGATTCTGTTGGATTTCCTGAAATTGAACATATTTCCAGGTCTTAGTTATTAGATGCTCTCACTGAAAGGGAGAAATTGTTAACTAATTTCAAAGAATTATGGGAATAAGAAATATCTTTTGAGTCTAAGAGAGAGTTGCAAGGATCTACATGATATGAATTTTAATAATAAAATATAAGTAGACAATATAGTATTAATTAAAAATCCTGCCAAAGTCAGACCATTCTGGAAAATTAGCAGGCTAACTGAAATTTTATGTGGAAATGTACGTTCTATACACATACCTAGAGAAGATGCATCTTATGAGATTCATAACATACAACATCTGTTTCCAATGGAACTTTCCATGACACAATGTTAAATCTAGTCCTGGGTAAGACTTTAAACTGAACCCAGTTAATGGTCACTTGTGACCACTATAGTCCTGGTTAAGACTTTAAACTCATCCATTTCTTTTGGTCATTTCATGATCCTTTATTGGTTATTCCAATACTGGCCAATTCGGTCCTAAGTACGGCTAAATTGCAACCTTATCCTGTTCAGTCTTATCTGGGTCAAACTTGTCCTTGATCAAGACATTAAACTGTATCTGTAGTAGTGATAATTATAATTACTGGTGAATAAAGATTCAATTTTCAATTCAAAATTTTCAATTATGAAGAAGAAATTAAGAATGGGTACAAGATTTAAAACATGCACGTAAGAAAACAATTTACTTAAGGAATCTGAAAATCATCTACAAAGTCCTGGGTAAGACTTTAAACTGCATCCGGTGACGAGACCCCACTTGCGGGACTTGGGAGGTGTGGAGTCACCCCTTGGTTCTCATTACTCCCAGGTCCACTCTGACCCGGAGTGATAGTACCTGTTAGGGTTGTCCTTGATTTGACATTAAGCTGTTTATATGCAATCCATTGGAAAATGCAACACAGCGGAATTTTTAATGGCATTGTATTTATCATCACGGCTGAAGGTTATCAATACTTTAAAAAAAAGGATCCAACAAGATGTATAAACATCATCTGGACATGACCCAAATAATAATTCCGGCTGGAGAAAACACTTCTCAAAAGAAGCACCAACCCAAGTGCACATCAAACTACCCATGTTTAATTATTCTTTCTTGAAGACAAACTAGCCTTGAACATTTGATCTTCCTCATGATGACAGGCTTCCATGGAAAATTATATGATTCAACTGAAGTAACCACTAAGTTATCCTTTTTTAATCATGCACACACTCATAAAAGCATAAGTGGGGACCCCAAAATAATCTATACAATAAATAAGTAATAAAATATTGTCATGAAAATAAACACAAATAACAAAAGAATGAGTAATGTCATTTTAATTGGTATAACTAATACTTTAAATATCTTAACAAGGGTAGTATATTGCATTTATGGTTTAATAAAATTTCACTGTGGACATATAACGCATAAGCCAAGAATCTATACCTAGCCACTAAAAGGGGAATAATTCAAATTAATTTAACGGATTTTCAAGTGTCAAAGGTGAGGATGACACTTATACATGCAGTCACTAGTAACCGGCCATAATAACGCCGAGGGACATATGATAGTGCTTGATATATTATCATTGATATTTCACATCCAGTGAAGTTATTCTTAATGAATAGTTCTAAAAAAGTTGTCAAGTAAACACCAAACTATCGTGTTTTACACTAACATATTGAGGGTAACGATTTCTTTCTTATTTTATTGATCTGTTGAATTTGTGGAATGTTTATTGTATTGAAATATTGATATTAATAAAGAATAGATTTTATGTTTATTTACCAAATATTGTATTAATAAAGAAATGCTCATTGAAATGCATAATGTATTAATAAAAGAACTGACTTCATGGTTATATACCAAATATTGCTTTACAAAAAAGAAATATATTTTGATGTTATGAACTGACAACATGCAATGGAACGGTGAATTGCATATTTCCGTGTATTAGGAGGTATAAAAATATAGGTTATCTCCCCTTTGTTGATAAGACCTGCTGATCGAAGATGGTGTGGACTCATCCATTATCCTTACCTTTCCAACCTAACAAAAGCAGAGTCCAAAACGTACGCCTACGTACCTAAAAGCTTCAACCAATAGAAATGGCGAAAATCGAAGCAAGCAACTCCATTGGTCAATCGTTTACAGAAACAGAAATTGCGCCAAAACGAGTTGAGCCACTTTTGGAAACTCAAACAATATAAAAGGAAAAGCAGACAGCCCCATTCAGTGGAAGCGGAGAAGCAGCGTAGCTGTAATTACCAACCTTCAAGATGTAACATTTCACCGACTCCCGTCTTAGTCATCGCTGACCAGACGTTAAAGAAAATTACCAGCCCCATTCAGTCAGTCTCGTTAACTCACCGAGTAATTGCTAAAATACTCCACGACGTTTCGAACCATAATTTTGCCGCGCTTTCAAAGAACATTCACTGACTCACTCTGAGCATTCGACGAACGATTCTTGAACCTTTTACTTAGTTCCTTATATATAATGAATTATATTCATTACTAAGATAAGGAATACAAATACGATTAAGGGTAGACTACTTCGAACAAACTCTTTTTCAGAACCTTTAAATTTCACTATCACAATCTTCGACACAAACAAGAAATGTGCGAGGATTTCGGCGGCATTTCCTGAACCGGTTTACCAAGGAACCTGGTCTCTGTACCGAAGAGTTTCGCAGCTATTTAGCCGACTTTGCTCGACTGAAGCGGCTGCCTGTGAGGCTGAAATCATAGAGGACGAAGTTCACTAGGCATTGAAGAGGATCGGCAGTGGTAAGTCTCCGAGACTTGATGGTCTGCCCTACGAAATTTACTTGAGGCTGTCGTACATTTTGTTCCGATTTTGACAGTGGTGTTCAACAACTGATTCCGGCAGGGGTCTGTCCCCGACCGGATCTTCAGGGGTGTGATCAAGATGTTGAAAAAATGACAAACATGCTGAGCTTTATTTAGACGATTACAGGCCCATAACTCTGCTAAATACAGAGTCAAATATTTGGGCCAAGATCCTGAAGGAGCGTTTGCATTCAGTTGCCGAGATTATGTTGGGACCGGAGCAGACTTGTGCTGTGAAGAGCAAAACAATTCAGCTCAACCTACACGATCATAGAGGGTGTAGAAAACGACGATGAAGCCGCGCTAACCAATTTGGATCAGTCCAAGGCGTTTGACAGAGGGTCGACCATGTACCTGGCTGTTGTGATGCAGGCCACTGGATCCAAACTCGACTCCTGATAGTGGATCAGCCTGCTGTATTGCTCCCCCAGTACTGTGGTACAGGTGAACGGGAAGTGGTCAAAGCGCGTCTGTTTTCAATTCATATTTGGCTGTTTTTTGAAAACATTAAAGGTGAGCCCGTCCTGTAGAATTTTACCACGGAAATTTTAAATCGTCTGGCTCCATTTTACTGTTCTTTTTATAACATCAATTTGGAGCCTTTTTTTTTCCTTCAAATATTTGAGCATCATTTTGAGATGACAGGCGTATCTTATTGATGAGTATTTGCTCAATCAGAAACCTCTATACACAACATATATAACATAATACCCCCCAAACATATCAACCTTTTATATCGTAACGAAATGCATGCTAATTATAAACAAGACGAAAATATCCTAAAAAAATTTAATAAAAACTAATACATCCACTATAGACCCGAGTAAAAAATAAAACTTATTATATACTACACTAAATCCACTATATCTAATAAAATCATTCGTAATGACTCTTCCCCGGCCACTAACGTGTTGGAGAAAACCAACATTATTTATAAATTTAAATGTCCTCTGGGAGACTGCATCTCCAACGACAAAAATAATATCTATGTTGGACACACGACAACAATGCTTTCGCGTAGGCTAAGTCTTCATCTGAATAATACTTCCAATATTTCTAAACACTTACAACAACATACCTGCCCACACTCGCAATTCAGAAAAATCCTCGTCGAAAATACCTCAAAACGAATAAACACAAAATAAAAATTCTTAAAGCTATTTATATAAAAAAATTAAAACCAAACCTCAACAAAATTAATTACAAATACTCCACAAATATTTTAAAATATGCACAATAGATAGCCTTTAAACGTCAGCGCTTGTCATTAATAGTTTTTCCTTTATCTAGCAACTACCCAAGCCCATAAAGTTTCTACAGCATACCTAGTTACCTCCCCTTAAAAACAGCGTCTGTCAACCAACCATGACACCGTGTTCGTGACTTCACACATAAAAATGGTAATCTTCGGATGACCACAACAATTTTGTCCTTCCCAACCATGAATAATAAATATTTACTCTATATTTATCAATACCTTGATGATGACTTTATGCTATGTTGAAAGTACTCGGAATAAATACAATATGAGCCGACACGGTGTTTTCCTATCGTCTTTTAATAACCGCACAAAAACGTTTATTCGTGAATATGAAAGGATCTTATCGAAAATAAGTAGACAGAACTTTTCCAAATTAGTTAACAAAACCTGTCTGAATGAAAACTTGCTGCCGAAATACACGCATATCTATCTATCTATCTATCTATCTATATATATATATATATATATATATATATATATATAACACTTTCGCCCCAGCCCCTCAACCTCCGACGTTGAGGTGTCTACTCGGTCCTAACCGAACAAGGGAGTGGCCGTAGGTCCCCTGAGCATCCGTAAATTATTTAATTCTGCTTCCTGCCCACGTTGTGTTTGGTTTGATCCAGAAAGCAGAAGTGATGTTCATCTATTCACGGTCGACTGAAGATGTAAACACGGGAAGAGAGTCTGCGCTAAGAAATTTAAAATGCAGCAAAAAAAAAATAATATCTACAGAAAGCCGGACAAACAACTATTCAATGATTGAATTGTTAATGTCTTTTATATAGCAGGAAAGAATAGTATAGAAAAGAAACGGGTTAGAGAAAAGAAAAGTAATTGACGTAAAAATGCACACACTGGATTCTAGACACAGAGAGAGTGTATGTGATTATCTTGTTGTTAAATCGTCTCAGAACGATATATGATTCTTGCGGTGGAGGGATAAAGATTTCTGTCCGGGGCTTAAAGTTATAGTGGCGTTCCTCTTCCCAACGCTCGCCCGGGCCAATTCTTTCTTCTCTTCAATAATTTTCTTTCATCTGTCTTTTTCAGCATAACTACGCGTTTATATAGATAAACCAGGCTGGTTATAACTGACCCTCGGCCCTACTACTTCACACGCGATTATCACGGCGGTTCTGGCTGCTTCAACCAAAATCATGTGAATTCGAAAGTTCCTTCTAGCTTACTCAGCTCTATTTGAATTTTGAATCGATAAAAATTATTTCGATCATTTTCATTGTCTCCTGATGACCCAGATTCAATCGGTACAACTTCTGCCTTAGATCAAATTTCCTCATCAGTAAACAAAATGCTCTGATCTAATTTCGCTATTCAAATCTTCTCCCATTTTACTAAAAAAATATACGTGTGTGTATGTGTGTGTGTGTGTGTGTGTGTGTTTCCCAAACTATCTCTGTCACATATATATTGTGGCTGTATACCTTTGATGGGAGGTCAAACGAGTGAAGTAATTAGTCTAGCCGGGTAACATGAACTGAAAATGTATATGGGATTGTTTAGTACTCACCTACGAAGTCACCAAGGGTCATTACAGGTCAATTTAGGATCAAAACAGCTATTTCCGACCAAAGACCATTTATTATGGAATCCAAAAATATTTTTCTGAACTCACAAATAGTAGCGATAGATGCCAGTATTTCTGACCTTTGTGATCATTAGAGGTACGGAAATATAATGGAGCATTTTAAGGTTGTACGACTGGCTGGAAGAAGGTGCAGAACTTTCTAGCTGAAATTTCTTCTATGTTGCATCAGATATGTAATCTTCTAGAAGATGAAATTTCTAGAAACTTCTCTAACACAAGAAATATATATATTTCAATAAACAGATTTTGCACAATGTTCCAGCTTTTCACGTTATAACAGTATATATGATGTGATGCTAGGAAAAAAAGAATTCCAAGGATCCCTATAATTCCAACTAACCTTCCTTTTGACTTCAAACGGGTTCAATTTCAAGTGAAATTTTGCTTTGCAATGGCAATTAACAAGGTTTGGAATCGGTGTCTGCTTACAGGTGGCCTTAATCCGGCGTCACTATGTGTTTCGTACGGATGTGGATGCCTTTCAAGTTAATAATAATAAGTTTGAAAGGTAGCGACTTTTCACTTACTTAAACGTCCATAACAGAGCTCTATTTTATTACCTTCAAAGTTGTTTTTAAGCCGTCATTAGATACTTCAGAACTTATTTGGTAAGCTTCAGTTTGTTAAACTTAAAGAATCTTGGGAAAAGGTAAAAGAAAGTGAGAAATAATTTGAGACGTGGGAAAATTTTAAAAAACGAAGTTCAATATGTATAGAAAAAGAGGACGAATTTACAGAAAGAGAAAAGAAGAAAAAAGAGATGTAGACAGGATAACGAAAAAAATAACCGAAAAAAGAAATTAAGGTAGGGGATATTTTTGATAACTAATAGAAAATTCGATTTTAAATAATAACACATGCTTCCTTCTGAAAATCCTGTATCCAGTCTTCATACAGATACGGATAAAAAAAAAAATCAAGTAATTAAAATTGGCTTTTGAAAGCTATTGCCCCATTATGAACTCTTCCAAAAGCCAAAAAATAGCCGTCGGTTTTTTTCTCAAGTCAACTGAAAGAGCCAACACATACGATTTACTTTTCGGTTCGTTACACCTTATCACCGATGAGAAAGTGTCACGATGATCTTTATACGAGGTTGTTCTGTAAAGTTCTCAGTCTGATTAACTTCGCAAAATTTTATCAAATGATCTAACATCATATTTTCTGAAGCGCATCTATGTTGAACCGACAAGGGTTCAACGCCTTCTCTCTCTCTCTCTCTCTCTCTCTCTCTCTCTCACACACACACACACACACACACACAACATCATTTTTTCAGTTTCATTTAAATGCGTTTACAGTTTACTGGTATTTGTGTGGTTATCCTTTATAAAAGAGAGAGAGCGTGGGTGTGTTTGCATAAAAGGACTAATAAAAATAGAAAAAGAAGGTAACACAGAAGAAAAGTAAAGAGGAGGAAAACGTTGAAAGGATAACATTTTTTAAAATGAAGAGTAGAATAGTCGGGAGGGTGGAAAAAAAGGAATCGAAAGTAAAAAGAAAAATGTCAAGTCTGAACAGAAAGAACGAGTATGGAAATTTATGAGAAAAATTTCAGAGAACGAGCTGAAAAAGAAAGGTAGAAATGAAATAAAAGAAAATGTGTAATACAAAAAAAAATAAAGAAAAAAGTAAAAACAGAAAATATGATGAGAAGAGGAAAAGAAACATTGTTGTTGTTAATATTATTATTATTATTATTATTATCATCCTCCCCCTTTTTGCTCCATTTCAAGTTTCTGTTGTCATACTTATTATAAAATCCAGGTTGTGTGTGTGTGTGTGTATGTGTGTGTGTGTGTGTGTGTGTGTGTGTGTGTGTGTGTGTGTGTGTACGTTTATATATTGGATCGGATTTCCTACATTTTACAACCGATTTCAACAAAACTTCCCAGAACTACGTAAAATTACCTTGCGGTGGTTCTGACAGTGCCAAAAATTGGGAAAACACAATTATTTTTGCACGAAATCAATTTGAAAACACGATTAAGATTCATCGTGAGAATGAAAGGGGGACTCATATCGAGTTATACTTATAAAAACCCAGGTTGTTTGTGTGTGTGTGTATTCGTTTGTATATGGGATCGGATTTCCTACATTTTTCAACCGATTTCAACAAAACTTCACTTTTTTTTCGCAGGTAGTGTTTCTTATTGTCTTGCACACTTTTTTCTTTATTTTTACATTCAGAATGCTTTAAAATTCCATTTACAAGACAATTGTTTATAATAAAATTCTATTCAATCGGTAGACTCATAACGATTGAAAACAATGTTTTTGTTTGAGTTTGGGTTTGACCAATTCGTAAAAAAACAAAAAGCAAAACAAAACAAAAAAAAATCCAATTAAGACATGCGTGTCCGTCAACCTTAAACAATAATCTTTGTCAATTTTATTTTTCAGTCTTTATCAGTTGCTCATTAACAAAGTGCTGCTGTCATTTCTACAAATTTTCATCGACTCTCATAGTAGTTCTATATGCTATTTGTGTAGGAAAATTCTGTCATCCAGGTTTTTTATATTATATCTATCTCTGAAAGTAGAAATCTGTGAAATTTTTCCCGAAAGTAGGCTCAAGAAAAATAAAGCTTTATTTTTCTCTGATTAGTCAATTATTTCACATGGTGATGTTAATTTCTAACCAATAGACACTTTGATTTAAACGGTGTGTTGTATTGTAACGTGTTTGTAATATTGTCTGTTATTTGGCGCCAGCGGCGGATTTGCTCAGCAACCTTGAGTTTTCGCTTACCTGGCGATTGATCCGGAGTGTGCTATTTCTTAGTGACGTGACTTTCAGAGCGGGCTTGGCAGATATGCGCTATTGTCACCGGTGTGATCTTGGTTTGTGGAGGAAACGGCTGTGCACACTTTTTTTTTTTTTTTTTTACTGTCCGCAGGTGCTCTTGTACTGGGATCTTGTCGCCGAGTTGACGGGTCGTATTGATCTCGAACATCTGAGTTGGTCTGGGGCAAAATAAATGGCGTTTCTTACGGTGCTAGCTGTGGCAAGAATAGTGGTGTAGGTGATGCATATAGAGGGAATCTTAATTTACGAAAAATCATCGCTGACATACGCATTGTCATAGTACGTATGTCTATGTTTTTGATCGATGTTGGTTTGGTTCGCTGACTGTCTTTCGCCGGCTCTCCTTCACTGACTGTGTCGCTGATAAGCCGTTTTTATCGCTATCTGATAGCCGGTGCCTCATCTACCGCAAGGAAAGTTGGTTCTATGTGCCGCGCCAGAAAGTTTTTCTCGCCTGAGTCCATCCTTCAAATCTGTAAATCAACCATTCGCCCTTACATGATATACTGCTGCCATATATGGGCTGGAGCCCCCACTGTTCGTCTCAAGTATCCAGAGATATATATGTAATGTTGTTGGTCCTGGTCTGGCATATCGTCTACAGTTACTTTCTCACAGACGTGCCGTCGCTTCCCTATGTGTTTTCTACAAGTACTTTCACAGTAACTGCTCCAACGAGCTATTTTCGCTGGTTCCAAAACTGCATGAATTTAAACATGTTACCAGGTTGGCATCTCACTCCCACCCTTTCACTGTTGAAACGGTTGAATGTAGCCGTCTCTTCTACTCTAATAGCTTCATGTCTCGCACTTCCCGTCTGCGGAACTACCTTCCTCTTACTTGCTTCCCTGACAGTTATAGTCTTCAAATATTCAAATGTAATGTCAGCCGACATTTTCTGATGCCTTGATCTAATTCCCCATCCTTCTCTTTATCCTTTCTTCAATCACGTCTCTTTACTCATGCTCCCACTCTCTGTAACGCCTTGCGGGCTAGTGGCACTCCCGCCTTGCTTGGGGTGAAATGCTTAAAAAAATGTTAGTAAGGAGTCTACTTTTATCACTCTAAGGGAAGAACGGCCATTGATATCTTTGGATCAATAAATCGCACGCTATTTAACAGTGAAGCGTTCACTAACGGGGTCAATAACCGGGGGATTAAAACAGCAATTGGATTGTGAAGAACATCTAGATAAAAATGGTGATTTGATAGAAATATTGAAAAGAATTTATCATAAAGTAAGTGGATAAAATGCTCCATTCATTCGTTTAGTTCGAGAACGTGGTGAATAATTTAATCAAGGAAGAGCTTCAGAGGTAACTATATGGTTCCCTTTATAAACACCAAACTCACCGCTTTCATTTTGCATTTCTATCACATTGAAGTGATATGTGTAACTGCAGAGGAAGTATTTATACCACACTATAGGTTTTCAACAAAACGATAGCAAAATGCAAGACAGGCTGAAATTTGATCAAATATTTATTCAATAAAAATAGAATGAAATAATAAAAGTTTGGTTGGGGAAAAGGAGCGTTTTCCTAACACCAGAGACCGGGTGTCTGCGTATCTGAAACAAAAACAGTACTTTTTTATCATTGCAGAAGGTCCCAATGAACTTTTATTTATACTATATCTACTTGGACCTTTCAGGTAAGGGATTGAAAATTAATTATATATTTGAGCCCTAAGAAGCGGGTCAGGGTAATTACCTGGCGCTTGAGGCATTCCCAAAAGGTGAAGTGCTGAGGAGACTTGAGTAATGTTTGTCCCTAATAAAAGTGGGCTACCAACTTACGTTAAACTCGATTCTTGTCATATTTCGCTCGAGCTTGCGTACCGGTAAATACGTATTTTGGGAATTTCATAATATTCAACCTGCCGACACAATAATTACTACTACTTCTAAAACACAGCTTTTCAAACTTACATATCGCGACACTTTAGTTTAACTAATTAACCGTTGTTTCTGTAATTTTCAATTAGATTTTAATTGAATTATTTGGCTTGACTAACAAGACTTAAGTAATATATTGTAAAACACTTCACTTTTAAAAAGTGTGTTAATTCAAAAAGTTGTGAAACCTCCGTTCTAGGGCAAATGAACAACGAAAACGAGAAATCAGTAATTGACAATGTCAACACAAATTGTGCAATATTCTTTTTAATAACCATTCAGTTAAACAGCTGTTATAAGCAGTAATGCATTTTTTCACCTTCAATTATCTTATTTTTCGATGATTTTGCATTATCGGAGTTGGTGTGTCTTCTTTACCCGCAATACATAATCAGTCGTACCTGTTTGCAAAGGTTCTCTACTGATTATACCTTTCCGATGTTTGCGAAGCCTCGTTTTTAGTAGGCAATATCGTAGCGCCATGCTAATCTATTATTATTCGGTTTCTTTGACAGAAACAGGGACAGGATCAATAGATCCAAACCTGTCAGACTGAAGCTGGGAAGGCTCTGGGTGGAGGGAGGAAATTTGAGTGGACAGCTGGACCTCTTTGTATCTTAGGAGTGTGGTTCGGACCCGATCTCCAGCTCGAGAAAAACTGTGCAGAAGTGCAATCCAAGTTTGACAAGATAGTGAATGCATGGCTCCTCAGGAAATTGTCCCTTAAAAATGTATGTCACTTACATCTACTCTCTGATCCTGTACAGAATGTCAGCGATGGGGCTGACCAACTTCCAACTGCTCCTCTCTAAACTGATCTGGGTGAGAAGGCGGCCAATGGTGTGAAATGAAGTCTGCATTCAACGTCCATGTCGTGGAGGACTATGTTTGCTACACCTTATAAGCCATAAGCGGGATTTGAGACTGGCTTTTCTGGGGCGCATGATGACCAAAGACCCGGCATAGAGCCCTGCACTGCAGCTGCCTTTCTAGGACGACTCCTTGCACTGTCCTGTAGAGGCGTGTCGCAGACCCACCAGAGAAATCACTTTCTCTGCGAGTACCGAGTGGCACTGGCTAAGACCACCCCCAGAGGGCAAGCTCAACGAGAGTGAGTAAGACTCTTTACCATGGTCTGGTAAAAGAGGCTGCCTGTGATCCCTTCTTTTAGCACCTTGGTCTGACAGAGGAGGAACTCAGGTCCTATTGGCACTGGCCCCCAGGTACTGATTTCGTCACCAACTCTGAGGTCTCCCTGACTTGGCACCTGGCACGAAATATTTTGTCACTCAACGATATCAGGCTCAAAATGGGTAAAGCTGAAGCGCCCAAGAGCGGGAGATGCAGTGATCCAGAAGAGACGGCCGAACATGCCCACAAGTCTACTCGCTATAGGAATATGTAGGGGATCTGATCGCTCGCATGGAGCCTGAAATGTGCTATACATCAACGTCTCCTATGTATATGATAATGTGGCCCCTCCATGGGAGGGCATGAAACACATGCTGTTCCTCACACTCTTGACCGTAGCCAGAATGGTTGCGTGGAACACCAGGCAGCCCGTAGTCCTGCACGGAGATATGCTGTCTCACCATGACCTGATTACATTCTTCAAATATCAGCTCATGATGAAGATAAGATGTGACAAACAAAGACTGACCAAAGAAGATTTCTGTGACAGATGGCTGAAAGAAACTAGTTTGGTACGTGTGAAAGGTGGCAAATTAGAGTGGCTTTTTTAGCTTTTGTATTCGAATAGCCTGGTAAAATGAAACCTGTCGTGTGATTCGTAACCCCACCCATCTCCTCTGTTCACATCCCGCCTTGCATGTTAGTATTTATAGCATAAATACTGATCTGCAGATAGTATAGAGTGGTAGGCGATGGATGAAAAGAGACGGACAAAAGAAATATTGTTCGTGTGGATGGGTTGAATGAGTGTAGTTTCATTTTTTTTAGTACTAAACTTTGCATGACAAGTCTTTATTCCACTCCCTTTTTCCTGGCCTTGTGCCGAATTTATGTGTTTTTGTCAATAAATATTAAGACGAGCTTTGTGCTCAGTCCCGCGCAAGCAGGAGCTGGGTAAAGATTGACAAATATTTTGAATGAACGCGCTCGGGTAACCTACGTTAAACAACTAACCTTGTGTCGCATTCAGTCTCTGTGGGGAGGCATGGGTTAATACCTGTGTTCCGCGATCCAGAGAATATGATCATATTGTAGTATCTGTTCCGCCGCCATAACCAGCTAAGACAAGGTTTGTACCCGATCTCGTGCAAACGGGACTGGGTAAAAATGTACCAATGCCCCGAGTGTTCGCGTTCGGTTTCCCCACGTTAAATAACTGACCATGTGTCGCATCCTAACTCTGTGGGGAGTCTTTGGTAAATACCGATGACGTCTACTGGGCCTTTGAAAAGAAAATGATTGTATAGTTATCCTTGCCTTAGCTTGTGTCACTTCTTCATTTTTAATGTCTGCGGGGATCTTCTAACATAGACACCCGGTCCTCGAAACATTAACTTGTCACCCCTTTCTAATCTCTGTCATTACCTTTGAGTACAAACCAGTTTTTTTTAATCTTCAACGGGCTAAATTTGGAAGACAATCGCAAACTAGATACATTCAGTCTACTTTATATTTAAATGAATATATTTTGCAACATAGCGTATTAAAAGAAAGAAAATATTGTGAAAAAACTATTAAAATAAATCTTGCATCAGAAAAACGTGACAAGAGCGGCACACACGCCACAGGAGACACGGGTCAAGAAACATAAAAAGTTTATTGCAAAAAAATGTTAGGGGTTATCCCGAGCCTACACGATATTAGTGCATTGTGTACCGAAAATATAAAATTTTGGGCCAATAACAAGATATGAAATAAAGAAAAAGATTTACATTCATGCACATTATAAAAAAACAAAAATCTTCCTTTCCATTACAAATAGCATAAATCAAATTAATCTTGAAGAGAAAAACACTGCTTCAAAGAAAAACAATATTACTCAAGTGAAAGTAAAGTTTGTTATAAAAGTGGCGAAGTTCTCGAACACATATAAACAAATATATTGATATTCGATATTCTTCATTTACTTTAAAATGGGTAGATACCTCCAAAAGTACCAAAGATAATAATAATAATAATAATAATAATAATAATAATAATAATAATAAAATGGGCCTTCCCGTATCGCTGTTGTAATTGGATGAAAGGCTTCTTTGGATTTGATATTTAGTAGCTGGGCGCGCCCGTGAATTCGTTGTCTGGAATCACTGATAATAATTCTTGTTCGAATCCGGAGTGTTCAATCTTCCAATTTATGACGGTAGAGACAATGAAACCTAAAGGTGGGAATTTTCGACTCCCTCGCGTACGTTTTTCAATTTTTTTAAGTAGGCATTGCAGGGTCCTTATGCCGACACATTTGAGGAAAGCGATTTCATAGTTAAACAGGATACGACTAGAAGGGCTGGGTGTTGATCGGCCGATGTCATTAAACCCTCAGGTCACCAGGATGAGTCACGTAGATATACCGCCGATAACATCGATGTTAAGCAACTGCTAGTTGATAGGCCGAGAGAATAGTGACGTCAGAAAAATTTCTTCAATAGAAACTATGTTACGTTTTCAAAATCCGGAAATTCCACCAAGGTCATATAATTTGAAATCAATAAAAATATTTATAAAAGGAAGGAAGCAATGGAATTCGTTGCAATTGATATGTCAATATTAATTGGTTTAAAATTCAGACTGATAAGTTCGGAAAAATTCTGGGGTTAAAATTGAAATCTCTTTTCCACGGGCAAAATTTTCTGTGATTGGTTAATTGTTTATAAATGTTTTAAGCGGGGAGGGGTGGGGGTGCTTGTTGTGGATACTGCTTCTGGCTTAACTAAAAGCAGTAAGAACCAAAATGTCCATATGTAAATGACGGGTTGTCATTATTTTCAGAAGTAAAAGGAAATGGTACGAATGTAGAATGAGTGGAGGGAATGAATTTCAACATAGAGAAATTTCTTGTATTTTTATAAAAACTAATAAAGGATTATCAAAAGAGATAAAATATATTAGTGTGTACACGGCTAAAAAAAAAAGACTTTAAACTTAGCTATTAGGAAATGTGTGTATTCATGCGTGTGTGTGATGCACATGTGTATGCATAAACATTCCGTCGCTCCGAGGAAATATATTGTCCCCAGCGAGGACGAGTCCTGTGTTAGTGTTTTTACCTACTGGATTCTTTGTTGAAAGGAGGAAAAAGAGAAAGGGGCAGATATATTCGCCCTTTTAAACAGCGCCACCTAACGGCGTCTTGGTAAACTAAGTGGAGTAATCCCCACAGGCTAAAATGCTCGTGATTCGACCAAGACACTCCACCCAAAAAATTCTAACGTTTCGTCATTTGCTCAGATTGTGTGAAGTGAGCTGGGTGAGATGTTTTCAGCATTCTCCGTATATAGATGGGTCAAACATACGCATGTTATACCATTTTATGACTTCTTTTAGGACGTTTGCGATCACGGCTCTCCACAACTTCCTGTCTTTTGTTGGTATCTTATCACTCTGTCTTTGCTTTACTATCTATTTACTCAAACTAATTAAGTCGGTTACTCACCGTTCCACCAACTTCTCTCGTTATGAACATCTTTGTTGCCATATTCATGATGTTTCGACCGATGTACGCTCCGGCATTCTTTAGGTGATTTGAATTTCAGCAGTCGAAACGTCGTGAATATGGCAACAAAGATGAGGACAACAATCCGAACAATGAGAACAGTGTAAATATTTTCTTATTTCTAACTACTTTGCTTCGTTTCTGGCAGGTATCTTTCGCTATTCATATATCTTAGGATTTCTGTATCACACTGTTCGTTGTCTGTTACTACGCTACCCCGATTGTTAAATTACTGTATCTACTTTATTTTGACGTACCCAATACATACCCCATACATTGAGCTGTCTCTTTTGTTGACACCCATCTTACAATTAACAGTGAGTTTTTCTTCTTGTTTTTTCATTACTATCTTGTCTGAAAGTTATTTCAGTTTTCAATTTGAACCTGCCAGCAACTCAATGCCATCCGCGTATCTTATACTGTTATTATATCCACCAATAACAAATCCTAGTAGGTCTTATAGTTCTCCTGTGATCTTTAAAAATAAAATAAACCGAGAAAAAACAGCCATATGCAAAAGGCACATTTACACTCATTTTTCTATTTTTGTATATTCACTAAACTCATTCTCTATCCTCAATTCATGCTTTTTTTTCAGCAGAGATTACAGATCATTTGAATATGTCAGACGTGGAAATCAAGTTTGTCTTGTATTTCAGGTAAATTTTAGTGTCGAATGTATTTGTGTAATCTATGAAACATATAATATAGATCTTTCTGCATTTGTTTTGCTCGCTCTGATATAATTTTTATTATAAAGATGGCATTTCTTGCCCTGTATCTTGAACAAAGCCACATTGTTCTTGCCCTATTTCCGATCTTTTCTGCTACGAGCTGTATTCATCAGTATCAAGCTGATTGCCCGATAGAGATCGCATTCATTTGCGCTTGGTTTCTTTGGCATCATTATAAAATAAATCTACTGAGGTCTTTTGTTATTTCACCGCTGTTACATATTTCATTTATAATTTCGATAAACGTAGCGAAATCGTTTAAGACTGACAGCATTTCTATTCAAACAGGTTTGACTAAATAATTTAGGCATATGTTGATTAGTTTTGGTTGTGATCCTTTCAAGTTCCCGGATTAATTTTTTGATAGACTTGGAAAATTGAATAAGAAAAATACGAAAATACCAAATACCAAAAATACCAAAAAATACCATTTCTATTACAATACTATCTAGTTCTGCTGCTTTATTTTTGTTCTTGGCCAGTGTTGATCTTACCTCAAATTTTAACACATGTCCTGTCATACTTTTATATATTATAGGATTCACTATTCTGTTGTCATGTAAGAAGTATCTGTAGTATATTTTCTATCTATTTTTCTATTTAGATATTCTATCTGTAGTATATTTTCTTTATCTTTTCCCCTTCAGATTTTATGCATTCTGTTGAAGAACGCGTTTTCTCTCCTGCTGTTTCTTTTATCTTTTTATGCATGTCTGCTGTTTACTTTCCATGATGTCTGTCAATTTGTACGTAACAGGGTAAGGAGCTTTAGTTGAAACAGAGACCTAACTCGCAGAATGTCCCTCTCTGTTTGACGTGGTCTGATTAGAACTGTTTTCTTATAGGTCGTGAGTGGATGAAGACATAGTGCTTTGCACTCTTCGCTCATCGCCGTGGAATCATAAACTTCTGGTTAGGTTCTCCAACGATGTTCCACGTATATTTGTTATTTTTTGTCATTGTTATAAAACGCTCTTTTTATGTATCCAGTCTTTTTCCTCATTCAAAGCATATTCTTCATTGAGTGTTTTAATGCCTTGGATGTAAAATAAATATTTTTCCTTTCAATTTCACTAGAAAAATTCTGTCCGACAGTGTTGACAGTATCCCAGAAGACATTTCCTGTTGTTTTTATCTTGTGACACTGAGGTCATGAAGTGGTTAGATGTTGATTTTGAGCGGAAAAGGGTTAAGCCCAAAATGGAATAGAGGCTGGAAGAGAGAGAGAGGGGGGGGGGGGGAGATATTTTCTTTGGTGGAGATGGAGCCGTCTGAATCTCTTCTCTCCTTATGTTTATTTTTTTCTTTATTGAGAGTTTGGCATGCGGACGTAACGGGGCTTATATTTTCGCTGACGAAAAATATTTGGCAAATTTATAAAAAGAACGAACCCTTTTTGAGGGTCGAAGTTATTACAACAGACCCTGTCTTTGAAAAGCAGGTGATCTGGTTTATATTTTCGCTAGACAGAGATAAGTCTAGAAACGGAGAAATAATGTTATTTCTTCCTTGAGAATTTAAGCAAACAAATATCGTTAGCAGGAGAGAGAGAGAGAGTGTGTGTGTGTGTGTGTGTGTGTGTGTGTGTGTGTGTGTGTGTGTGTGTGTGTGGTTTAGGTTATATTTTCGCTGACGTAAACGAATTGGGAACTTGGGGAAATGTAAATAAGAGAGGAACCCTTTTTGAGGATCGAAGTCATGAAGACAGATCCTGACGTTAACGAGCAGGTGATCTGGTTTATATTTTCGCTAGACAGAGATAGGTCCAGGAATGGAGAAATAATTTTATCTCTTCCTTGAGGAATCACGAGAATTAAAAATAATGACTAGAATAAAACTATGCTCTTTCGCCCACACGCTTTAAAAACTAGATTTGTCACAAAGACAATAATGCCTGCCCTGGGAAGTAGGCTGAGGTTGAATACTGAGAAGGAAGAAGGAATAGGGAGAATTTAGCATCACCTGTATGGAGTGATGGTACAAGATGTAAAGTGGAGCAGGTTGAAGAGAGGAGCAATCCCTGTAACTACTCTCAAGAAGGTGGATAATTCTTCAAATTTGGAAAGTTGATTAAGAAAGCAGAATTAGGGAACAAATAATCCTTATTTGGAGTAATGTGAAATTTGAGCAATCATCGAATCACCGAGACCCTTCCGCCCCACGCTACCTTTGTTCCGAAGTATATATAAGCAGATAGCTTTAAGAGCTCGAAAACTTGGGCTGCGAATCCCGCATCGAGTGCCTCTGGAATCTACGTTAGCTGCCACAAGATCCCTGGCTCTCAAGAACTTTGAACTCAAAATTTTAAACGAGGTCTAGTGTCTCAATAGAGATTGATGTGGGAAGGGTTAATTTTTGCTGTACCAAGAACTATATAAACCAATTGAAGATTGACCCAACGAGTTTTTCGTTTTTATTTTTCGTCGTGAAGATATTTCTTCTCTTCATATAGCGCCCGCCACGGCTCGAACCAGCGCTTCGATTACTACGATATTCGATCCTCCACTGCTCTGAAATCAAGAACACAACGTTACCCTCACTTACTTTCCAGCACCTTCCACTTCACTTTCCATAACTATTCTCTAGGATTCCTTCTCCACAACTTCACAAAAACACCTTCACTAGTTTAAATATTTTCTTCATTCATATTGTTTTGTCACACGCAACGATCTTCAATTGTCTATGTATACTTTTGTTTTGCCAGTACATACTTATCGTTTGCTCATATATATATATATATATATATATATATGTGTGTGTGTGTGTGTGTGTGTGTGTGTGTGTGTGTGTTGCTACCTTTCATTTTATTACACGAACTCATATTCTAGTCCGCCATTGTTGTTGTTGGATAAATACCAGGAAACACGTTTTTTCCAACCTAAACACGAACCAGCATACTCATGTTACAGTATAAGGATGCATTCAGAAGTAAGAGAATATGATAAATCACATTCATATTTTATTGAGCTTTCACTAAAATGTGAGAAAATAACCAACTTGACTACGGTGATAACAAGATTTTGTTACTACTTTCTGGGTAAGTAAATTAATCATAAAAAGTGGTTTGCCAAAATTTTCACACTTTTCTTTGTCATCTTAGCATAGCAATGACAATTTATTTTAAAATTCGTCAAAGAATAAAAAATACAGGGAGAAATGGGACCATGTTTTCTCAAGGATGAACTTGGTTTGCCCATTTTATTTTTTTGTGCTGGTAACACCACACCCACCTCCTCAACTGTTAAATAATCATTGAGTCAAAATAGCATTTATATTTTCAACAGTAACCGCCCCAAAATACATCATGCAACATAACATTAACCTACAAAATTGGTTAAATCACTTTCTTTCGTTTGTCTTGCATGCACCTTCTCTCTCTCTCTCTCTATATATATATATATATATATATATATATGTATGTATAATTCGTACTTTCTTTCTCATGCACGTACACACACACACACACACACACACACACACACACACACACACACATATATATATATATATATATATATATATATATATATATATATATTTATGGGTATATATATTTATATGATTTAATGGTTATAGATTTAAATATTGGCTCCTAAATTCGTTCATGCTTGCTGATGTCATGTCTGTTGAATAGTAATTACCAGAAAATCAGTTCTGTACGAAAAATTATATGATAAAAATAATATTTCCTTAAAATATTTTTAATATAAGAACTTGTAGACTATACATAAGCATATTTCTTTATAATTCATCTTGCTACTTTGGCACGGACTGTAACATCAATTGTTGCTCAGACTATCACATGGACTGCCTCCTTGATACATTGTCTTTTATTTATACCTGGCACACGAACGTAGTAGAAGACACAAAATTAATATCTAAGAAAAATGCTTAGATCTATTTGAAAGTCTTTTACTAGATTAGTCTAAGATTTCTAATAACTTAAGTATACAATATACATGCTTAAAAGCTGAAACTTTGCAGATTAATAATTTGATATACATTCATAAGCTACGTAAATTTTGTATTTCTCTATAACTTATAAGTTAATGAAATTTTATTTTATGTTGATATCCAGTATATCGTATCTTATTTATAATTTTCAAAGAATTTTCTTATTTTGTCTGAAACTTAATTAATAGAATATGAGAATATGTTCTATAGTTTTATCTATTATAATTTGAATCTAATTTGTTCACTTTACCAAATCTTAATTTATATAATTTTTTAAAGTTTAAACTACAAACTATTTAAAAAAAAAAAACAACAAAAAAAACTATCTTTATTGATTTACATATGTCGTACCTTCAAAAACGTAAAATATATTTCCTCGCGCACGGATGGATGTAGTCAGAATTAAAGCATTAGTTAACTTAGACATTTACATGCTGTAACGTAAACAGCAGGCAAACGTAGCTTCAGTAAATAACAAAACCAACAAATCAGAATTAAGGATTCAGAGTTTGACCAATCAAACGGAAGAACGAGAATGTAAAATTTTGGTCAAACCTAGCCTATCTCTACCTATATAAGCAGAGGAGAATTAGCGGTATAGCGACAGAGGAGAAGCAACCACATCGACGGACCAGGAACGATACATCTGCACGACACACCAATGGCGAAAAATTCTACTCACTTCTTCTGGACGAGGAATTTCGCACAAGAATTAACGCCTCACCGATAGATGATTGAATTTATTTGTAAGTACGAGTTTCACATACTAAAATCGAATAAGGTTCCAAAAGCTTACACGTATGATCTATGACCAATGTTTGACGTTCCCACAACGAACTAATTGTTCTGTCAAAGATATACACTTTTTCTTTTCTACAGCGCCAGTATCCCACCTAATAAATATTGTTTGTTTTGTAAATCTATGTTTGTGTTTATTCATGTTTCTGTAGTTAGAGGCGTTGCTACCTTAGGACAGACGAAACAAACCGTAGCTATCTCAACCTCTACTGCCCAAAGATCAGTCATAACAGCATGAAATTGAACTTACAATTAATATAATTGTTTCTATATTTATAAATAAACATACTTTGAAAAAGAAATTAAAGAATAATAAAAATTTGAACCTCAATAAAATCCATATTTAATTCTTGGGATTTAGGAAGAGAATGTAAAGCAAATCCTTTATTTATTTAAAACACAATTCGTATCCATATATGCAAGAGGTGCTGAAAAGTTCGTAGTTTGACCAAGAAAAAATTCAAAAATCATTCTGATGTTTGTCTCCAAATTAAATTACGCAACTAACGTAATTCAAAAATAGCACAGGGCATGTCGTCGACTACGTGCGAACGTCTGACCTTAATTTGATCTGATTAAAGGTAAAGTTGCGTCAAAATTTTAAAAATTTTTTGGAGGCTATCACGTGACTTATAGTGCTTATATAAACAATGTTATAAAATAAAATACGACATATCTCGGCTGATTTGCAGGCAAATAAACTAACATACTCAAGAGCGAGAGCCGGATGTGAACGGGACAAGGCCCCGTCACGAAATGAACATTATCGTCGTTTACGCATATTCCCGACGCACGAGTTCCGGTTGAAAAATAAAATAATATTTTAAAGTGTTTCTATTTTTCGATCAATAAAAATGCTTCCCTCCTAATTATACTCGCGTCGTTTTTCGAGCCTGTTAAGCCATAAAAAACGCCATAAAAAGGGTCTCACGGTGAAGTACAACAGCAGTCAACAGGAGACCAGGGAAGAGGCCTGTCACGGTCAGGCTGAGCAGTCGGCAGCAGTCAGCAGCAGTAGCGCCACGCCAACCAGTGTGAACCCAGAGATCAACCCAGACCGGGAGCCGGCTTATGAACTATACCACAAGGTAGCTGTCCCAAAGCCCACACGTTCCTATTGAAATATATCACGTAAATCTATTTCTGCAGTTTTCGTATTTCCTTCTTGCAACCATACGCTTGTCTATAACACTGGTGTCAGAAGCGTACAGCAAGAGAAATATGGCCGACTACACGAGCTTCACGCGAGCCGAACTATTTACTCTCATCAAGGAACAGAAAACACTACTATTCAACTTGAAAACGGGACCAACACAGCCTTCCGAAGCCACGATACAAGAAATTCAAGCCGACATAAACGACATACTGACTGCCCTAAAATCAATTACTTTAACACCTCCCACCGCTCAAAAAAAAAAAACGGCGATTACAGCTTAATGATGCGCCAACAAACTATACGCGACATATTGAAGCTAGAGAGAACATTCATCACGGCTCTAAACAAAGCATACACAATCCACGTCACGCCAGAACTCAGCACCTATCCCAGCCTGGAATGCGAATTCGTCAAGTCTGCTAAAGATTTACTGGACCAAAGTATCTTTCAACAGATGGTTGACTCAAAAAAGGACATATCACCTTTCGAACAACTGAAGGAATACTTATTAGCAGCCCACGGAAGCCACATGACTAACTTCCAACACCTCAGTCAAGCCTGGTACCTGGAACGGCGAGACGGCGAAAAATTAACAGACTTCGCGGGTCGACTCGAAAACACCCTTAGAGAGGCAGCCGTCCACATAAAAAACAAATACAAAAAAGACAAAAATACAGACTTAACAGTCGATGGACTTATTTTCCATCATCGGCGCTATGCTAATGAGCGAAAAGGTGAACATTTGGAACTCAAATCTTTACCCACATCTCGTCAAGACAATGGACAACCACTATTCAGCCATTGGCATAGCCTCCGAAGCTCAAAGATACCTTGATCGCGGTGTAAAATCCAACGACACAACTTCGCACAACACTGTGTATTTCACACAGAAACCACAGCGGTCAAACCAAAGAAACGCGCCACCCCGACCCAGCAGCCAAGCAAACCCACAGCAGACGGGCCTCACCAACCCTCCCGAACATGGCCACCATCCGACACGCAGAAACCATCAGCACACACCACGAATCAGCGTGTGCAAGAACTACCTCAGAGGTCGCCCCTGCCTCCATGGACGCAACTGCCTATATCGCCACCTACCTCGCACTCGGGCACAGGCCCATATCGCCGCAACGAATGATAATATACAAGCCATAAATGATATGGAACAGGATTTTCGCTTCGGACAGAACGAGATGTGATGCCTTGTTCACCGTGCCCCTACGTCAGCCATCACACCTTCATCTTTCAAGGACTCGCTCACCATTCACCGCTCGTCCAGTCCACCCTTCAACTTCAGGGACATCACTTTCTCTGGCGTCGCAATGCTAGACTCTGGATGTTCCGCCTGCATCTTACCAATATCTCAGTTACCCAGAGAAGCCAAGAAACACATGACCCGCTCCGACGTCGTAGTAAAAGGAATCAACGGCAGTACCACCGCCCTTGGCGAACTGAGTTGCGACATCACCATCGGCAGCCGAGACTCACCCACATTCAAAAAGGTTAACGTGCTGGTAACTACCAAAACCACACCGATCCTGATCGGACAAAATATCCTATGTCACAACACGCTCGATTCCTATCTAATCGACAACCAAAATGCGACTATAGAATTCAGACGCACACTAGTAAAAGACTTTCAAATAGATCTAAGCATTTTTTTCTTAATTATTAATTTTGTGTCTTCTACTACGTTCGTGTGCCAGGTATAAATAAAAGACAATGTATCAAGGAGGCAGTCCATGTGATAGTCTGAGCAACAATTGATGTTACAGTCCGTGCCAAAGTAGCAAGATGAATTATAAAGAAATATGCTTATGTATAGTCTACAAGTTCTTATATTAAAAATATTTTAAGGAAATATTATTTTTATCATATAATTTTTCGTACAGAACTGATTTTCTGGTAATTACTATTCAACAGACATGACATCAGCAAGCATGAACGAATTTAGGAGCCAATATTTAAATCTATAACCATTAAATCATATAAATATATATACCCACGTACACGGGACTATCGCTAACAAACCACCCGAACCGAGACGAACTAGAGGCCACTGCAAACTTACTCATTCGCTACGCTGACATTATCGGCACCGAAAGCAGCAGCAAAGGCACATTCATCCGACCCATCCGCATACCAACCAACGGCCAGTCTCGCAGCCAGAAACAACACCCGATCGCCCAGGCTTTGGAAGCAGATGTTGATACCGAAATTAAGCGCATGGCCGATGAAGGTATCATTGAAAACTGCAGCGACCACAAAGGCTTCAATAGCCCTGTATTTGCCGTACGCAAGAAAAACGGATCGATTCGCGTCGTCGCTAACTTTAAAAGAACTCTCAACAAGGTCTTAGTCGATCTTGACCCTTAAAATGCTCCCCTCCTAATTATACTCGCGTCGTTTTTCGAGCCTGTTAAGCCATAAAAAGGGTCACACGGTGAAGTACAACAGCAGTCAACAGGAGGGGTGTACGCGCATCATTTATCATCTCTCAGTTGCGTCTCTGAGTGCGCTTAGGGGTTTCTCTGTCTAAGGACGGGAGGGGCAACTGAGAAAATAATACAGAAGAGGTGCCCAGCCCTGGGGAACAGCTGCCCGAGCCGCGCCCTCCCATTGCACCAGAGGGAGGGATTGGTGCTCGCACCGAGGCCAATGCAACCGACGGTTGCGGGGGATGAGGGGAATTTTTGTCCCTGCCCGGGTGTACGCGCTCGGGTCCCCACATTAAACCGACCTTGTGTCACATCTCGTTCTAGTGGGGGAACGAGTAAATACCGCAGTCAACAGGAGGCCAGGGAAGAGACCTGTCACGGTCAGGCTGAGCGGTCGGCAGCAGTCAGCAGCAGTAGCGCCACGCCAACTACTATGAGAGATCAACCCAGACCGGGAGCTGGCTTATGAACTATACCACAAGGTAGCTGTCCCAAACCCACACGTTCCTATTGAAATAAATCACGTAAATCTATTTCTGCTGTTGTCGTATTTCCTTCTTGCAACCATACACTTGTCTATAACAACAAGAAACAAGAGTGTAGAGGGGGCGGGGAATCAGCCGAAAAAGCTACACGCTATATGATGACACTCATCATAAAATAACTTTCAACTGAAGTCCAGACTATAGATTAAAAATCCTTTTTAACATAACCACAGTCTATTTCCTTCATGCAATGCAAACTAAACTCACGTCGGTAAACAACGAAGCGACAGACACTCAAACGTCAAACACAACGTAAGTCACACTCACACACGCTTTTTCCACAACCTTTGAACTGTTTATTTTGAATTCAATATTACATTGAACTGAATTTTTCCAAATTCACGCAAATTACCCTACAACTTGCAGTTTATCAAACTATCAATATTACCTCACACAAAATCTAAAAAGACAAGTTTATTTCACCATTTTAAACATTTCTTTGTACATTTGTTATAATAAAAATCTATTTCTCTTGTCTGAATTTTCTTATTTCTTGTTATTATTTGTGGCATTGTGTAGTGAGGGCAATTGATCCCCACAAGTTATAGCAAAGAGACAAAGCAGAAAATCATTTTTTGTTATCTTTCCTTAATTTGTCTTGTAGTTTTAGTTCAATATTTGAGAAGTTAGTTCAGAAATTGTTAATTTTTGATTGACTAAAAAAATACAACTTTAATCCGCTAAAATAAAAATTACTTAAAATTTTTAAGTTAAAAAAGACACTACACAAGAAATCGTATTTACAGTTTTAAATAGTAGCTAATTTATTTCTAAATTTCAAACTTAATGAAAAAAAAAAGTTTTGAATTAGTAAAAGACAAAAAGAAAACAATATTTCCTTTTCTGAATGGCATTCGTGTTTCAAGGATAATCAAGAAGCGTCAGCGCGATGTGATGAGTGTTCAAGGCAACCAGTCGCCAGCAAAACATTATTAGAAAATGTCAAAAAAATAAAAAGCTTTTGAACTCGTCGATGAAGACGTTACCAAACAATCCATTAGCTAGCTCTCTCACACGAGTGGGATCGGATCATCATATGCAGGGCCAGATTTAGATGAAGAGAAGCCCTAGGCTATTCCACTCCAAATCCCCCATTCTCACAAGTAGAGGAAAATGGAAGAGTGTTAAAAGTTAAAACACTGACCGTGTTTAAAACAATTTGAGTAAAGCCAAAGAAAGATGATAATGGGTGTTTAAAATTCCACAGTTGGCAATTCCTCCTCTAAAGGACATGTTAATTGCTAAACAAACACTAACTGAACAATGTGATTGTAAAAGATGCATAAATGTTTAAAAATTAAAAAAAAAAGAAATCAATGCTAGCATCGAATTATCGGCTTTAAGACAATATTATTCTGAAATGGAATGTAAGAAAAATTACTAAAAAGGATTTTTTTAGTCTACAATGCGTTATGACAACATGTTAGAAATGACTATGAATGTCAAACAAAATTATTATACACCTTGTTTGGAGGCTCCCTTTGAGGTTCTGGGCCTGGTAAGCATAGGTAAATCCGGCAATGATCATTATGCATCACATTGCGGCCTTATAGAATCTCTGTACACGTGTATATGATCCTCAGATTGACTATTTTAAAGGTATGGTAACTGACATGAAATGTATTTTTTAAAAATTTACTCTGAAATAAAATTTTAAAAAATGAAAATTTGTTTAAAAAATGTATAATTTTTCGGTTTCTGAGAACTTTCTGATACCACTTCGTATAATTTTAAAAAATTTACAATGCATTATCTACATTTTCATATAGTATTTTATTCATTTATCTTTAAAAAGAAATGACTTCTATAAAAGTAAAACTTCCATTTAGAGCTATTTTCCAACCCCTTCTTGGGAATGAACACCGGTTGGTCGATAAAGTCTTAGGGGATTTTTTTCGCTAATACCGTCAAAGTGTGTTTTGTAAGTTTACGTGTAGGAAATACGATGTGAAGGTTTTTTGTTTGTTTGTTCGTTCGTTCGTTTTTTTCCTTTTTTTGGTTTTTTTTCTTCCTTTCCCTCTCCTGTTGTTATTTAAACTTATAGAAAAAATGTTTATAAACGTGAAACGAATAACTAATAACTAAGGTGATACGACTAAAAAACAATCTCGGTAAAAAGGCATTTGTTTTTTGGTTGCAGTATAATCACAAAGATGAAAAACAAGGTAAACACAAAAACAACGAAAAATATATTTTAATGACGTTAGATTTTTCTAAGTTTTTTTTCTTTTTTTAAAAAGAAGTTAGATGCAGTTATCAATGTTGAATGTAGAATCCTGATGAGATGTGAACGTTTTATCTTTCCTTGCTTTGATAACGATGGAATAACCACTTTTTGGGTAATTTTTCAGCAGAAAATATGAAAAAAGTTTTGTATCAACGATTACTATATTAATGTAATGATAATTGTATGGTCTGTACCTTTGGACTGTTGATGTGATTTTGCAAAAAGAAAAAAAAACCCACCGAACGAATGGTTAGAGAAAGACGAAGGGAATAGTTAAGGAAAATGAAGACTATTTATTTTATATACAGTTTATCTTAGTTTTGTTATTATGTGTTACTTTTTTTTTAATGTACAATTAATACGCTAAGTTTGAAAATGTTCAGGTCTAGTTAGAGAACATAAGTAAGTAGTAGTTGTACTACTACTATTTTCTAACTGTGTTGAAACAAAAAACTTTATCAATATTTTTTTAAAGTAATACCTAAGAAAAATATTCCGAATCAAAGAAATTCTTCTTATCCAATCAGTTCAACAACTAGTACAACCAACAACACAAATTGCTTTAAGATTTTCTTTTAAGGATGAAAAAAAAAAGTGAACAGCCTTATTTTCTGTTAAGAAGTTAAACTTTATATTGCTCTCCAAAAAGAAAATATCCGGAAAAGAAGCTCTTGTGTTTTTCACGATGGATCCTGGAACATCGGAAAAGGTTAAAATTAAAAGTAAACCCATAACCACCAGTGCCTTCAAGAACTGCCGACGTCTACTACATTGGGGACCTTGTTTTGCTCTTTCTATAATATTCCTAATCTCTTTCATGTCTGTAACATGTACTCTTATGTGGTGGCCTGTGAATACTATGGGGGGGTTGCTAAACCTCTTGGTGTTCATGATGTGGGATACCTTGACCCTGTACAACTACTTTATGGCTGTGTTTAATGGACCTGGATTCGTTCCATACGGATGGAGACCGGTAATGTATTTTTCTCCTACTACTTGTTTTTTTGTTTTTTTTCATAACGTCTCATCACATGTCTGTAAAAAAAAGTATGTCCTTTTTGTAGGAGGAATTCATGGCTTATAATGTCTGTGTGATAATGGGTACATTATCATTATTTTACTTTTTTTGTCGATTTTGAAGACATTTCCTCGTACATTTGTGACTTATTTCTTCACTATATCGGCTCAATTGTAATATAATAATATAATGACTTCTCCACGTCACACCAAGATGTTCGTTGAAAAGTGAAAAAAAAGTCAGATTTTGTTCGGTGACAAATTACTTTTATTCTATTCTTAAGAATTTTTTGTTGCCCTTTTCAACAAATTTGACATTTAAAAAAATGAAATAATTCTAATTCAAAAGCAGAAAATAAATAACTGTAGAAATAAATTAAGTTTTATTTTTGTAACTGAAAGTGAAACTTGGCTCTTTAATGGAGTCTTTAAAAGTTTTTTAAGCTGTCGTTGATTTCGAAGAACATTGGGTAGAAAAGATCTGGATCATTTATTTTAAAACCAAAAAACATTAATTCATTATGAGATAATTTTGTGACCCTTATATTTCTTAGCGTGGAAACAAGCAAGTAAAAGTACAAATGCTTTTAGAGGCATTTATTTTCTTAATCTTACAATCTTAAATAGTTGGTCGTTAACAAAAAACTTTTAAAAGTATCCTTATGACTGTTGAAAACAATTAGTTTATGTATTTTAATTAATTTAACAATGTTGAAACAATTTTTCTTTTTTTATATCGGCTTTAGACCTCTTGATATCCTAAAGCATTCAATTAAACAAATATAAAAAAATAATATTAAGTTTTAAGAACAATAGAAGATTTTTGTAAGGTGTTTGAATTTTGATTCTCCATTTTCTATGTGCAATGATTTCTGGGAATGTGGTCACATGGCTTTCATGTAAGAATATCTTCCAACATTGATATTTCTATAAAATAAAAAAAATGGAACATACAACTGTGTGAAAATAACAAATGTATAGTGGTAGCAGCGCTGTATCATGTTATAGATCATAATTTATTTATCTACTGAAAGTGAAATAGGACACACCTTTTTAACACAGCTAGCCAGGTCCATGATTTAAAAAATTGTGAATTCTTTTACAATTTTTAACATAAATCATTCATTTAAAATAAAGATTTTGTAAAGTGGGATTATTCATCTTTTTATATTTCACCACATTTAAATATCAATTTTTGTAGCCTTCTAAGAACTTTCTGTGTATTCTGACTCACTCTTTCACTTCATTCTTTATTAGAACATATGCTTAATTAAATTAGTTGCTTTAAACATTTTTTTCATTTCACAAGTAATACATTTAGCAGATACTTCCACTAGATGCAAACAAGTCTATATGATTTAATTAACTAAAAGTAAAACAATAAAAATACTACACATTGTTTTTTATTTAGAAAGAAATAAAATTATCCTAGGGAAACTTTATGCACAACTTTGAACTTAACATTGTTTTTTGCTCTCTACAGACACACACTTGTATTTTTACTACAGTATGTTATATTACAGTTTACACATTGTATTCTTCCCATGAACAACTACTTTATGGAACAGACTCCTAAGAGACTGCTTCATCGATCACTACAATCTTAACCTGTTCAAGTCTAAGATTAACTATTATCTTCATATCATCATAAACTGTGCTCCTTACCACTTATTATGTAACCCACTACATTGAGAGGCTCTTGGGTTTTGTACAGGGTGAACATTATTGTAAAAATAAATATTACACATTATACCAAATATCTCGGTATCTAATTGTGTCATTTGTAGCTGAAACTTAGTGCCATCTTATAAAACTATTCACATCATCCATACATTCATAAGAACTCAATAGTACAACTTCACCTCTATTTGTTGAGTAGTACTGATTTTTAAAATAGTAGGTCTAATATAAAAATAAAAAAGTTTACTGTTTGAAATAGTTAATAAGTGATTTTTACTCTAATAATTTCATTTTAGGTAATTGAATTCTGATTGAAAATATTTACATATTGGTTTCCTTGGTCAACAACAATATGTTGCTTAAAAGCTTGTTTTGAGTAAACATAACTGGTTCTATACCATGCATAATTTTCTTTTTTTTAATCAATTCACCCCAAGCAAGATAATAATGCCACTAAGAGGCAAGGGCCTACTAGGAGTGAAAGAGAATGAAGACTTTAGAAGGAACTGGAAACCTATCCTAAACAGGAAACCAGTTTAAATCTCTGCTCCTGTTCAAAAGATTGGGAAGGATTGTGAACCAGATAATAGGCAAACCTATCTACTTCTATTAAGAAAAAATAAAAACATAAATAGTAAATAAAATTTCATAGTTCAGACTAAGATTTTAGAAGTATAGAGTTGAAGTAGACTTTATAAGGAACTGGAAACCCAATCCTAAAAAGAAAATAAGGGTTTACCTTAGAGTGGCAAGCTCTCTGTGATGATGGAAAATGGAAAAAAACACAGAAATAAGGTAGAAAATGCAAAACATGAAAAATCACAGAAAATGGGATTTTTATTATTAAAAAATAAAATCCAAATAAAAAATAGAGAACGAGAGAAAAATAAAAAAGTTAATGTGAAAATCAGAGCCTTTTTTATTTATAAATTAACTGTGCTATCAATATAAATGTAGTTTGCATTTTGTAGTTGTCATTGCTTCAAAACTTTGTATATTCTGACGGTAAAAGGTAAAATACCTGAGCTGTAACTCGACAGAATCATTATTTTGCATAAATCTGTTTTACACGTGTTTTTATGATTTTGAAACAAAAATGGAAAATTGAAATTTACTGTCATGGAAGAACATTGGAATTTGACATTTTAGAACATGTAGAACTTGCCACTCTAGATTACCTGGGCCTACAGGCTGCAGATAGTATTTGTGCACAAGATTACTTACTGCAAAAAAAATAACAGTGTTTTTATTTTTTGAGATATATTCACTAAACTTGGATCTGTTTGTCTTCATGACATATTTTGTCAATCTCACTTGATGAAACCTACCTTTTGGCTTCAATGACAACCTTGAGCTGACCTCTGAACTGGCCACATGCCTTTGTCACTATCTCCCAACATAAGCTGCTGAAGGACCTGGTGATCTTTGCATTCAGCTTGTCTTTCATTTTACAGCTGGATCTGTTGGTCTCACCACACCCCGCACAAAAAGGTTGAGGGGGTTGCAGCCAAATGTCAGGTGCAGTTTAGTCAAAGAAGCTCTTAGGCCTGAATCTTCTGGTTGGTATGGCAGTATGCTGACTCTTGCTGCCACATGTACAGTTTCCATGTAGCTCCCCAATTGATCTAGGGTTTCACCACCTCACTCAGAACACGTATGTAACTGTTGGTAATGTCATGTCACTACACTTCTTCTGAGAGCCTGTGAGACCCTCAGAAGAAGTGTGGTGACATGACATCACCTTCACTACTGACAACACCAAAGTCCATGATTGTCACTGGAAATTACGTCTGCATTATTCTGGGCACAGCCTTGGATGAAACAGCAAGCTACCTGTTGTTCTGGAAGTTGATCTGGTCTTTCATCAGCTTCTGCATGTGCTTGAGCCACTTTTCCTGATTGCCTTGGACAAAAATTGTCCCTTTCTCATCTGAATGTACTCATGCACCACTAGCCTGATGAGCTTTTCATCCACAATTTTCTCATTTACAATGGTATACATTGACTTACAGGGATCATTGTTGATGATCTCCTGGACTTCAGCAATGAACTCTGACATTTTGATGGTGTCAGATCATTGATTATGGGTTTTCCTCTCTACTGTTGTTTTGAAGTTGAATCCTGAATCTTCCAGCTCCTTTCTGATCTTTTCCACCACCTTTCTGCTGACTGAATTCACCTTTGTTCTTCTGGTGTGGATTCCAAGAAGCACCCCATGTCTCTTCCACAAATTGGTGCATTCAAATTTGTCCATAGTCAATTATTATACAAAAATGGCTTTTTTTTATTTTGTTATTTTTTGAGCAAAAAAAGGCTGACAATGAAATTAAAAAAGTATGCATAACATTAGCAGTTGACAATTGCAAACAAATACCATCCACACTTTAATGATCCTGATTTACTGTATGCAAAGTTTTTGGCAGATTTTCCAACATTTAAATATATTTTATTTTTTAGCACATTTAATCATAAGCACATATTCTGACTTGTTTCACTAATATCAGATATTTTGTGTGTACATCAAGTATAGACCCATTAGCAAAACTTTACAATGCAGACTTTTGGCTCAGTTTATTCTAACCAAGCACAAGATGATATTTGAGAAGGAATTAAGAAAATGTCATGACAGTGAGATGTGCAATGATTACTGATGAGAAGAACACAAACATTTTAATGACCAGGATGCAGGCAACATTAAGTCTCTTCTCAATTTTTTTGTTCTCAATAAGATTTTTTAGAAATATCTTCAAAATATTTCAACAAATCTTTATTTTCTATGTTCTAGTCTCATTAGATAAACTTTTTGACGTGTCTCTTAGTATATATTCATATTAAATGAAACACTTAGTTTCACACCAATGATAAATAACACAGTGCACTTATTCACTGATGTATTGAAAAAAGAAATACAAAGTGTCAAATCTTCAGCTAACATTCTGATGTATTCTCTATGATAGCCTTACAATTGAATGATACTTGATTTCCTCCACATACTTTGGTAACAGATCCTTTTGTGTGAATTTATCAATAGAAATGTTTATGCTTAGGTTTTTAATCTGTCTTGTTATTTCTTACCTCTGTCCAAAATGTTGCTCATTGTCAATAAATACAGACTATAATTCAATATGATTTTACACACATATATATGTGTGTGTGTGTGTGTGTACGCCTGTAACCAATAGCTTTGGTCATATTGTATTATGTAAACAATGACTATATATTAAGCAATAAATCATGCATTTTCTTTATGAAAACAAGAAGTTAAACTCAAATTTTAAGTATAAATGTAGATTTCTTGTATATGGATATTTTCAGTTTATATTCTACACATGTCAATAAGACATAAAAAAAAAATGCATTTTCATTATTTTGCTCTTTTTCCATAGGGAACTATCAGTATTAATGGTTTATTGAATTTACCTAATAATATTGATACATCTACCTATTTTTATGTCCATGCTACGATGTAGATTTTAATGGTGCTATTCTCAGGACCAAAATATTTCATATGGATGTTAGCCATCCTTGGGAGAAGACCTTCTTGTTTATATTTGTCTGTCTGGTGTTGGAAAAGTGAGCCATCAGTATGAATACCATTGTTTCTATTAAGTTATTCATCAAGATGCTTGTGTGCTCCTTTAATGATTGATCTGTTTTGCATCTAACATTATTGTCCTGTATGCTTTGATGAAGAGTTTCACTGTATTCATGGTTACTATTTGAATCTGCAAAGTGGAGTTTCTGACAAAACTAGATGTTCTTTTAAGTGAATTTATCAGAAATTGGCTTTGTGGTTGGTTTGCTGAACCTTATCAGATAGTTATGGGTCAAAATGGTATATGTTTTGTGTGAAGTGTCTGTGTGTATATGGATAAATTGTTGTCTAAATTACACAATGACATCTCATTTTAACATATATTTACCAAAATTACACAAAAATATCTTGAAATACTAACAAGTAAATTTATTCAATAAAATCGCCATTGGCTTCAATCACAGCCTCCAGATTATTTTGGAAACTACTGCAACTCTTCTGAACAGTCTCCTTGTTTAAGTTGGTGAATGTTGCCATAATCCTTGCTTTCAGTTCCTCCTTCGTGTTACAAGGAGTTTTCTTGGTCTCTTTTTCAACTTCACCCCACACATAATAATCAAGGGGTTGCAGTCTGGGGAGTTAGGTGGCCAGATGTAAGTCGCATGTGGTCGCAGAAATTGTCTGGTAGTCATGACTGGGTTCTCTTGCTTGTGTGGCATGATGCAGTGTCCTGTTGCCAGACATAGGGTCTTCCAGCAGCCACCCTCTTGACTCAGAGCAGTACTACCTCTTCAAGGCACTTGATGTAGGCCTCCATATTGAGGCTTAGGTCCTCACCAACAAATTCAGTTCTTTTCTTATCAGAACAATTAGAGTGAGTTTTCCGAGCTGCTATACCTTCATAATCACCATTAGACTCATCCAACTCTTTCTGAATCCTCTGTACTGTCTTCAGAATCACACCCAAACACTCTGAAATATTCATATCGGAGCTTCTGGCATGAATGCCAAGCAGTTCAGCATGCCATTTCCAAATTTCTGGCAGAATGAATTGCATCATAGTGCTTTTTTTCTCACAGATGGTGCCCAACTGACCCTAATATACTGTTCAGTCAACAAAAACAAACAACACATACATGCAAAATTAAAAATATAAAATGACAATAATTTACCCTGTGTGTGTCTGTTTATGTATGTATGTACTGTCATTCACACAACCAATAAATGCAGTGTTGTGGCATGGGGGAGTTTAAGTGAATGGCTGAACATGTCAGTGATGGTCATACTTGTTTTGAGAGTCGACAGATACCATATATGTGTGTGTGTGTGTGTGTGTGTGTTTCTATGTCCCAAAACAAATTGAAGATTTTTTAAATTTACTGCAATCTGTCCTCAGTTTGGACAAGATTATCCTTTTTAGTGACTTCAATGCCAGAGTTGGCAAGGATTGGTAGGTAATGTAAATGGCAACCTTTTACTCCTGCTGAAACTGTTCCCCAAGTTTAAGCTGTTTGTTTCCAAGACATGTAACCATATGGATACATCCAAGATCTAAGTAATCACACCTGCTGGACTACATGATTGTCCAAAACTATGACATGCAAGATGTTTGTAATGTTTGTTCCTTGCATGGTGCAGAGTGCTGAACAGACCATGCCCTGGTTAGATGTGCTTCATCATTAAGTTTTTGGATCAGTCTTGTAAGACAGTCAAACTTCCAAAATGTCTTGATGTCACTCAACTCTACACCCCACATACACAGGTCATCCTGCAAGACAGACTCGGCACAGTTAATGTATTCCAACTCCTAGAAAGAAACCCATGATCAAATCTACATTGACACTAAGGAAGTAAGTGACACAGTTTTCTCTAAATTTCAGGACTGATTTGATAGAAGTGACCAAGCAATAAGTGTGATTCTTAACACCAAGAACAATATACAAAATCACCTCTTGCAGACAAATCTATCAGAGGCACAGAGAAAACAACTAAATGAAGAGTTTAAGCAAGCTAAGGTTGATGCACAGTGCACTCTTCAGGAAATACAGGGCATCAAAGAGCTATACAACATAAAACAAATTTTGGGGCCTCAAACTTCTGAGGACAAAAGATGGCAAAGGTCTACGCAAAACTATGGACAAAATCATCAGTAGATAGTAAGAACACTTTTTAGAACTCCTGAATAGAGACTGTCATGTGGATGCTGCAGTTTTAGATACTATTAATCAGCAGCCCATAATATGGATATGCAACCCTCCCTGGAAGAGGTATGTAACCCCATTGCTAAGCTAAATCCTAGGAAAACAGCTGTCAAGATGGACTCTTCACTAAGATCTTTCAATTTGGAGGAGACCACTTAATTGATGTCATGGATAGTGTTGTTTTGGATATCTGGACAGTTGGAGAAGTTCAAAAGGAATGGATAGATGTTGTTATGATTTCTTTGTGCAAGGGCAAAGGTGGAAACTAAAGATGTATAGCCCTTCTATGCACAGCTGGAAAGATCTTGTCTGGTATAATCCTGTCCAGACTAAACTCTCATATCTTGATCAGGATTCTCCCAGAATTACAGTGGCTTTGGAACAAACAGGAACTACAGATATGATATTTACAGAACACCAAATCTAAGAAAAGTGTGTAAAACAGGGCCAGTGCTCAAGTCTTTGTTGATCTCACAAAGGCCTTTGATACAGTCAACAGAGAAACACTCTGAGTTATTCTTGAAAAGCTGAGCTGATCCCAACACTACATCAACTTGATTAGGGTCTTACATGATGGCATGGAAGCTTCTGTCAATGTTGGGGGCATTATGTCTGAATCAATAAAAGTGGAGAATGGGGTTAAACAGCAAGACCTGGTTGCACAGACTTTGTTTTCCATCTTTATCACTGTTGTAACTGTAACCAGGGTGTATATTTATAATATTGCAGTACAGGCAAACTTTTCAACATACTGTGCTTCGCTGCTAAATCAAAAGTCCTAATTCTTGTATGTGATCCCCTCTATACTGATGACTGTAACCTGGCCTCACACACTGCTGCTGATATGCAGTGTTTCATGGACAGGTTGTCCAAGTCATGAAAAGCCTTTGTTCTGACAATCTGAATAAGACAGTTGATATGTTTCAACCATCACCAAGCATAGTCTATGTGGAACCTTCCATTTACATTAACAGGAAGAAGCTGAAGGTTGTTGACAACTTCACTTACCTTGGTAGCACGATAAACTGTCACTGCTCCCTCGATGATGAAATATCTCTCCAACTTAAGAAAGCCATTGATGCCTTTTCTGCTCTTCAAGATTGTGTGTGGTCTTGGAAAATCCTGAAAAAGAAAACTAAGATATTTATAATGCCTGTGTTCTTACAATCCTTCTTTACTCTTGCGGGACTTGGGTAGTTCAAAGCTATTGGAATGCTTTCGCCTGTGCTGCCTGAGGTCAATCTTGAGCATTACTGGATCTCACATGTTCCAGACACAGGTAATAGAACAAGCTGATACACTCAGCATAGAAATTCATATACACAAGCACTGTCTTCGCTGGGCAGGACATTTAATACAGCTGGATGATAGTCGTATCCTCAAACAGATGCTCTACAACTGGGAAGTCTAGGCTGGCAATAGAAACAAGTAGAGGAAACGAATATACAAAGGATGTCACTCATTCCATGCAAAGTCAATAAACTGACAATATTGAAAAGAGCTGCTCACAAGGGAGAAGTAGACCCAGCTGTTGGTCAGTTTGTTTGCTGTGAGCATTAATGCTTGTCAAATGCAAGACTCCAAAACTACCTCAGGTGTAACATGGACAACCCACCAACAAATTATGTTCAATTCATTATTTCAGATCTGTTTACCTGTGATATGTGCAGCAAAAACTGCAAGAGACACTCTGTAGTCATGTGACATCTGAAAATCCATAATGATCCTTCACCAGAGAAGCCTAACCGTCAAATCAAAAACATGGATTTAGTTTGCAGTCTTTGTAGAAAACTCTGTAGGTCCCTTGCCAGATTCATTCAGCTGTCACTGTCGATCTCATGTTTGTAGGAATATTCGGTTATAAGTCAGTGATGGTTATGTTCATCTAATGAGTAGACAGCCATCATATGTTGCATGTATGTGTGACACTTTTCACAGATACTACACTCCAGGGCCACAGGGCAATGGTCTTATGCCCCTCCCCCACTCTACTATGTCTCAATTTTCATAAGGTAGTATTCATATAAAATACAAATTTTATTGTACAATAATGAATCATATGCAATATAGGTGAACAATTCAACAAGAAAATTGAAAATAAATACAATGTGTCTAAAAACAAATTAGAGACATGTCATAATAGATCATCTGTTCTTAAATAAATCAACAATGTTTATTGTGGCAATTTTTAACATCAACTTGAGATTTTTCTTGTTAAAAAGTTGTAGAATTTTAGCACATTCAACATTATGAATAAAAAACAGTGAATTTTATATAGTGAGACTTAACAGGAGAGCAAAGCAAATTCATGGATTTGGATGGAAAAAAAGAAGACCACAATGATATCAAAATCTGAAAAAAAAAAAATTTTAATTCTTTAATTAGTTGTGCTTAGTTTAATTTGGAATAAATGTAGGTGGAAAAAAAAAGGAAATGTTGATAAGATAGTGAGGGTCACAAAACACTGCCCAGGGCTCCCAGTAAACTCCTCCACTGACCGGGGGGTGGGTAGTACATGCTGACCCTGCTGCACTCTAATCCTAGGGAGAAGTGCTGTTGTGTTTACCCATATGTAAATAACTCGGTTAATTTTTATAAATACTTTGCTAGTGTATGTGTATATGTGTGTGTTAAATTTTTTAAACATTGCTGACATTGAAGATTTTTAATTTTTATTTTTTTCTGTAAATTGAAAATGTGTGGTGAATGGCTAAATATGGCTTTGTTAATTTTGACAAGTTACTATTGTTTTTTTGTTTTACATTTTATAAATGTTTACTTCCTATTATGTTGCTATTGACTGTCCTATTACGTCTACCCTACTCTGTATTTTTTTCTAATTTTAAAGATGAAGTTATTGAGTTTATTTAAATACGCTATCCACAATTATTGTGGTTATAGGAATTTTTACTTTTTCTAGTGGGTATTTCAACTTCCTTGTTATATATGAGTCTGTTTATTCAACTGGAACAGTTATTTCTGAATAAGCAAATAGCCATTGCAAAATTGAAAACTTTTAAGTCCAGATTCATTTAAAGTGCTGAATTACTAGTTGTTGATATTGACTTCTGCTTTCTTTTATTTGTTGCTTTACTCTTACAGCTGTACAGATTGCAGATTTTTTTTCTTTTGCCATCTTTGTACTGTTTTCATATCTGTTATTATGACCTCTTCATTCAACATGGGATTAATTCCCCACTCCCTTTTCCTTGTAGTCTGTTATGTTAATTAAGAGAGAATGTTTTTTGCTTTTTCACAAGAGATTTGCTTGAATTTGTCTTCGACAACAATTCTGGTAGATTCAGTTCTCTGTCTTGGGCTCACTTTACTTGTTCTGGGATTTCTTTCTTTGGATAGAATTTGGTTCTAGTCTTGGTATTAGTAAAAAAAAGTGAATCGGTTGAAAATCTGAGCTATCATGAAAGATTTTCTACATTCATTCCTATACTTTTGGATTATTTCATGTGTAATGTTTTTTTAATTGTTTTCTAAAGTGTGAGGTTTAAAGAGATGAAAAGGAGGAAGAAAAATTATTATTGACACTTAAAAGCTTTTTGCAATATGTAGAAGGCTGAACAATATTGGTTAAAAATTAAAATGCTTTAAAAACAAAAAGATAAAAACTGAAGAAAGTTGTATGAAAAATAATATGGAATAATGAAAATACTTCATTAAAAAAAGAAAAATACTTCAGAAAACTCTTGGTTTTGTTAGTAAATTAATACAATATAATTTTAACTGAAATCTTAAGTTTAAAAATATATTTTCTTCATTGGTAAAGATGATGTGCCTCTATTGAAATAGGACATGTGAATTCAAATTTTTGTTTTTTGTTTTTATGTCACTATCACTTTACAACTGTGAAGTGATGTTTAAGAGAAATTTTTACTTGTCTAGATTTTGTTTTAGACACAGAGAAATAAAAGTAGAACAGGCATGCATCAAGTTTAGCAAATAAACTTTATTCTAGTTCGTTTATAACATTGTACAATGGAATTACTACCAGAATATTGTTTATATACTTTTTGGAAACTAAAGTTCTGTCTTTTCGTTTAACTTTGCATAATAGTCCAATAAAAAATTGACTGAATTTGACCAGAAACTGTACAAGATAGAACAATTTACTTTGATAATAAGCTTTAAGCTGTAATCTACATCATAAACTTTATTTCAATAGGAGTCAGCATTCAGAATTATTCTACTCCTAATAGATCAAAGTCATCTGTGGTCAATTTTATCTCACAAACAATATATATAAAATTTCCTTATCTTTGAGTGGAACTTTAGAAATATAAAGCACAAAATAATTTGTCTATATTAATAATGCAGAAGAAAAGCAATTGTTATTTATGGCTTTAAATAATGGCTAATACATCTGCAAATTTATATATGTCCAATAAAAAAAATATAAAAATGAGTCTTTTTTTTTTCTTTTTTTTTTTTTTAATGTTTTTCTCTTCTAGACTTTAACTCTTACAATATTTGAACAAAGTTTGGTGTGAATTGTTATTAATTAAATTCCTTGTATGATACATCAATCTGATTATATTAATTATTTGGCATTGAATTTTTCTGTTTAAAAGCTAGAATTAAATGCTTTTTGTTGTATTTTACTTTGTGCTTTTGTAGGTTAGCATATAAACAGTAATTTCTGTCAGATGCTTTTTTATTCTTTCAACTTAATCTGTTTAATTTGTTATTTTTTATTTATTAACATTTTTTATAATACATTCCTCTTTTAAATGGTGTTATCTTCTACTTTGTTATTTTAAGCATTTATAATTTAAACGTTTTGGAAAATCTTCATAAATATACAACAAAATAGAGATTACTCTCATTCATGTTTTTAATGTATAGTTTTCTATTTATTTCTAATATTAAAAATGTGAATAAGATATGTTAAAGAGTTTTAATTTTGAGTCCATTTTAATATGGACAATGCTTATTAATTTTATCAGTTAATTGCTGTCCATTTGCATTTGTGTTAATTAATCCGATTATAGATGATATACTATTGATACTTTTACCAGTGTATTTGTATGTATGTATAGCAACATGGATCTGTAACTTCTGTAAAGAAAATATAGAATCAATAAATTTTGTCTGCTGCAAACTTGATAAAAGAAATTCCAAGTGAAGATTGTATTAAAAAGTTAAAACTGAAATTTATTTTTAGTTCTTAATCCATAAGAATTATCCACATTGAATCAGTTTTTATAATGAGAAATTAAGATATGTTGGTCTTTTGTTATATCTTCTCTTCTAGAACAATATTTTGTCACACTATTATTTTTAATTCTTTTTTTCTGTTTTAGCTATGGAGACCATTAAAGCTGGAGAATTTCATGAAATGTTTTCTTTCTTTTTTTTTTCTTTCTTTAATTAGAAAAATCCTGAAGATGAGCAACACCTCCAGTACTGCCAGGAATGCAAAGGTTTTAAAGTTCCAAGATCACATCACTGCCGCAAATGTAAAAGGTAAAATACTTAAGATACAATTTCAATTTTTGTTAATATTATCTTTTAGAAGTATTATAAATATTTGCCCAGTTAGTTTTCATTATACTTAAGAACCCTAAAAATTAAAGTCTTTGACTTTTGACGTTTATCATTTAAATTTCTCTGTGCTGAATGAACAAGAGACCAGATCTCTTACAGATGATTTTCATTTAACATTATACATTTTAAGTTTAAGTCTTTTTTTTTTTTTTTTGTGGTTAAATTGAATAACCTCTTTTGTGGATACTCCTTGTTGCCTCTCTACAATGTTTGGTGTCTTTCCTTCTTTCTTTCTTTCTTTCTTTGATATCATAATCATAACAATTGCTTTTAAGAGGTGAAAAACCTCTAATTCTGGATATAACAGATGGCTTTCTGTAAAACTAAAATTACTGTACTTGTTCACATTTAACACACCTTGCTAATTAAATGAACCAAAATGGAATTCAGCTCAAGTCATCTGTGACTCGGTAAACTTGTATAATTCATGGCACAAAGTGCATGCTAAACATCTGAACTCTTGCTAATGAATTCTCTCTTTTTTTTCTTTTGTCTTTTATCAATAGTTCAAATTCTAATTTTCCAATTTAATAAAGGTGTTGTATTTCTAGTAATAGTTATAAAATATTGGATTATATTTTGAAGTTCATCTAATTGAATAAAAGCTCTGATTTTAAGCAGGTCAAAAGACCATCTTCCTTTGGCAATCAGTCTAGTTATTATTTTGTATATAAATATTTACATTTTTCAAAGTCTTACTTTATTTAACCTTTGTTCTTTGATTAAATAGTGTAAATAAAATCATTAGGTATAAAAAAAAAAAAAAATTAAGGAAAGCAACATATGACTTGGAAATTCATAAGTCCATAGCTTATAGATGAAAACAAAAATAGCACTTATTTTATAAAACTATTTTGTCAACAGTTATCATTCCTTCTCAGTGAACTTAATTCAGAATTAAAAACTAATCATGAAAAATGAACATTATACAGTGAAAAATTCAGATCATGAATCACTTAATTATATGTCAAGCTATGGACTTATTGATCCACCTTTGTATGTGAAAGCTATGTACTAATCATCAGTAAGAGCTTAAAAATGATTTTCATGAGAGTTGTCATTAAATAAATGTATATTCCTGTAACTGAGATTTGATCCAAAGAATTTAAAATATTTATGTGATAAAATAGTTGTTATGATAAGTATTCTCTCTGATAGATGTCATCTCGAGAGAAGGTAACTCTCCCATAAGTATAGTGATATTGTGTTTTATACAGTACGTAATTTACATATCCCTACACCTCCCTGAACCTAAGAGGTTTTATACCTTTAATTGAACTTTGACTTCTACAAACCACCCTGAGAGAGATAATCTGGCTTTCAGAGTGAGTCTCTTTATTTCTTTTTATAGGAAATCTAGGTCTTAACTGATTCTCCTCATATGAATCCGCATGATATCTCTGGTTACTCTCATCCCCAGATTGTTCCTCATTCTCTCCCCCATCTCCTGTTCTTCACTTTCATATGTCTGGTGGTCTTCCTGATCATTCTCATTACTGGATTCATTCATCCTTTCTTGCTTTGTCTGTTCTTCTGCTTCCTCTTCCTCCTCCTCCTCCTTTTCCATAACTTCATGCTCTCTTGTGGTTCTAAATTGGTCTTCATGAGCTAGTATGCCCTGTCCATTCTTTGTTAAGACAGTTGTGTTAAATCCCTTTTGCACTACAAAATTTGCCTTTTCAGGAATTGAATCCTTGTCCTTTCTGTATCACACACTTTCATTGGTATGAATAGGAACTTTTCAGGCTTGACTGTTTTCTTTAAGCTGAATACTCACCTCATATCCCCTTAATAATCCAATATCCAGTTCTACAGACTTCATAGAATTTACCAGCTTCGATGTATCCACTTAACATGTCAATTCCTAAAAAAACTGTAGCTTTTGATGTTTTCACCACTATGATGGGTATTATTGCAAATCTATTTTTATCTCAAACATGCCTTCAAAGCATCCTAAAATTTTAGGATGCTTTGAATAATATTACTTTAGTCTACTCATTCTTTCCCATAAATTCCTCAGTATCAACATAATATCACTTCCAGTATCAACCTGCATGAGTAAAGTTACTTCGTTCAACTTCACCATTTCTATACTTTTATCTCAAATAATTCTCTACTTTCAATTGGAGGATCTGTATTTTCCACTCGCTTTTTCTTATGTGCATATCATCTGGAAATGATTCCTCTCTTTACACTTAAAACACCATTTCCCAAAGGCCGGACACTTATTTTAGCTCTTTTCATCTTCCTTATTGCAATATCTGCATATAAGTAGGCTTTTAGTAGCACTGTAAGTCTCCATGTTGCCTTTGGAGGCATTAAATTTTAAAATCAATTCCAATTGTTGTAAAAACTCCACATATGCTTCCAGATTCATATTATGAGTTTGAAGCCACTCAAGAATTTTACACTTGTACAAGATGTCAAACATTCTTTCAATCAGTTTTAGTAAAATTAGCTCATCTTTGATAGACATTTGTTCTGAACCCATTCTTTCAAATTTACAATATTTCAACACTTCTTTCAATTGATGTACATATTGCATAATAGTTTCATCCGGTCTCTGTCTCCTTTTGAGAAATTTAGTTCTTTCCACTATGACCAATCTTTTTTTTTGTCATAAATTTTATGATGGCAGCAATTTCTTCATACTCTAATTCTTCCAAAACTTTGGGAAAGACCATGACAAAGATTTTTTTATGACCTCCACTTACTTTAGTGTCCTTTATTTTTTTTACTCTTGCTGACGCTGAGAAACACCTAAACCAGGTTTCCACGTATTCAGGATCCTCCAACATGGTTAAGTAACCAATTGGCAATGCCATATTGTTGTGATAAATATTCTCTCTGACAGAGAGTAGTCTCATCAAGAGAAGGTAACTCTCCCATAGGTATAGTGATACTGCCTTTTATACAGTACATAATTTACATACCACTACAATAGTTTTCTTTTTTACTTAGAAAAAATTTGTCATCAGTTTTTTATATAAAAATGAATAATGGCTCAGATTTTAAAATGCTTTTTGGTTGGTCATGAGAGCACAAATAAAAATCATCTTTAAATTTTGGTAAACTTTGAACGATTAATGCTTATTAGTTTTCTAATTATAGATGTGTGATGAAGATGGATCATCACTGTCCTTGGATCAACACCTGCTGTGGTTACCTGAACCATGCCAACTTTATTTATTTCTTGCTGTTTGCTCCCTGTGGCTGCATTCATGGTGCTGTCATCCTCATTGCTTCCTCAATTCACACACTCAATTTGGTTAGTGCTTTAAACCTTTCAGATTAGGACTCCTTGGTGTAGAGTAATAGTTACCAAATTTAGCCTGGTTGATCATTTACTACAGAATAGAGAGTTTGATCAACACTGGGAGTTCCATTCAACTTTAAATTATCCAATAAGGGTTAACTTTTCAGATTTTATGTAAAAATTTTTATCATTTATTCTTTTTTATTCTGATCTTTTTTTATTGGAAATTTTAAATAAAAGTTTGGTTATTTTTCTGTATAGAAATTGTTACCAGACTTGTGATGTTAATTTATGTAAAATGATTGAAGTGATGTTTTATTTACTATGGATGACTTAGTTGAACTTATTTTTTTTTTTAATGTAATTTGTTTCTAATGCAAAACAATATTAATCACTTATTTTCTTATTTTAACTATCTATAACTAAATATGTTACTGATTGATAATGTATGAAAACTTATATTATTTGTATTCATTATCAGCATTTAATTCTTTTTGTAATTTCAGCATTATTTTCGCTTCTATGCTAATGGAGAGCCCATGGTGGAACTAAGCATTCTGGGATTTATTCTTGTTGTTTTCACCATAGGCCTGGCAGTTGGTGTGGTAGTTGCTGTGGGAATGCTGTTTTTCATTCAGGTAAGCCTCCATTTTACATCATATTGTTTCTTTTTTAGGTTAATATCTTTCTTATACAATCTTTATCTGAAATTAAAACAAATATTAATAATTATACTATTATACACATTTATTTACAATATGATGAACAATCTCCAAGTTACATAATAAAATATCACACCACCAAATAAGTTATTGTAAATATAATAAAATATATTATAAGCTAAAATTCACACACACACACACACACACACACACACACACACACACACATATATATATATAATTGGTTGGTTTATACCAATTTTATTGTGAAAACCTTGACTTGCATAATAAAATCTGATATAGTACAGAGTTTTCTGCAAAGTCATGTTGCTGAAATTATTTAACAGTGGTTAGTTGTACTTTTATAATTAAGAAAATAAAAATCATTTGTCACATTTCAGGAAGATGTTTATATTGTTTAAAAAATTAGGAAAAAGTCATTTCAAGTTTCTTAACTTTGTAGTTAGCCATTTTGGCTTTTCTTCAATTATAATAGCAAATGAAATGTTGAAAAACAAAGTATTTTAAATAAGTGCTTTATTGATGTATTTCACAGGCAATAAATTATAAAAATTTCTTTAAACATTGATCAGAGTGAGCTTTCCAAACTGCTGTACCTCCGTAATCACCATTAGACTCATCCAATTCTTTCAATTCTCTGCACTGTCCTCAGATTGACACCTAAACACTCTGAATATTGGAGCTTTTGGCACGAATGGCAAGTAGTACAGCATGCCATTTCCAAATTTCTAGTAGAGTTAATTGCATCACAGTGCTCTTTTTCTCACAGATAGTGCCGAACTGACCCTATGATACTGTGCAGTCAACAAAAACAAACAACATGCATGCACAAAACTAAAAATATAAAATGGCGACAATTTAGCCATCATACCCTGTATAACCACCAACTAAAGAAACCCAATTGCCATATTTTTTATAATAGTAATCTTTTTGCTTATAAATTGTTTATCTGCTTTCTTTTTTCTTTAACATTCTGGAAGTGATTTTGTTTGCAAAGTAAAAGTTCTATTCTGCTACTGCAAATGACTCAGATGATAGCATGTTTGAATTTTGCAGTCATGTTGTCATATATTGCTATGGCAACCAAAAATGACTGAAATTAAGTAGTACAGTAGAGTGTTGAAAGACAATGAAGTGGAAAGGAAAGTAGTGAATAATGCAGTGTGTTAAAGGTTAAGTAAACTAAATAACCTTCATTTATGCTAACAAATGACTTTTTTCAGAAAAAAAGAACATCATCCTTCATGAAGCATGTAATTTTCTAATTAGTTCAAACTGATCTGAACAGGTTTTTGTGTGGGTTAACTGCAATGTGCTAAAACATACAAGAAAAGATTTTAATTTTTATGTAATTATTATGGTAGATGCAGAAGGAATAGTGAAGCTTTTTAATGAAATACTGAAGCAGGCTAATATTAAGAATGCCTGACAAAGCTTAGGAAAGAAAAAATAAGTTTATGCTCATTGTTAAAAAAACGTTTTTAATCCACATGCTTATTGAACAAATACTTAAAAGGATATTTTTTTATTTAAGATTTGAAAAGCTGCATTCTCATCTGTTTGCTTGTCATAGGATTAGCAGGTCTGCACTTTGCCTATGTGTGATACAAAACCATATAATACTCGCCTATTCAGTTTTATGTAATTTTCATTTACTGTCATTGCTACTAATGTTTTATGATGTAAAATGTTTGTTTATATATTATTTTTTTTTCAGTTTCATGAAGTTCTTAAAAACGAAACTGGGATTGAAACTTGGATAATTGAAAAAGTTAGTATTTTAAAAATATCTTTTGTATTTGTCATTTATCTCTCACATGCTGTTCATTTGTAGATTAGCAAAATTAGATTTCATGAAAGTTTTTAGTTCTTGATTAGTCAACTGGATTCTCACAAAAGTAGGTAATACTTGATAAAATAGCATTTTTAATCCCAACAAAAATTTCATATTCTGGTGCAGAGATATCCAAAATGTGGCCCACAGGCCCTACTGCATGCCATTTAATATTTTTATATGGCCCACTGCACCCTAAAATCTTTAGATATATTTTCATTTACTTTAGTAATGTATGTTGAGAAAATTATTCTCAGATTGTGCAAGTAGGTTCAGTTCCATATTGCATTAAAAGGGGAAGAAGTGAGCAGAGGCCTTTGCCGAGACACATTGGCTGGTATGTGGTGCAAGAGCCAGAGCTAAACAAAAATTATTTAACTTATGGTTTTTTGGCTCTGGGTCATGTGGTATCATCCTTGAATCTCCTACTTGAAACCAATCATGTCAAATTTGCTGTTAATGAGGCAGTGAATTAATAAAAGGATACCTTTTGATGTTGTAACATAATTGGTGACAATTTTACAATAACCGATGAAAAATTTTGTTGGCATAGTCTGTCATTTTCATTGTTTAAGTTTCAAAAATTTTAAGGTTTGATGAATAATGACTGTTTATTTCTTAACATTTTTTACAATATCAAGGGATAGTGACTTTGAACCTATGCAGAGAGATTCGTAAAAAGTAGTATCCATGTCCAGTTACACCATTAATGATAAAGAATGAGAACCTTTAATCAGGCAGGTGAAACAAACTCATTTTCCCTTTTTTAAATGAGTGTCAGGCATTTTAGTGACTTGAGGTTAGGCTTAATGCCAAGTGAAAGGGCTAATTTAAATTTATTCTTTATTCCTTTCTAATTTCAGGTACATAATACAAACATAGGTCTATCTATATATTTCTTTTGCTAATGTAATAATTTAAATACTTTCAACACATTCCAATTATATTCATAATTATTTAGTTAACTTTAAATTTATACTTTTAATAACCCAACATTTGGTCATGGCAACTAATGCTAAGAAAAGACTATAGAAAATTCATTATTCTATGGACAGAAAAATATTTTGTAATTGAAACATGCAGTAATATTATCTGTCTCATTTGTCATAAAATTGATGTGTGCAAGGAATAAAATATTAAGCATCACCATACTGTCAAACATGAGTTGAAATATAATAAATTAAACAAAGAAAGAAGAAAAATGTAAATAGATGAATTGAAGAAACAGTTTACTTCTCAACAAAACATTCTCCAAAAATCTGTTGTTAAAACTAATACATTTACAAAAGTTAGCCATTTAATAGCTGAAAAATTGACTTGGAAGGGCAAGCCACTGATAGATGATGAATTAATAAAAGAATGTATTGTAATTGCTTTTAATGAAAGTGAATTTATTCAATGAAACAAGTCTCTCACATCAGACAATTGGTAGAAGAATTGATGACATAGCTGGCAGCATTGTGTGTACATTGCAGGCCCAATTATCTAAATGTATTTATTACAGTTTAGCATTGGACAAAAATACCAATCAAAGTGACACTGCTCAATTAGTTATTTTCATCAGAGGAATTATTGTCACTTTTAATATAATTGAAGAAATGTTGAACTTATGCCATATGAAGGCATAACTGGTGAGAACATACTTGAGCCCATTAATTTATCAATTGAAAAGTTCAATATTGATAGAAATAAAATTTATTCAATTACAAGTGATGGTATTCTTGCATTAATTGGTAAAAATAATAGACTTATTACTTTATTCAAAGAATCAATTGATCATGATATGCTCAACTATCATTGCTTGATTCATCAACAGCAGTTATGTGCTCAAAAGTTAAATATGAATCAGTTGATGTTATGATGTTGATTTGGGGTTAGTAGAGACAAAACACCAAATAACACGTAACAATAAAAAGGGTTTTAATAGGTTGGTAAAAAGGTACAGAAATCGCCTGAGTAGTCAATAACTAGCTCAGCTAAGAACTTCTCTGTCTGTCTCCCCATGTCAACTGACATGCCACTATTTAAAGTCTTTGTTCACAGACGCAGACAAGTTCATCTTCAAGAGGGGTGGTAGGTTTCCGACACAACAGTTGATGACAGATATTTTGAAAGTTCTGAATTTTATCAGGTCTCGGGACTTGAATCATCGTGATTTCAAAAAATACTTCGAACAAGTTTGTAGTGGATATGAAGATGTTATTTCTCAAAAGTCAGATGGCTCAATAAAGAAACTTTGAAAAAATTTCAATTATTGTTATCTGAAATAAGAGTTTATGCAAAGGAAGAAGCAAAATGTAGATTTTTTTTAGAAAATGAAGAATAGTTGAAAGATCTTTCCTTCTTAGTAGATATCACTGAAATGTCTAAACTTAATTTGAATTTACAAGGAAAAGACCAGTTATGTTGCTCAATGTTTGAGCAAATAATAGGTTTTACTAAGAAGTTATAACTTTTGATAACAATTGAAAGCTGGTGAAATTGTACATTTTCAGAGTTTATTAAAAAGAAAAATTTTCTGCGAACTTTGAAAAATATAGTAAATTATATGAAGTGTTTTTAAAAGATTTTACAACCAGATTTTCTGACCTCAGAAAAATAGAAACTGAATTAAAATTGTTTAGTGATCCATTTTATTTAATTATGTGGAAGCACCAACCAGATACCAACTAGAATTCATTGAGCTTCAAAGCAGGGAATCTTTGAAAACTTATAGAGAAAATTCCCTTCTTGAAGTTCAGTCTTTCAATGAATTTTATAAAATTGTCAGTTTATCTAGAAAACTGTTATGCAATATGGGGTAGTACATACTGCTGTGAACAATTCTTTTCATACATAAAAAACATCAAAACTGATGAAAGAAATATGTTGAGTGATTCCAATTCAACTAACAATCTTAGAATAAAGACTAATACCATAAAAGCAGATATTGACAATATTATAAAAGGAAAGTAATGTCAAAAATCACATTGAATTTATTTTATTTTGTATATGTATAAGTACTTTTTTTTTTTTTTTTTTTTTTTTTTTTTTTTTTTTTTTGCTGTCAGTATTTTTTGTAATTATATATATCTGTTATTAAAATTAGATAGTCACATTTCGAACTTTTTAAAAGCATATTTACAGTGTGTGATGGGAAATTTTATATTTTTAATTTTGCATATGTGCGTTGTTTGATTTTGTCAACTGCGCAGTATAGGGTCAGTTGGGCACCATGATGCAACTCACTCCACCAGAAATTTGGAAATGGCATACTGTACATGATGGAAGCTCCAATACAAACATTTCAGAGTATTTGGGTGTCAATCTGAGGACAGTGCAGAGTATTCAGAAAGAGTTGGATGAGTCTCATGGTGATTATGAAAGTGTTTGGAGTGATCACTAGTGACAGCCACATTATGCTTCCATTCATCTTCCCTCAGGGACTCAACACAGAGGCTTACATCAAGTGCTTTGAGGAGGTAGTGCTGCCCTGGGTAAAGAGGATTTTATTGAATAAATTTACTCTATAGTATTTCAAGATATTTTTGTGTAATTTTGGTAAATATATGTTAAAGTGAGATGTCAGTATTATTTTCATTTTTACATAATTTAGATGACAATTTATCCATCGCACTCTGTATATAAAGTACTTTTGTGGCCTGGTGAATATACCTAAATTTCTAATTTGGCCCATTAGGAAAAAAAGGTTGAACAAACCTAATCTTGTACATTCTTGAGCTATTTACATATTACTTTTTGACACTATGTATTGTCCCCTATTAAATCATTTAGAATGAAAAACTGTAAAACAAATCAAATCATTGCTTAAAAACATTAAAAAAAAAAATCTCTTAATTCCTGCTTTTAGTTATACAGAAGATATTTTTTGTCTTTTGTTTCTTCATTTATGCTATATTTTCTTTTCATCATTATCCATGTGCATATCTTTAATTGTAGGCAAAAACACGAGAAAGATCTGAATCTGAAGGTGAATTTCTCTTCCCTTATCATCTGGGCTGGAAAAAGAATTTGAAACTTGTTTTTTGGCCATCAGGTGAAATTTCATCCAATGGAATCCATTGGCCTGTGAGAGATTCTTGTCACCAATTTACATTAACAGTAAGTTGACTCAAAAAAATCAGCAAATTCCATTGATTCAACTTGAAGCCATCTCTGGAAAAATAATTTTCATTAAGAAATATGAAGAGTTATTTTTGTAGACATTTTCTCTGACATAACATTACTAATTCTTCTTTTTGTGTTGTACCAACACCACCAAGATAAGAAGGCCTGTTCAATTAAACATGATGTCATCACAAGTAGTATAAGCCGAAGTGAAGCTGCTGAAAATGAATTATTGTAGGTTTTCTTTTTTTTTTTTTAGTATGAAATTCTTTTGAAATTACAGTTTAAAAAAAAAAAAAAGTAACCCAGGTTCGAATTTCATCTTGGAACTTTATTCAATATTAACTTGTAAAAATAAAGAATAAACAGGCAAACAACATTATTATAAAAATGTTTTATTCTGTGAAAATTATGATACTGACAATTGAAATTTTTCATATCAGACAAAGAAAAGCAAACCAGTGTTCAATTTCTACCTTACATCTTTAAATAAATAATGATAAATAGATTAAAAATTTGTTTTATTTTAATGATTATTCCATAAAGTTACTGTATTATATTGACATAGAATATTTTTTATATTACAATTACATTAGAAAAGAAAGAAACCAAGCTTCAACTTTTAAATTAGAATAAACTTTATTTTTTTATTTTCTAAAAGAAAATTATTTGAAGTTTTACATTTGTTACTATGTTAAAGTAAATAGTGTATGTTTCCTTATTTTGATTGTATAAAATTATTTGAAAACTATTTTCTTTACAATAAAAAAATCAACATGGTTTTAATTTGTATATTTCATTTTAATTATTCTGTCGTAGTAAAGTTAAAATGCTGACATTTTTGTTGTGTAGAAAATAAGACAAATTTTAAATAATTGTAGAAAAAATGTTACATATGGTAAATTTAACTGAAGGTTTGAAGTTTTTTTTGATTAACTTGTTTCTAGTAATATTATTATTATTTTCCCTAGCACAAAAATTATTCAAAAGAACATTTGAAAAGCTCCAGACAAGTATTCTTTCAAATTTTTCAATACTGTAACCATCAAGAGTCCACATGAAAAAGATGATCATTATCTGCCAAAACATAAGGTTATATGCATGACTAATTGTCTTTGATTTACTGAATGAAAATTTTTTGTCAATTTAACAATAACTATATAATTATAGATAACAGCATTTGTAGTAGTATCATTAGAATATAGTAGAGAACCTCTATTAATCCCCTGAAAGTAGATGTTTATTTCAGGTATTTTGTCCTCATTATCACTTCCAGATATTGAATTTTTGTAACTATTGCATTTCATTCTCTTAAAAACTGCATGACGCCAATATTCTGCTACATATAACAGGAACAACTTTTTTGCATTCATTAACATCCTCATCTGTTAAATTTATAAATATCTAAATTTTGCTCACCTGTCACTTCATCTCAGTTTGTAAATTCTTCAAATCAATACTTAGTTTTTTGGTGTTTTTTTAACACTCAAACACTTGATATATAGAGATATTAAACTTCACCAAGTTGCCAGTATTGGCCAAATCTATCTTCAAGATGATCTGTTTGAAATTTACCAGCTAATATACACATCTTTTTCAATTCTTCTCTGCAATATTTGGTCAGTTCTAGAATTGCATGAGTAGTATGATACAAAATTCTGAAAATTTCATTTGTTAGCTTCCCATTATTTTCAGGAATGCTATTCCAAGATTAATTGCAGAATATGTTGAGAAATATATAAGTGTCATCATTTAAGTGGATTAACATACTTATTGTTAAGCTGTCAACCTTTTATATGGTGTTTTTACATTAAGCATGGTGGTGTAATGGATAGTGACTTGGATTGAGGAATCGGAGAACTGAGTTTGAATTCCATTTGAATCCATTACATTCACTTACATGCTAATACCTTTAGGAAAGGTATGAGTCTTCTTCTTCTCCCCCCCGGCTATGGGTAAATAGCAGGACAGACTAGGTTCTATAGCCTTCGATGGCAACTGGTCTACCGCAGAAAGAAAAGGTAATCTACTGCAGGAAAAAATCTGCCTCATCAGTCATGTATCCAAAGATACATGATCGCCTAAGCACGTATCATACATGGCACATAACTGACTGATTGTCCACCAAGTTTGAAATATGTTTATATATTCTGCAAAATTAGGCAACTATTTCTGTTTCCCTAAGATCAGTAATCCCTGAATAGTGAATTGGTTAAAATTCTGCAAAACTAATGAAACATTCTGCCTTTCCAAACTCATGGGAGAAAGAGTCTTTGAGGTCAATTTATAGCAATATTTCAAAATTGACTGAGATTCCAGGATATGAAACTATTTGTATCACTTACATGATCAGGAATATCATACTTCTCTATAAATTTCCACATCACCACAGAACACATGTACTGCAAAATTAGGTTCAATTATAACAGATTGACTAATTTTTGGATATGAAGACTAACTGCTTTCACTACACTCCAGTAATTTCTATCAAGAGAATTTAATTTACCCGCTATATCATTAATGCTGTGGAATTTCCTCTGCTTCTTGTATTCTAAGTCATTAGCAATACTTTGATCCAGAGCTCTTTTAAGGGCAGAATTCTTCAGTTGAATTTTTCTAGACTCTGGTGAATCTCTAGAGGTGTTTAGTAAAGATAAATATGAGTGACAGTTTGGTAAAATTCTAGGGATTGCACCTACACAAAGAATTGCTTTCTCAAGGTTAACACTAATTGTGATACCAGTTTTCTTATGGAATACTGATGTTTCTCACCTTATATCTGCAGCATGAAAATGCAGTTTACATACCTAAAAGAATGAATTAAAAGAGCAATTACACCATATTTTAAAACACTTGTCAAGATCTAAGATAGTAAAAAACAAACTATGCTGTCCATATTTTTAGCGAAAATTTCATTAAATTGATAAAAATGAGTTTTGTAGGTGTTTTAAAAATTCAGTAACAAAATTCAAAACTATTTAGAAATACTAAACCCATAGGCAAAATCATGTAAATTTTAAGTTTACACATGCATATTTGTGGACATTTTTATGGAAATATTTTTTTACAAATAAAACAAAATTCAAACATTTATTTTTAAATGTTTATTAGAAATTATTATGAAAATTATCTTTAAGTATTTATATTGAAAATTTTTTAAAATGATGGGTTTAAAAATTTCATCCACAGAATTCAATAAATCTTTTAGTGGAGGCCACCACATTACTTTGTTTCAATGTATCATGAATTATAAAGTCATGAAATTAATTTAATAATTTTAGTTTTACAAATAATGTGAAAGAAAATAATATAAAGAAATTACTATTTTTATTTGGTACAAAATTTTCTATTTTACCAGCACTGCACATATCCATGCATTTGATAATTCCTTATCTTTTGGAAATGAAAACGTATTCATTTTTGACCCATTTTGATAATTTCCTTTGCATTTTGGGACAGCGCAACCATACAGCATTTGTTTTTGGTAAATTATTTCAATGAAAATATTGAAAAAAAATATTTACAAAACATAAAATACCAAACCTAGTGAAGAAAACTCGAACAAAAAACATGATGAAAGTATTTCTCAGAATTTATACTCCATATAGTGATGTCAGCACAGAAGACCACGTCCATCGAACATGCATTCTACTCAGTGGTGTTGGTTGTACACGATGCAAAGAAAACAGCTTTTCCTTCTTTTCAAGTTGCACAGAATGGAAGGGAGACAACTTTTCTTTTTACCTACGAAAAATGGGTACACATTTTTTATTAAATACCAAAGAATTCTATTATGATGTCTGCTTAAGGGATCCACCAAAAAGCAAAAAAGATCAAGAAAATTATAACGCAACAAAATGAATAGAATTTTTTAATGATATTTTTAAAATATATTTGAAAATTAAATATATTCATGTATACTTATATAAAAGAATTTCAAACAGGTTTGGTTAAATAATTTAAACATATCATGTCAATTAGTTTTTGTTGTGATCCTTTCAATTTCACAGATTAATTTCTTGGTAGACTTAAAAAATTAAGAAAAATACCAAAATTTTCTTTTAAATACTGTATTTGATGGCATATAAGATGTACGGGTCTATAATATGGACCTCCAATTTCAGCAGAGCAAATCAAGAAAAAATTAGTAATTAATAAAATTATTAGTAAATGGTACAGCCTTAGGCTATATTTATGAGGTATTATTTTGGTTAAACAAGCCATGATTACAATTAAATGAAAAATAATAGGAAAAAAGTACAGGAGCCTATAAAAACTTTTATATCCAATGGTAAGAAAGCAAAATAAAAATCAAGCAATTATTACAATTGAGCAAAACAGTACAGTTACCATTAAAGACACATCCAGAGGTTGCAACTGACTCGTTAGTCCACCAGCACTATTTCTCTCTTCAATTCTTCTGCCACTTTCTTTTTAATGGATTCAGTCCTATGTGCTCAGAACTGATCCCAAACCAGAAGAGAGATTTCATAATAGTCCACCAGGACATCTTTCCCATACAACTCGTAGCCATAACTGTAGATCAGCTTCATCCATCCAACCTTTTGGATGAACATGAACATACACACACTTTTCGTTTTTTATCTTTCAATGTAGTTTTTCTCTTAAAAATCAGAAAAGGAGGCAGTTTTATGCCATCAGCGCAACATGCAAGAATGGCCATATAATGGTTCTTCTCATGATTTTTGCTTTTTATTGTAATATTCTTGGATCCCTTAATACTCACAGTTTTGTTTGATGAAACATTAAATGTTAGTGGGACTTCATCTATATTTCCTATCTGGCCTAGTTCAAAAGGAGTTCTTTTTCAAGCATGTATAACAAATTTATGAAACTTGACTATTTTGTCATCATAGTCAGCTGGCATTCTCTGTGCAATTGATGTTTTTGTACACATTGACAAACCTTCCCATTTCATAAAACGATAACACCATCTTTCTGTTTCTATAAAGTTTTGAATCCTCTTTTCATTTACTAATCTTCTAGCCTTGTTCCTTATCATTTTTGTAGTAATGATTCTGCCTGTACTCTTCTCATCTAAAACCCATGTTTTAATTTCCTCTTCAATTTCAGGCAAGTGTGAGGCTGGGTGGTGAAGGTTACAGTTTCCTCTACAGTTTTATCACTGCCCATAGGTTATTTGCCTGCACCAGTAACATATCATTTTTTTTCTGTAGGTGGAGGGCCAAAATATTTTGCAGCTTCTCTATTTCCATGCTCTTTAGCATAGTTTATTACATGAAGCTTGTACACAACAGTGTAGCTTAACCTCTTTCTTGCTGTTGTCATATCTGAAAGAGTGAAATTCAGTCAAAAATTTTCCTTTATATGATCTGTACAACCTGCATCTTGTAAACGTCTTAGTGGAATAATTAGGATATAAAAATTCTGATTGTATTTATGCCAATGCAACTGGAAGTTATACTAAGAAAAATATTAATGAAACAAATATATTTTATAAATATGTAATTTGAATTTATTGCATATAATTTTAGTGAAACAAAGTACTAATATTAAACATGATGAAAATAATATAATGAATATTATCAATGATAACACTTTTAATCTGCATAATAGCCTTTTAAATAATGACAATAGGTATATGAAAGTTACTCTAATGTCTAAGCTAATAGGAGTTGCCAGGTAGCTAATTTCAGCTATCACAAATTTTAAACCTACACATGGCATATAAGAGACAGGGAAATTTTAAAAGATATTTTTAGGAAAAAAAAAATGTGCCATATATTCCATCAAATATGGTAGTTTTTATTTTCCCAAGTACTTTCAATCACATCTGAGACCATCTTCAGGGGGTTAAGTTGTCTATGAGTATGTATATGTTTTTCTGTAAATTCGAAACATTTCAACTGTTTGTTTTTACTTATGCAGCATTCTAGATTTCAAAGTTCAAAGGACAAAAAATCTCGTTCATTGATGTATTGATAGACAGATTGAAAGTACTTGGGAAAATAAAAAAACTAATTGAATGAAAATTTGGGTATTTTTCTTAATCAATTTTCTAAGACTACCAAGAAATTAATCTACAAACTTGAAATGATCACAATGAAAACTAATTGACATGATATGTCTAAATTATTTAACCAAACCTGTTTGAATGAAAATATGCTGCCTAAATATACACAAAAGAATTTATAGATAATTTAGTAGAATAATTAAATCTTTCAGATTGTGGTAATGATATGCAAATATTAAACTAATGAAGTATTTTAAATCTTAATAATATTTAGGTTTTTGACAAAAATATTCACTACAGTGTGCTATGAAAATGCTGTTTTAATTTATTTAATAATCTTTGTTTATCTTTATTCAATTGCAAACTAAATTGATATTCTATGCATGTAGAATAATTGCCGTTTACTTTTTTATTGAATAATTCTCGACTTTTAAAAACTTTTTTCTCAATTTTGAAAGAAATTATTTAACATTTTAAAAATTTACCATATTTTTCAGACAGAACAACTGAAACAGAAAGCTTTGAAGAGAGAACATGTGGTTTTGGTGACCATAATTGAGAATTATTCAGGCTCTTGGTTACCCATCAGTAAAGGCTGTAAAGTTATATACAATATTCCATGTACAGATGAGGTCAGAATTCCTGTAAATGTAGGTGACCAAATTGAAGTAACCAGAGGGAAACGGTAATGATTTCCTTATAATACAATACATCATGTCCAATACTTAAATTAGGTTTATATTTAATAATTATTTGGTGAAATCAAATTTTCTGTAATTTGCAACACCTTTGGAAAATATTGGTTTTATTAACAAAAGTCAAAATATATTCAAATAATTTTTAAACTGTTCAGTTTTTAGCCTTTTCATTGGATACTGAAACTGCAAAGTTATTCCCACAAAAAAAAAAAAAAATGAAAGAAATATTTTTGAGATATGAAGGCGGGGGGGGGCTCTCCACACTTCAGATCTTTCTAATTTTAAAGGTCTTCAGTCATGAGCTAGATAAATTGTAAATTGTTATTAGCTGAATTCAGGCTAACATTTTTTGATTTGATGAGGCTGTAGGTATGAATAAGATGGGTATTGAAAAATAAATCCATTTTATAATACTGTGATGATGATTAAGAAACTCTCTTTGCACTCACTTCAAAAGTAGAATTATATTAAATAGATAAACTTCAAAGTATAAATTTAATACAGCTATTTTATGAAATTCTATAATGTATATTTTTTTTATTTAATAATGAAGTGCTTTATATTTTCAATAATACAGAACAACAGAAATATCATTACTTACATTTTTAAAGAATAGATGTTTGAATTAAAAATACCATGAATTTTAAGAAAGACACAATATTTCCACTTTTCTATTTTGTCATTCTGCTACTTTGATTTAAGGTCAAATGAAGTTTAAAAACATTTAAACATTATTAGTGAAGATCAAGTCACTCAAGAAGTGGTGTACATGAAACATACTTTTTGATTCAATTTTAACATTTTACAATGTCAAGCCATTAAAGTTATCGATGAATAAAGACTAATTTTAATAAATATATTCTAATCATGGTAAAATGTTGAGCTTTATTGCAATTGAATCAATTTTCAATGTTCTTATAAACCTTGATAATTTAAGACAGCATTTAATCTTTTTCTAGAAATATCAAAATTTTGGTTGTCAGGTAACTGAACAAATGTTTTAACTGCAGCAGATATTTCCATTATTCACAATGGCAATGATTGATGTTCCTGTAATCAACACTTAATGAATAGATTCTGGTTTATATTGGAGTTTTATTTGAATGGGACATGTAATAAATTTTCTTGTGATATTTAAAATAGAAAATAAATTTACTAGTAACAAATAGAATTATTACACAGATTCTTAAAATTATTAATCAGAAATATATGCATTATAATAATATATATTTTATCTAATATTATTAACCACTTTATTTTATTGATAGAATAAATACTTATTGAAATATGAAGGTTTATTAAATGAATGATACCAATGCCTATCTGCATAGAATGAATGCTTGTTTCTTCTGCACAGTAGCCATTTGTATAAAATTTCCTCAATATCAAAGTCATGGCCACATTGCATATTTAAAGCTTTAAAATAGATTGTGAGTCTAATTTGATGGATAAATAGAAATTTTTAATAGCTTCATAATTTGCAGAATATAAAACAATGCTGGAAATTGCAAAAAATGATCAGCTCTGAAGATGTTTGTTGAAGAATCAGGATGATTCCAATGTAGGTCTAATATGGACAAATTGGAGACTTTATCTTTCCAATCTCTGCCCCAAATCAAGAGAAAAGTGACAAAAAATCTGCCTTTGCTTTTTTACAGATTGTGATAGCAAGAAAAGTGTCAAAAAATAAAAGAGTTTAAGTCCTAAAATCAAATGTCAAAAAATGTGACATTTTCCTTTAAATGACATCCACAAAGAAAATCAAATGAAATAGGCAACAGAATAACTGAAAACCAATTTTTATCTGTTCTTTTTACTACTATATGCCTTCATGATAGATGGCACAAAGGATTACTGGCAACTGAGGAAACAACCTTCACATGTTGAGATTCTAATGAGCTTGAATTAAGTTTTTTGTTGTTTTTTTTTTTTAATGTATGTATATTTTTCATTATATGATTTAATTTTATCTAATGTATTATATATTTATATATAATCTGTCAAAATCCAAGTAAGATGATTTATAATAAAATGTTTTCTCAATTCTATTTAGATATCCAAATACTGAATTGAATATATCTACTGAATTGAATATATCTCACTACTATAGTCTACAAGTTGGTATGTTTCACAGGTCACTGATTGTAGTGGGTTCAATCCCCACTAGGATGTTTCCCAAACTTTGTGCCAAACTAAGCTAAGCTTATTAAATAGCATTGCCACAAGCAAATTTAAATGTCCAGTTCAAATAATGGTTATATTTATATAAATTTCCTTTTGTTTCTAATGAACTTGTAAAAGATTTATGCAAAAATTCTTTTTCTTTTTTTTGTTCTTCATTATTACATTTTATTTCAGGCACTGGTTATATGGTCAAAAAGTTGCTGAAAATAAAAATTCAGGTAATTACCAAATATTGTGACTATATTGATTTTATTTTTTTTTTAATATTCTGCTTGTTTGTGTATATATATATATATATATATATATATATATATATATATATATATTCAGACAGGCATTAATAAATAATTTAGACATGTTCTGCTTACTTATTTTCGATAAGATCCTTTCATATTCACGAATAAACTTTTTTGAGTGGTTGTTAAAGATGAGAAGAAAACACTATGTTGGCTCATATTGCATTTATTCCGAGTACTTTCGACATAGCATAATGTCATCATCAGAGTATTGTTAAATATAGAGTAAGTATTTAGTGTTCATGGTTATGAAGGACAGAAGTTGTTGTGGTCTTCTGAAGACTACCATTTTTATATGTGAATCCACAAACACTGTGTCATGGCTGGTTGACAGACACCGTTTTTAAGGGGAGGTAACTAGGTATGCTGTAGAAAAATTTTGGGCTTGAGTAGTTGCTAGATAAAGGAAAAACTAATGACAAGTGCTGACATTTAAAGACTATCTATTGTACACATTTTAAAATGTTTGTGGAATATTCATAATTAATTTTATTGAGGTTTGTTTTCAATTTTTTTTATATAAATAGCTTTGAGAATTTTTAGTTTGTGTTTATTCTGTTCGTGGAAAAGTATGGGGCTATTTTCGACAAGGATTTTTCTGAATTGCGAGTGTGAGCAGGTATGTTGTAAGTGTTTAAAAATATTGGAAGTATTATTCAGGTTAAGACTTAGCCAACTTGACAGCATTGTTGTCGTGTGTCCAACATTGATATTATTTTTATCGTTGGAGATGCAGTCTCCCAGAGGACATTTAAATTTATAAGTGATGTTGGTTTTCTGCAACACACAAGTGGGAGGGAGAACTTTGCCCAAGACATGCTACATATGAATGAATATTTGCCAAGATGTGAAGAAAGCTGGTTAGGTGCTTGGTGACTCTATCCTCATACCCAGTCATGGGACTGATGATGAACTTTTAGAAATGAACATATAAGCTTTGGAAATACTTTGAATATTTTAAAATATTTTTTTTCATTTTGTATGTGTGTGCATGTGTAATATAAAAAATTCTGGTTGAGTTACCAGTTAATCAGGACTTGAGCCAAATTCTAGAAAAAAAAACAAATCAATTATATAATAATTTCCTACTATTTCCCATCAGAATGTTGTGTTATCAGTAACCTTTTAGAGTATAGGTATAATTATGCATTATTTAGTGCATGCCACATTTTAAACTTTTAACTATGAAGCCATGAAACATGTAGAATGTCTAAAATGTTAATTTTTAAGAAAGTAATGAAAGCAATCCCTTATTTAGACATATCTATTTAGGAAATATCAACAGGTACTACAGCATGATCCAAATTGCCAGAGTTATGATGCTTGATAAAAGCAAGGAGGGAAGAAACAATTCAAGTAAAGAAACATGTTGATCAGTATTATTAGAGAGATGAGTAGGGAAATCCACTATTTTGTTGTTGTTGTTAAAACTGTTGGAATGTTAATAGAAAATAATCAGTTATACAGAAGGAAAAGTAAAAATAAACAAGGCAAAATCAATTTTAGGAATAAAATCCTTTCTACTCCATATTTGGAAATACCTCATCTTCCTTAAAAATATGATATTGAAATTTAAATAAATAATGACAGCCATTCATGCCAGTGTATAAGATACCAATTTCAATGTATAAATAAATTAACAAATATAATAATATAATATATTAATATAGATATCATATTAATATTCATAATATAATAATAATAATAATAATGGTATTTTTACTCCCAACACTATTTATTTATTATTATCATAACATTAATTGTTTAGTGGCATATAAATAAGCTGTTATAATAAACCTTAGAAAATAGATATAAAAAAATAGACATTAGAATTAGGAATATGACTCCTCCAAAATGTCTTCTTTTTCTTTATCATATATAAAAATGTTAAATTATGAGTAAATAAATAGAAAAAATTATTTTTGTTATAAACTGAGTTTTGTTTAAAAGCTATTTGTTGCTGGTAAGTTGTTTACAGTTGTTAACAATTCTATTAACATTTGATTCACTCAAATAGATCTGTAGATATTGAAATAAAACTTCTTAAAATGTGTAAAAATATGACTCAAAAATTTTGGAAATTACTGATTTCAAAAGAATTGATTAGTTTATTTTGATTTATAAGAATTCTTCTTTTTTTTTTTTTTCCTTTTTAACCTCAGTTCTAGAAATAAATTATTAAATAATAACAATGTGTTATAATTTTTAAAAGTAGCATAATGTTATCCAAGATGATTTTTATTTAGCCTGTGTGGTTAATGATTTTTTTTTAATTGTCAACTTCTGGGTACAGCTTTATAAAAGATTAAGTTTGTTTAATTTCCCAAAGAAATTTGCTCGCCCGGTCGGTGGGGCATCAGAATACGCCGACTGCCCCCCTGCAGAGGGTAAAAGTCCCTCAATGGGGCCACCTGTTGGCCGTGGGTGGCGACCCGTAATGTCTGGGGACGGGATCCTGGTGGTTGAGCAGGTTGTAACCCAGGTGTAAAGCGGTCACAATCCTGTAACACACCACTTACCTGGGCTAGACGGGCGGTCGGAGGGGCCCGATCCGATCAATCGGCTGGTCATGTCAAGCCCCATCATATATAATCCAACCCAAACCTATAACTGACACTCCTCTTCCCAAACAAAACTAACACTTAACCCTAAATATGTGATGGAAGGCGGTGGCTGAGGGTCAATCAATTTGGGAGAAAAAAGGATCTGACACACTTGTTAAACCTTCACAGCTGTAATACTTGGAAAACGGAAACAAAGGAACATGCATGCTCAAACACTCCTCCCAAAAAGAGTATATCATTCACGTAGCCCCAACATGGCAAGGCGAATGGGTTTCCCCCTTGACATGTCCCAATCTGGACTCCGTGGTGGGTAGGGAGCGAGAATGATGAACAACAATAAAAACAATCAATGGAAAAAAAGAAATCTTCCAAGAGACCACATGTGGATAACAACTGGGAAACATAGAATGAAAGTGAAAACTTTCCACGGTTTATTGTACTCAAGCAATAAGCCAAAAATCATTATCAGAAATTTCTCCGATTTAAAATACAAAAAGCAATATCAAATATCATAAT